>JAJHUQ010000063.1:1075000-1117500 GCA_035773235.1 Eospalax fontanierii | reverse complement strand
AGGGTTAGGGTTAGGGTTTGGGTTCGGGTTAGGGTTAGGGTTAGGGTTAGGGTTTGATTTAGGGTTAGGGTTAGGCTTAGGGTTAGTGTAAGGGTTTGGGTTAGGGTTAGGTTTAGGACTAGGGTTAGTGTTAGGGTTAGGTTTAGGGTTAGCATTAGGGTTAGGATTAGGGTTAGGGTTAGGGTTTGGGTTAGGATTAGGGTTAGGGTTAGGGTTAGGGTTTGGGTTAGGGTTAGGGTTAGGGTTAGGGTTTGGGTTAGGGTTAGGGTTTAGGTTTGGTTAGGTTTATTGTTAGGGTTAGGGTTAGGGTTAGGTTTAGCTTTACGGTTAGGGTTAGGGTTATGGTTAGGGTTATCGTTAAGGTTAGGGTTAGGGTTAGGGTTCCGATTAGAGTTAGGTTTAGAGTTAGGGTTAGGGTTAGGGTTAGGGTTAGGGTTAGGGTTAGGGTTAGGGTTAGAACTAGGATTAGGGTTAGGGTTAGGGTTAGGATAAGGTTAGGTTTTGGGTTTAGGTTTGGGTTATGGTTAGGGTAAGTGTTAGGGTTACAGTTTAGGGTTAGGGTTAGGGTTAGGGTTACGGTTTCGGTTTGGGTTATGTTTTGGGCTAGGTTTAGGGTTAGGGTTAGGGTTTGGGTTCGGGTTAGGATTAGGGTTAGGGTTTGAGTTTGAATTAGGTTTAGGGTTAGCATTAGGGTTAGGGTTAGGTTTAGGATTAGTGTTTCAGTTAGGGTTAGGGTTAGGGTTAAGGTTAGGGTTAGGGTTAGGTTTAGGGTTTGATTTAGGGTTAGGGTTAGGGTTATGGTTAGTGTTAGGGTTTGGGTTAGGGTTAGGGTTAGGACTAGGGTTAGTGTTAGCGTTAGGTTTAGGGTTAGCATTAGGGTTAGGATTAGGGTTAGGGTTAGGGTTTGGGTTAGGTATAGGGTTAGGGTTAGGGTTAGAGTTTGGGTTTGGGTTAGGGTTAGGGTTAGGTTTAGGGTTTGTGTTAGGGTTAGTGTTAGGGTTGGGGTTTGGGTTAGAATTACGGTTAGGGTTAGGGTTAAGGTTAGGTTTAGAGTTTGGGTTTCGGTTATGTTTAGGGTTATGGTTAGGTTTAGGGTTAGGGTTACGGTTTAGGGTTAGGGTTAGGGTTAGGGTTAGGGTTTGAGTTAGGGTTAGGGTTAGGGTTAGTGTTAGGGTTTGGGTTAGGGTTAGGGTTAGGATTAGGGTTAGGGTTAGGGTTAGTGTTAGGGTTAGGGTTAGGGTTTGGGTTAGGTTTAGGGTTAGGGTTTGGGTTAGGTTTAGAGTTGGAGTTAGGATTAGGGTTAGGGTTTGTGTTAAAATTAGGGTTTGGGTTTGTGTTGGTTAGGGTTAGGGTTAGGGTTAGGGTTAGGGTTAGGTTTAGGATTAGGTTTAGGGTTAGGGATAGGATAAGGATGAGGGTTAAGGTTAGGGTTAGGATTAGGTTTATTATTTGGGTTATGGTTTGGGTTAGTGTTAGGGTTAGGGTTTGGGTTAGTGTTAGAGTTAGGGTTTGAGTTAGGGTTAGGTTTAGGGTTAGATTAGGGTTTGGGTTAGAGTTAGGGTTAGGGTTACGGTTTGGGTTTGTTTTAGAGTTAGTGTTAGGTTAGGCTTTGGGTTAGAGTTAGGGTTGGGGGGAGGTGTAGGTTTAGGGTTATGGTTAGGGTTAGAGATAGGATTAGGGTTAGGGTTAGGGTTCCGATTAGAGTTATATTTAGAGTTTGGGTTTGGGTAAGGGTTAAGGTTAGGTTTAGGGTTAGGATTAGCGTTAGGGTTTGAGTTTGAATTAGGTTTAGGGTTAGCATTAGGATTAGGGTTAGGTCTAGCGTAAGTATTTCAGTTAGGGTTAGGGTTAGGGTTAGGGTTTGGGTTCGGGTTAGGGTTAGGGTTAGGGTTAGGGTTTGATTAAGGGTTAGGGTTAGGCTTAGGGTTAGTGTAAGGGTTTGGGTTAGGGTTAGGTTTAGGACTAGGGTTAGTGTTAGGGTTAGGTTTAGGGTTAGCACTAGGGTTAGGATTAGGGTTATGGTTAGGGTTTGGGGTAGGATTAGGGTTAGGGTTAGGGTTAGGGTTTGGGTTAGGGTTAGGGTTAGGGTTAGGGTTTGGGTTAGGGTTAGGGTTTAGGTTTGGTTAGGTTTAGGGTTAGGGTTAGGGTTAGGGTTAGGTTTAGCTTTACGGTTAGGGTTAGGGTTATGGTTAGGGTTAGCGTTAGGGTTAGGGTTAGGGTTAGGGTTCCGATTAGAGTTACGTTTAGAGTTAGGGTTAGGGTTAGGGTTAGGGTTAGGGTTAGGGTTAGGGTTAGGGTTAGAACTAGGATTAGGGTTAGGGTTAGGGTTAGGATTAGGGTTAGGGTTTGGGTTTAGGTTTGGGTTATGGTTAGGGTAAGTGTTAGGGTTACAGTTTAGGGTTAGGGTTAGGGTTAGGTTTAGGGTTTAGGGTTTCGGTTTGGTTTAGTGTTAGGGTTAGGGTTAGGATTAGGGTTTGGGTTAGGGTTTAGGTTTGGTTAGGTTTAGGGTTAGGGTTAGGGTTATGGTTAGGTTTAGCTTTACGGTTAGGGTTAGGGTTATGGTTAGGGTTAGCGTTAGGGTTAGGGTTAGGGTTAGGGTTCCGATTAGAGTTAGGTTTAGAGTTTGGGTTTGGGTAAGGGTTAAGGTTAGGGTTAGGGTTAGGGTTAGGGTTAGGGTTAGGGTTAGAACTAGGATTAGGGTTAGGGTTAGGGTTAGGATTAGGGTTAGGGTTTGGGTTTAGGTTTGGGTTATGGTTAGGGTAAGTGTTAGGGTTGCAGTTTAGGGTTGGGGTGGGGGTTAGGGTTGTGGTTGCGGTTTGGGTTATGTGTTGGGCTAAGTCTAGGGTTAGGGTTAGGGTTTGGGTTCGGGTTAGAATTAGGGTTAGGGTTTGAGTTTGAATTAGGTTTAGGGTTAGCATTAGGGTTAGGGTTAGGTTTATGATTAGTGTTTCAGTTAGGGTTAGGGTTAGGGTTAAGGTTAGGGTTAGGGTTAGGTTTAGGGTTTGATTTAGGGTTAGGGTTAGGGTTATGGTTAGTGTTAGGGTTTGGGTTAGGGTTAGGGTTAGGACTAGGGTTAGTGTTAGGGTTAGGTTTAGGGTTAGCATTAGGGTTAGGATTAGGGTTAGGGTTAGGGTTTGGGTTAGGGGTAGGGTTAGGGTTAGGGTTAGAGTTTAGGGTTAGGGTTAGGGTTAGGGTTTGGGTTAGGGTTAGGGTTAGGTTTAGGGTTTGTGTTAGGGTTAGTGTTAGGGTTGGGGTTTGGGTTAGAATTATGGTTAGGGTTAGGGTTAAGGTTAGGTTTAGAGTTTGGGTTTCGGTTATGTTTAGGGTTATGGTTAGGTTTAGGGTTAGGGTTAGGGTTTAGGGTTAGGGTTAGGGTTAGGTTTAGGGTTTGAGTTAGGGTTAGGGTTAGGGTTAGTGTTAGGGTTTGGGTTAGGGTTAGGGTTAGGATTAGGGTTAGGGTTAGGGTTAGGATTAGGGTTAGGGTTAGTGTTAGGGTTAGGGTTAGGGTTTGGGTTAGGTTTAGGGTTAGGGTTTGGGTTAGGTTTAGAGTTGGAGTTAGGATTAGGGTTAGGGTTTGTGTTAAAATTAGGGTTTGGGTTTGTGTTGGTTAGGGTTAGGGTTAGGGTTAGTGTTAGGGTTAGGTTTAGGATTAGGTTTAGGGTTAGGGTTAGGATAAGGATGAGGGTTAAGGTTAGGGTTAGGATTAGGTTTATTATTTGGGTTAGTGTTAGGGTTAGGGTTTGGGTTAGTGTTAGAGTTAGGGTTTGAGTTAGGGTTAGGTTTAGGGTTAGATTAGGGTTTGGGTTAGAGTTAGGGTTAGGGTTACGGTTTGGGTTTGGTTTAGAGTTAGGGTTAGGTTAGGCTTTGGGTTAGAGTTAGGGTTAGGGTGAGGTGTTGGATTAGGGTTATGGTTAGGGTTAGGGTTAGGATTAGGGTTAGGGTTAGGGTTCTGATTAGAGTTATATTTAGAGTTTGGGTTTGGGTAAGGGTTAAGGTTAGGTTTAGGGTTAGGATTAGGGTTAGGGTTTGAGTTTGAATTAGGTTTAGGGTTAGCATTAGGGTTAGGGTTAGGTTTAGCATAAGTATTTCAGTTAGGGTTAGGGTTAGGGTTAGGGTTTGGGTTCGGGTTAGGGTTAGGGTTAGGGTTAGGGTTTGATTTAGGGTTAGGGTTAGGCTTAGGGTTAGTGTAAGGGTTTGGGTTAGGGTTAGGTTTAGGACTAGGGTTAGTGTTAGGGTTAGGTTTAGGGTTAGCATTAGGGTTAGGATTAGGGTTAGGTTTAGGGTTTGGGTTAGGATTAGGTTTAGGGTTAGGCTTAGGGTTTGGGTTAGGGTTAGGGTTAGGGTTAGGGTTTGGGTTAGGGTTAGGGTTTATGTTTGGTTAGGTTTAGGGTTAGGGTTAGGGTTAGGGTTAGGTTTAGCTTTACGGTTAGGGATAGGGTTATGGTTAGGTTTAGCGTTAGGGTTAGGGTTAGGGTTAGGGTTCCGATTAGAGTTAGGTTTAGAGTTAGGGTTAGGGTTAGGGTTAGGGTTAGGGTTAGGGTTAGGGTTAGGGTTAGGGTTAGAACTAGGATTAGGGTTAGGGTTAGGGTTAGGATTAGGGTTAGGGTTTGGGTTTAGGTTTGGGTTATGGTTAGGGTAAGTGTTAGGGTTACAGTTTACGATTAGGGTTAGGTTTAGGGTTACGGTTTCGGTTTGGGTTACGTTTTGGGGTAGGCTTAGGCTTAGGGTTAGGGTTTGGGTTCGGGTTAGGATTAGGGTTAGGGTTTGAGTTTGAATTAGGTTTAGGGTTAGCATTAGGGTTAGGGTTAGGTTTAGGATTAGTGTTTCAGTTAGGGTTAGGGTTAGGGTTAAGGTTAGGGTTAGGGTTAGGTTTAGGGTTTGATTTAGGGTTAGGGTTAGGGTTATGGTTAGTGTTAGGGTTTGGGTTAGGGTTAGGGTTAGGACTAGGGTTAGTGTTAGGGTTAGGTTTAGGGTTAGCATTAGGGTTAGGATTAGGGTTAGGGTTAGGGTTTGGGTTAGTGGTAGGGTTAGGGTTAGGGTTAGAGTTTGGGTTTGGGTTAGGGTTAGGGTTAGGTTTAGGGTTTGTGTTAAGGTTAGTGTTAGGGTTGGGGTTTGGGTTAGATTTATGGTTAGGGTTAGGGTTAAGGTTAGGTTTAGAGTTTGGGTTTCGGTTATGTTTATGGTTATGGTTAGGTTTAGGGTTAGGGTTAGGGTTTAGGGTTAGGGTTAGGGTTAGTGTTAGGGTTTGAGTTAGGGTTAGGGTTAGGGTTAGTGTTAGGGTTTGGGTTAGGGTTAGGGTTAGGATTAGGGTTAGGGTTAGGGTTAGGGTTAGGGTTAGGATTAGGGTTAGGGTTAGTGTTAGGGTTAGGGTTAGGGTTTGGGTTAGGTTTAGGGTTAGGGTTTGGGTTAGGTTTAGAGTTGGAGATAGGATTAGGGTTAGGGTTAGGGTTAGGGTTTGGGTTAGGGTTTGGTTTAGGGTTAGGGTTTGGGTTAGGGTTAGGGTTAGGGTTTGGGTTAGGTTTAGAGTTGGAGATAGGATTAGGGTTAGGGTTAGGGTTTGGGTTTGGGTTAGGGTTTGGGTTAGGGTTAGGGTTTGGGTTAGGGTTAGGGTTAGGATTTGGGTTAGGGTTAGGGTTAGCGTTCGGGTTTGCGTTAGAGTTAGGGTGAGGGTTAGGGGTTGGGTTAGGGTTAGGGTTACGGTTAGGATTAGGGTTAGGGTTAAGTTTTGGATTAGGGTTAGTTTTAGGATTTGGGTTTGGGTAAGGGTAAGGGTTAGGGTTAGGGTTAGGAGTAGGGTTAGGGTTTAGGTTTTCGGTTAGGGTTAGTGTTAGGGTTAGAATTAGGATTAGGGTTTGCTTTAGCGTTAAGTTTCGGGTTAGTGTTTGGTTTAGGGTTAGGGATAGGGTTATGGTTTTGGGTTAGGGTTATGTTTAGGGTTCGGGTTTGGGTTAGGATTAGGGTTAGGGTTAGGCTTAGGATTAGGGTTAGGGTTAGTGTTAGGGTTAGGGTTTGGTTTAGGATTACGGTTAGGTTTAGGTTTTCGGTTAAGTTTCGGGTTTGGGTTTTGGGTTTGCGTTCGGGTTGGGTTAGCGTTAGGGTTTTATTTAGGGTTAGGGTTAGGGTTAGGGTTAGGGTTTGGGTTAGGGTTAGGCTTAGGGTTAGGGTTTGAGTTTGAGTTAGGTTTAGGTTTAGCATTAGGGTTAGGATTAGGGTTAGGGTTAGCGTTTGGGTTAGGGTTAGGTTTAGGGTTAGGGTTTGCGTTAGGGTTAGGTTTGAATCTGGGTTAGTGTTAGGGTTAGGGTTAGTGTTAAGATTATGTTTACGGTTAGGTTTAGGATTAGGTTTTGGGTTAGGGTTAGGGTTAGGGTTAGAATTAGGATTAGGGTTAGGGTTAGAATTAGGGTTAGGGTTAGGATAAGGATGAGGGTTAGGGTTAGGATTAGGGTTATTTTTTGGGTTATGGTTTGAGTTAGGTTTAGAGTTAGTGTTTGGGTTAGTGTTAGAGTTACGGTTTGAGTTAGGGTTAGGTTTAGGGTTAGGTTAGGGTTTGGGTTAGAGTTAGGGTTAGTGTTAGGGTTTGGGTTTGGTTAAGAGTTAGGGTTAGGTTAGGATTTGGGTTAGAGTTAGGGTTAGGGTGAGGTGTTGGATTAGGGTTATGGTTAGGGTTAGGGTTAAGATTAGGGTTAGGGTTAGGGTTCCGATTAGAGTTAGGTTTAGAGTTTGGGTTTGGGTAAGGGTTAAGGTTAGGGTTAGTGTTAGGGTTATGGTTAGGGTTAGGACTAGGTTTAGGTTTAGGGTTAGGGTTAGGGTTAGGGTTAGGGTTTGGATTAGGGTTTGGGGTTAGGGGTTAGGGGTTAAGTTAAGTTTTAGGGTTAGGCTTAGAGATTGGGTTACGGTTAGGGTTAGGTTTAGGGTTAGGTTTAGGTTTTGGGTTAGGGTTAGGGTTAGCGTTTGGGTTAGTGTTAGGGTTAGGGTTAGCTTTAGTGTTAGGGTTAGGGTTAGGGTTAGGGTTAGGGTTTGGGTTCGGGTTGGGTTAGTGTTAGGGTTTTAGTTAGGGTTAGGGTTAGGGTTAGGGTTTGGTTTAGGATTAGGCTTAGGGTTAGGGTTTGAGTTTGAGTTAGGTTTCGGGTTAGCATTAGGGTTAGGATTAGGGTTAGTGTTAGGGTTTGGGTTAGGGTTAGGGTTAGGGTTAGGGTTTTAGTTAGGGTTAGGGTTAGGGTTAGGGTTTGGTTTAGGTTAGGCTTAGGGTTAGGGTTTGACTTTGAGTTAGGTTCCGGGTTAGCATTAGGGTTAGGATTAGGGTTAGGGTTAGGGTTTGGGTTAGCGTTAGGGTTAGGGTTAGGTTTGAATCTGGGTTAGTGTTAGGGTTAGGGTTAGTGTTAAGATTATGGTTAGGGTTAGGGTTAGGGTTAGGTTTTGGGTTAGGGTTAGGGTTAGGGTTAGAATTAGGGTTAGGGTTAGGGTTAGGATAAGGATGAGGGTTAGGTTTAGGGTTAGGATTAGGGTTATTATTTGGGTTATAGTTTGTGTTAGGGTTAGGGTTAGGGTTAGGTTTAGGGTTTGATTTAGGGTTAGGGTTAGGGTTAGGGTTAGTTTTAGGGTTTGGGTTAGGATTAGGGTTAGGGTTAGGACTAGGATTACTGTTAGGATAAGGATTAGGGTTAGGGTTTTTGTTTAGGTTTGGGTTATGGTTAGGGTTAGTGTTAGGGTTAGGGTTTAGGGTTAGGTTTAGGGATAGGGTTAGGGTTAGGGTTTCAGTTTGGGTTATGTTTTGGGTTAGGTTTAGGGTTAGGGTTAGGGTTTGGGTTCGGGTTAGGATTAGGGTTAGGGTTTGAGTTTGAATTAGGTTTAGGGTTAGCATTAGGGTTAGGGTTAGGTATAGGATTAGTGTTTCAGTTAGGTTTAGGGTTAGGGTTAGGGTTTGGGTAATGGTTAGGTTTAGGGTTAGGGTTAGTTTTAGGGTTAGGGGTTAGGTTTAGGTTTAGGGTTATTGTTAGGTTTTGGGTTAGGGTTAGTGTTAGGGTTTGGGTTTCAGTTAGAATTAGGGTTAGCGTTAGGGTTTGTGTTAGGGTTAGTGTTAGAGTTTGAATTAGGTTTGGGGTTAGGGTTAGATTTAGGATTTGGTTTATGGGTAGTGTTGGGGTTTGGTTTAGGTTTTGGGTTAGGTTTAGAGTTAGGGTTAGGGTTTGGCTTCGGGTTAGGGTTAGGGTTAGGGATAGGGTTTGAGTTAGGGTTAGGGTTAGGGTTAGGGTTAGTGTTAGGGTTTGGGTTAGGGTTAGGGTTAGGATTAGGGTTAGGGTTTGGGTTAGGGTTAGGGTTTGGGTTAGGGTTAGGGTTAGGGTTTGGGTTTGGGTTAGGGTTAGGGTTAGGGTTAGGATTAGGGTTAGGGTTTGTGTTAAGATTATGGTTTCTGTGTGGATTAGGGTTAGGGTTAGGGTTTGGATTAAGGTTACGTTTAGGGTTAGGGTTTGTGTTAGGGTTAGGGTTAGGAGTAGGGTTAGGGTTTAAGTTTTCGGTTAGGGTTAGTGTTAGGGTTAGTGTTAGGATTAGGGTTTGGGTTAGGGTTTAGGTTTGTTTAGGTTTAGGGTTAGGGTTATGGTTAGGGTTAGTGTTAGGGTTAGGGTTAGGGTTAGGGTTAGCCTTAGGGTTAGGGTTAGGGTTTGGGTTTGGGTTAGGGTTTGGGTTAGGGTTAGGGGTTGGGTTAGGGTTAGGGTTAGGGTTAGGGTAAGGATTTAGGTTAGGCTTAGGGTTAGGGTTCGGGTTTGTGTTAGAGTTATGGTGAGGGTTAGGGGTTGGGTTAGGGTTAGGGTTACGGTTAGAATTAGGGTTAGGGTTTGTGTTAAGATTAGGGTTTGGGTTTGGGTTAGGTTTAGGGTTTGGGTTTTAGTTAGAATTAGGGTTAGTGTTATGGTTAGGGTAAGGGTTAGGGTTAGGGTTAGGGTTAAGTTTAGGGTTAGGGTTGGGGCTGGGGTTGGGGTTGGGATTAGGGTTAGGGTTTGAGTTTGATTTAGGTTTAGGGTTAGCATTAGGGTTAGGATTAGGGTTAGGGTTTGGGTTTGGGTTCGGGTTAGGGTTAGGGTTAGGGTTTGGGTTAGGGTTAGGGTTAGTGTTAGGGTTTTGGAATGGGTTAGGATAAGGGTTAGTGTTAGCGTTTGGCTTAGGGTTAGGTTTAGGGTTAGTTTTTGGTTTAGGGTTAGGCTTAGGTTTACGGTTGGGTTTAGGTTTTGGGTTAGGGTTAGGGTTAGGGTTTGGGTTAGGGTTAAGGTTAGGGTTAGGGTTAGGGTTATGGTTAGGGTTAGGGTTAGGGTTTGGTTTAGGATTACATTTAGGTTTAGTTTTTCGGTTAAGTTTCGGGTTAGGCTTAGGGTTTGCGATCGGGTTGGGTTAGTGTTAGGGTTTTAGTTAGGGTTAGGGTTAGGGTTAGGGTTACGGTTAAGGTTAGGTTTAGGGTTAGGCTTAGGGTTAGGGTTTGAGTTTGATTTAGGTTTAGGTTTAGCATTAGGGTTAGAATTAGGGTTACGGTTAGGGTTTGGGTTAGAGTTAGGGTTAGGGTTAGGGTTTGGGTTAGGTTTAGGTTTGAA
The DNA here is from genome assembly GCA_035773235.1 of Eospalax fontanierii. Classification (NCBI taxonomy): domain Eukaryota; kingdom Metazoa; phylum Chordata; class Mammalia; order Rodentia; family Spalacidae; genus Eospalax; species Eospalax fontanierii. Next base: position 1,107,919 of record JAJHUQ010000063.1, on the reverse strand, counting down.
TCTGGGTTAGTGTTAAGGTTAGGGTTAGTGTTAAGATTAGGGTTAGGGTTAGGGTTAGGGTTAGCTTTTGGGTTAGGGTTAGGGTTAGGATTAGAATTAGGGTTAGGATTAGGGTTAGGGTTAGGGTTAGGGTTAGGATAAGGATGAGGGTTAGGGTTAGGGTTAGGATTAGGGTTGTTATTTGGGTTATGGTTTGGGTTAGGGTTATTGTTAGGGTTTGGTTTAGTGTTAGAGTTAGGGTTTGAGTTAGGGTTAGGTTTAGGGTTAGGTTAGAGTTTGGGTTAGAGTTAGGGTTAGGGTTAGTGTTTGCGTTTGGTTTAGAGTTAGGGTTAGGATTGGGTTTGGGTAAGAGTTAGGGTTCGGGTGAGGTGTTGGATTAGGGTTATGGTTAGGGTTAGAGGTAGGATTAGGGTTAGGGTTAGGGTTCCGATTAGAGTTAGGTTTAGAGTTATTGTTTGGGTAAGGCTTAAGGTTAGTGTTAGTGTTAGGGTTAGGGTTAGGGTTAGGGTTAGGACTAGGATTAGGGTTACGGTTAGGGTTAGGATTAGGGTTAGGGTTTGGGTTTAGGTTTGGGTTAATATTAGGGTTAGTGTTAGGGTTAGGGTTTAGGGTTAGGGTTAGATTTAGGGTTAAGGTTTCGGTTTGGGTTATGTTTTGGGTTAGGTTTAGGGTTAGGGTTAGTGTTTGGGTTCGGGTTAGGAATAGGGTTAGGGTTTGAGTTTGAATTAGGTTTAGGGTTAGCATTAGGGTTAGGGTTAGGTTTAGGATTAGTGTTTCAGTTAGGGTTAGGGTTAGGGTTAGGGTTTCGGTTCGGGTTAGGGTTAGGGATAGGGTTAGGGTTTGATTTAGGGTTAGGGTTATGGTTAGGTTTAGTGTTAGGGTTTGGGTTAGCGTTAGGGTTAGAACTAGGGTTAGTGTTAGGGTTAGGTTTAGGGTTAGCATTAGGGTTAGGATTAGGGTCAGGGTTAGGGTTTGGGTTAGGGTTAGGGTTAGGGTTAGGGTTAGGATTAGGGTTTGGGTTAGGGTTAGGGTTAGGGTTAGGGTTTGGTTTAGGTTTAGGGTTGGAGTTAGAATTAGGGTTAGGGTTTGTGTTAAAATTAGGGTTTGGGTTTGTGTTAGGATTAGGGTTAGGGTTAGGGTTAGGGTTAGGGTTAGGGTTATGGTTAGGTTTAGAATTAGGGTTAGGGTTAGGGTTAGGATAAGGATGAGGGTTAAGGTTAGGGTTAGGATTAGGGTTATTATTTGGGTTATGGTTTGGGTTAGTGTTAGGGTTAGGGTTTGGGTTAGGATTGTGGTTAGGTCAAGGGTTAGTGTTAGATTTAGGTTTAGGGTTAGGATTAGGGTTAGGGTTAGTGTTTGGGCTAGGGTTAGGGTTAGGGTTAGGGTTAGGGTTAGCGTTAGGGTTAGGGCTTCGGATAGGGTTAGGGTTAGGGTTAGGGTTAGGGTTAGGGTTAGGGTTAGGGTTAGGGTTAGGTTTAGGATAAGGATGAGGGTTAGGGTTAGGGTTAGGGTTAGGGTTTCGGTTTGGGTTACGTTTTGGGTTAGGTTTAGGGTTAGGGTTAGGGTTTGGGTTAGGGTTAGGGTTAGGGTTAGGGTTAGGGTTAGGACTAGGGTTAGTGTTAGGGTTAGTTGTAGGGTTAGCATTAGGGTTAGGATTAGGTTTAGGGTTAGGGTTAGGGTTAGGGTTTGGGTTAGGATTAGGGTTAGGGATAGGGTTTGGGTAGGGTTAGTGTTACGGTTAGGATTAGGGTTAGGGTTTGTGTTAAGAATAGGGTTTGTGTTTGGGTTAGGGTTAGGGTTAGGTTTAGGGTTAGGGTTAGGGTTAGAATTATGGTTAGGATTAAGGTTAGGGTTAGGGTTAGTGTTAGGATTAGGGTTAGGGTTTGTGTTAAGATTAGGGTTATGGTTAGGGTTTGGGTTTGGGTTAGGGTTAGGCTTAGGTTAGGGTTTATGTTAGAGTTAGGGTTAGGGTTAGGGGTTGGATTAGGGTTATGGTTAGGGTTAGGCTTTAGGTTTGGGTTATGGTTAGGGTTAGGGTTAAGGTTTAAGGGTAGGATTAGGTTTAGTGTTAGGGTTAGGGTTAGGGTTTCGGTGTGGGTTATGTTTTGGGTTAGGTTTAGGGTTAGGTTTAGGGTTTCGGTTCGGGTTAGGATTAGGGTTAGGGTTAGGTTTAGGATTAGTATTTCGGTTAGGGTTTGTTTTAGGGTTAGTGTTTGGGTTAGGGTTAGGGTTAGGATTGAATTTGGGTTAGTGTTAGGGCTATGGTTAGTGTAAAGTTTAGGGTTTGGATTTGGGTTAGGGTTAGGGTTTGAGTTACGATTAGCGTAAAGTTTAGGGTTTAGTTTTGGGTTAGGTTTATGGTTAGGGTTAGGGTTATGGTTAGGTTTAGGGTTAGGGTTACGGGTTAGGGTTTGGGTTAAGTTTAGGGTTAGGGTTAGGGTTAGGGTTAGGTTTCGGGTTTGGGTTAGAGTTAGGGTGAGGGTTACGGTTTGCGTTAGGGTTAGGGTTACGGTTAGGATTAGGGTTATGGTTAGGGTTCGGATAAGGGTTAGTTTTAGTATTTGGGTTTGGGTAAGGGTAAGGGTTAGGGTTCGGGTTAGGATAAGGATGAGGGTTAGGGTTAGGGTTAGGATTAGGGTTAGTATTTGGGTTATGGTTTAGGTTTGCGTTAGGGTTAGGGTTTGGGTTAGTGTTAGAGTTAGGTTTTGAGTTAGGGTTAGGTTTACTGTTAGGTTAGGGTTTGGGTTAGAATTAGGGTTAGGGTTAGGGTTTGGGTTTGGTTTAGAGTTAGTTTTAGGTTAGGGTTTGGGTTAGAGTTAGGGTTAGGGTGAGGTGTTGGATTAGGGTTATGGTTAGGGTTAGGGTTGGTATTAGGGTTAGGGTTAGGCTTCCGATTAGTCTTAGGTTTAGAGTTTGGGTTTGGGTCAGCGTTAAGGCTAGGGTTAGGGTTATGGTTAGGGTTAGGGTAAGGACTAGGATTAGGGTTAGGTTTAGGGTTAGGACTAGGGTTAGGGGTTTGGTTTAGGTTTGGGTTATGTTTAGGGTTACTGTTAGGGATAGGGTTTAGGGTTAAGGTTAGATTTAGGGTTAGGGTTTCGGATTCGGTTATGTTTTTTGTTAGGTTTAGGGTTAGGGTTAGGGTTTGGGTTCGGGTTAGGATTAGGGTTAGGGTTTGAGTTTGAATTAGGTTTAGGGTTAGCATTAGGGTTAGGGTTAGGTTTAGGATTAGTGTTTCAGTTAGGGGTAGGGTTAGGGTTAGGGTTTGGGATCAGGTTAGGGTTAGGGTTTGGGTTAGGGTTTGATTTAGGGTTAGGGTTAGGGTTAGGGTTAGTGTTAGGGTTTGGGTTAGGGTTAGGGTTAGGACTAGGGTTAGTGTTAGGGTTAGGTTTAGGGTTAGCATTAGGGTTAGGATTAGGGTTTGGGTTTTGGTTAGGGTTATGGTTAGGGTTAGGGTTAGGATAAGGATGAGGGTTAGGGTTAGGGTTAGGATTAGTGTTAGAGTTACGATTAGGGTTAGGGTTTGTGTTAAGATTAGTGTTTGGTTTTGGGTTAGGGTTAGGGTTAGGGTTAGGGTTAGGATAAGGATGAGGGTTAGGGTTAGGGTTAGGATTAGGGTTATTATTTGGGTTATGGTTTGTGTTAGTGTTAGGGTTAGGGTTTGGGTTAGTGTTAGAGTTAGGGTTTGAGTTAGGGTTAGATTTAGGGTTATGTTAGGGTTTGGGTTAGAGTTAGGGTTAGGGTTAGGGTTTGGGTTTGGTTTAGAATTAGGGTTAGGTTAGAGTTTGGGTTAGAGTTAGGGTTAGGGTGAGGTGTTGGATTAGGGTTATGGTTAGGGTTAGGGTTAGGATTAGGGTTAGGGTTAGGGTTCTGATTAGAGTTAGGTTTAGAATTTGGGTTTGGGTAAGGGTTAAGGTTAGGGTTAGGGTTAGGGTTAGGGTTAGGGTTAGGGTTAGGAATAGGATTAGGGTTAGGGTTAGGGTTAGGATTACGGTTAGGGTTTGGTTTTAGGTTTGGGTTATGGTTAGGGTTAGTGTTAGGGTTAGGGTTTAGTGTTACGGTTACGGTTAGGGTTTCAGTTTGGGTTAGGGTTAGGGTTTAGGTTTAGGGTTTGGGTTAGGGTTTCGGTTTGGGTTATGTTTTTTGTTAGGTTTAGGGTTAGGGTTAGGGTTTGGTTTCGGGTTATGATTAGGGTTAGGGTTTGAGTTTGAATTAGGTTTAGGGTTAGCATTAGGGTTAAGGTTAGGTTTAGGATAAGTATTTCAGTTAGGGTTAGGGTTAGGGTTAGGGTTTGGGTTCGGGATAGGGTTAGGGTTAGGGTTTGGGTTAGGCTTAGGATTAGGACTAGGTTTAGTGTTAGGGTTAGGTTTAGGGTTAGCATTAGGGTTAGGATTAGGGTTAGGGTTAGGGTTTGGGTTAGTGTTAGGGTTAGGGTTAGGGTTAGGGTTAGGGTTAGGGTTTGGGTTACGGTTAGGGTTAGGGTTTGGGTTAGGGTTAGGTTTAGGGTTAGGATTAGGGTTAGGGTTAGGGTTAGAATTAGGGTTAGGTTTAGGGTTAGGGTTAGGGTTAGGGTTAGGGTTAGGATAAGGATGAGGGTTAGGTTTAGGGTTAGGGTTAGGGTTAGGGTTTCGGTTTGGGTTACGTTTTGGGTTAGGTTTAGGGTTAGGGTTAGGGTTTGGGTTTGGTTTAGAGTTAGTTTTAGGTTAGGGTTTGGGTTAGAGTTAGGGTTAGGGTGAGGTGTTGGATTAGGGTTATGGTTAGGGTTAGGGTTGGTATTAGGGTTAGGGTTAGGGTTCCGATTAGAGTTAGGTTTAGAGTTTGGGTTTGGGTCAGCGTTAAGGTTAGGGTTAGGGTTAGGGTTAGGGTTAGGGTAAGGACTAGGATTAGGGTTAGGTTTAGGGTTAGGATTAGGGTTAGGGTTTTGGTTTAGGTTTGGGTTATGTTTAGGGTTACTGTTAGGGATAGGGTTTAGGGTTAAGGTTAGATTTAGGGTTAGGGTTTCGGATTCGGTTATGTTTTTTGTTAGGTTTAGGGTTAGGGTTAGGGTTTGGGTTCGGGTTAGGATTAGGGTTAGGGTTTGAGTTTGAATTAGGTTTAGGGTTAGCATTAGGGTTAGGGTTAGGTTTAGGATTAGTGTTTCAGTTAGGGGTAGGGTTAGGGTTAGGGTTTGGGATCAGGTTAGGGTTAGGGTTTGGGTTAGGGTTTGATTTAGGGTTAGGGTTAGGGTTAGGGTTAGTGTTAGGGTTTGGGTTAGGGTTAGGGTTAGGACTAGGGTTAGTGTTAGGGTTAGGTTTAGGGTTAGCATTAGGGTTAGGATTAGGGTTTGGGTTTTGGTTAGGGTTATGGTTAGGGTTAGGGTTAGGATAAGGATGAGGGTTAGGGTTAGGGTTAGGATTAGTGTTAGAGTTACGATTAGGGTTAGGGTTTGTGTTAAGATTAGTGTTTGGTTTTGGGTTAGGGTTAGGGTTAGGGTTAGGGTTAGGATAAGGATGAGGGTTAGGGTTAGGGTTAGGATTAGGGTTATTATTTGGGTTATGGTTTGTGTTAGTGTTAGGGTTAGGGTTTGGGTTAGTGTTAGAGTTAGGGTTTGAGTTAGGGTTAGATTTAGGGTTATGTTAGGGTTTGGGTTAGAGTTAGGGTTAGGGTTAGGGTTTGGGTTTGGTTTAGAGTTAGGGTTAGGTTAGAGTTTGGGTTAGAGTTAGGGTTAGGGTGAGGTGTTGGATTAGGGTTATGGTTAGGGTTAGGGTTATGATTAGGGTTAGGGTTAGGGTTCTGATTAGAGTTAGGTTTAGAGTTTGGGTTTGGGTAAGAGTTAAGGTTAGGGTGAGGGTTAGGGTTAGGGTTAGGGTTAGGAATAGGATTAGGGTTAGGGTTAGGGTTAGGATTACGGTTAGGGTTTGGTTTTAGGTTTGGGTTATGGTTAGGGTTAGTGTTAGGTTTAGGGTTTAGTGTTACGGTTACGGTTAGGGTTTCAGTTTGGGTTAGGGTTAGGGTTTAGGTTTAGGGTTAGGGTTAGGGTTTCGGTTTGGGTTATGTTTTTTGTTAGGTTTAGGGTTAGGGTTAGGGTTTGGTTTCGGGTTATGATTAGGGTTAGGGTTTGAGTTTGAATTAGGTTTAGGGTTAGCATTAGGGTTAAGGTTAGGTTTAGGATAAGTATTTCAGTTAGGGTTAGGGTTAGGGTTAGGGTTTGGGTTCGGGATAGGGTTAGGGTTAGGGTTTGGGTTAGGATTAGGATTAGGACTAGGTTTAGTGTTAGGGTTAGGTTTAGGGTTAGCATTAGGGTTAGGATTAGGGTTAGGGTTAGGGTTTGGGTTAGTGTTAGTGTTAGGGTTAGGGTTAGGGTTAGGGTTATGGTTTGGTTTACGGTTAGGGTTAGGGTTTGGGTTAGGGTTAGGTTTAGGGTTAGGATTAGGGTTAGGGTTAGGGTTAGAATTAGGGTTAGGTTTAGGGTTAGGGTTAGGGTTAGGGTTAGGTTTAGGGTTTGGGTTAGGGTTACGGTTAGGGTTAGGGTTAGCGTTTGGGTTAGGGTTACGGTTAGGGTTAGGATTAGAGTAAGGGTTTGTGTTAAGATTAGGGTTTGGGTTTGGGTTAGGGTTAGGGTTAGGGTTTGGGTTAAGTTTACGTTTAGGGTTAGGGTTTTTGTTAGGGTTAGGGTTAGGGTTAGGAGTAGGGTTAGGGTTTAGGTTTTCAGGTAGGGTTAGTGTTAGGGTTAGGGTTAGGATTAGGGTTTGGGTTAGGGTTTAGGTTTGGTTAGGTTTAGGGTTAGGGTTAGGGTTATGGTTAGGTTTAGCGTTACTGTTAGGGTTAGGGTTATGGTTAGGGTTAGCGTTAGGGTTTGTGTTAGGGTTTGGGTTTGGGTTAGGGTTTGGGTTAGGGTTAGGGTTTGGGTTAGGGTTAGGGTTAGGGTTAGGGTTAGGGTTAGGACTAGGGTTAGTGTTTGGGTTAGGTTTAGGGTTAGGATTAGGGTTAGGATTAGGGCTAGGATTAGGGTTAGGTTTAGGATTAGGAGTAGGGATAGGGTTTGGGTTTAGGTTTGGGTTATGTTTTGGGTTAGTTTTAGGGTTAGGGTTAGGGTTTGGGTTCCGTTTAGGATTAGGGTTAGGGTTTGAGTTTGAATTAGGTTTAGGGTTAGGATTATGGTTCGGGTTAGTTTTAGGATTAGTGTTTAAGTTAGGGTTAGGGTTAGGGTTAGGGTTTGGGTTCGGGTTAGGTTTAGGGTTAGGTTTAGGGTTTGATTTAGGGTTAGGGTTAGGGTTAGGGTTAGTGTTATGGTTTGGGTTAGGGTTAGGGTTAGGACTAGGGTTAGTGTTAGAGTTAGGTTTAGGGTTAGCATTAGGGTTATGATTAGGGTTAGGGTTTGGGTTTGGGTTAGGGTTAGGGTTAGGGTTAGGGTTTGGGTTGGGGTTAGGGTTAGGGTTTGTGTTAAGATTAGCATTTGGGTTTGGGTTAGGGTTAGGGTTAGGTTTTGGGTTAAGGTTACGTTTAGGGTTAGGGATTGTGTTAGGGTTAGGGTTAGATTTAGGGTTAGGGTTAGGGTTTGGGGTTGGGTTAGGGTTTGGTTAGGGTTAGGGGTTGGGTTAGTGTTAGTGCTAGGGTTAGGGATAGGATTTGGGTTAGGGTTAGGGTTAGGGTTCGAATTTGCGTTAGAGTTAGGGTGAGGGTTAGGGGTTGGGTTAGGGTTAGGGTTACGGTTAGGATTAGGGTTAGGGTTAGGGTTTGGATTAGGGTTAGTTTTAGGATTTGGGTTTGGGTAACGGTAAGGGTTAGGGTTAGGGTTAGGAGTAGGGTTAGGGTTTAGGTTTTCAGTTAGGGTTAGTGTTAGTGTTCGGGTTAGGATTAGGGTTTGGTTTAGGGTTAAGTTTCGGGTTAGTGTTTGGGTTAGGGTTAGGGATAGGGTTAGGGTTTGGGTTAGGGTTATGGTTAGTTTTCGGGTTTGGGTTAGGTTTAGGGTTAGGGTTAGCGTTAGGATTAGGGTTAGGGTTAGTGTTAGGGTTTCGGTTTGGTTTAGGATTACGGTTAGGTTTAGGTTTTCTGTTAAGTTTCGGGTTAGGGTTGGGGTTTGCGTTCGGGTTGGGTTAGTGTTAGGGTTTTAGTTAGGGTTAGGGTTAGGGTTAGGGTTAGGGTTTGGGTTAGGGTTAGGCTTAGGGTTAGGGTTTGAGTTTGAGTTAGGTTTAGGGTTAGCATTAGGGTTAGGATTAGGTTTAGGGTTAATGTTAGGGTTAGGGTTAGGGTTTGGGTTTGGTTTAGAGTTAGGGTTAGGTTAGGGTTTGGGTTAGAGTTAGGGATAGGGTGAGGTGTTGGATTAGGGTTATGGTTATGGTTAGGGTTAGGGTTAGGGTTAGGGTTAGGTTTAGGATTAGGTTTTGGGTTAGGGTTAGGGTTAGGGTTAGAATTAGGGTTAGAATTAGGGTTAGGGTTAGGATAAGGATCAGGGTTAGGGTTAGGGTTAGGATTAGGGTTATTATTTGGGATATGGTTTGAGTTAAGTTTAGGGTTAGTGTTTGGGTTAGTGTTAGAGTTAGGGTTTGAGTTAGGGTTAGGTTTAGGGTTGGGTTAGGGTTTGGGTTAGAGTTAGGGTTAGGGTTAGGGTTTGGGTTAGGTTTAGAGTTAGGGTTAGGATAGGATTTGGATTAGAGTTACGGGTAGGGTGAGGTGTTGGATTAGGGTAATGGTTAGGGTTAGGGATAGGTTTAGGGTTAGGGTTAGGGTTCCGATTAGAGTTAGGTTTAGAGTTTGGGTTTGGGTAAGGGTTAAGGTTAGGGTTAGGGTTAGGTTTAGGGTTAGGACTAGGTTTAGGTTTAGGGTTAGGGTTAGGGTTAGGGTTTGGTTTAGGGTTTGGGGTTAAGGGTTAGGGGTTAAGTTTAGGTTTAGGGTTAGGCTTAGAGATTGGTTTACGGTTAGAGTTAGGTTTAGGGTTATGTTTAGGTTTTGGGTTACGGTTAGGGTTAGCGTTTGTGTTAGGGTTACGGTTAGGGTTAGAGTTTGGATTAGGTTTAGGGTTAGGGTTAGATTTAGGGTTTGGTTTAGGGGTAGTGTTGGGGTTTGGTTTAGGTTTTGGGTTAGGTTTAGAGTTAGGGTTAGGGTTTGGGTTCGGGTTCGGGTTAGGGTTAGAGATAGGGTTTGAGTTAGGGTTAGGGTTAGGGTTAGGGTTAGGGTTAGTGTTAGGGTTTGGGTTAGGGTTAGGGTTAGGATTAGGGTTAGGGTTTGGGTTAGGGTTAGCGTTTGGGTTAGGGTTAGGTTAGGGTTAGCATTTGGGTTAGGGTTACCGTTAGGGTTAGGATTAGGGTTAGGGTTTGTGTTAAGATTATGGTTTCTATGTGGATTAGGGTTAGGGTTAGGGTTTGGATTAAGGTTACGTTTAGGGTTAGGGTTTGTGTTAGGGTTACGGTTAGGGTTAGGATTAGGGTTAGGGTTTAGGTTTTCGGTAAGGGTTAGTGTTAGGGTTAGTGTTAGGATTAGGGTTTGGGTTAGGGTTTAGGTTTGGTTAGGTTTAGGGTTAGGGTTAGGGTTATGGTTAGGGTTAGGGTTAGGGTTAGGGTTAGGGTTAGGGTTAGCGTTAGGGTAATGGTTAGGGTTTGGGTTTGGGTTAGCGTTTGGGTAAGGGTTAGGGTTTGGGTAAGGGTTAGGGTTAGGGTTAGGGTAAGGATTTGGGTTAGGCTTAGGGTTAGGGTTCGGGTTTGGGTTAGAGTTATGGTGAGGGTTAGGGGTTGGGTTAGGTTTAGGGTTACGGTTAGGATTAGGTTTAGGGTTAGGGTTTGGATTAGGGTTAGTTTTAGGGTTTGGGTTTGCGTAAGGGTAAGTGTTAGGGTTAGGGTTTGGAGTAGGGTTAGGGTTTAGGTTTTCGGTTAGGGTTAGTGGTAGGGTGAGGGTTAGGATGAGCGTTTGGTTTAGGGTTAAGGTTAGGGTAAGGGGTTGGGTTAGGGTTAGGGTTAGGGTTAGGGTTAGGGTTTGGGTTAGGGTTATGTTTAGGTTTCGGGTTTGGGTTAGGGTTAGGGTTAGGGTTAGGGTTACGATTAGGGTTAGGGTTTGGGTTAGGGTTAGCCTTAGGTTTGAATTTGGGTTAGTGTTAGGGCTAGGGTTAGTGTAAAGTTTAGGGTTTGGATTTGGGTTAGGGTTAGGGTTTGAGTTAAGATTAGGGTAAAGTTTAGGGTTTTGGTTTGGGTTAGGTTTATGGTTAGGGTTAGGGTTAGGGTTAGGTTAGGGTTTGGGTTAAGTTTAGGGTTAGGGTTAGGGTTTGGGTTTGGGTTAGGGTTTGGATTAGGGTTACGGTTTGGGTTAGGGTTAGGGTTAGCGTTAGGGTTAGGATTTGGATTAGGGTTAGGGTTAGGGTTCGGGTTTGGGTAAGAGTTAGGGTGAGGGTTAGGGGTTGTGTTAGTCTTAGGGTTACGGTTATGATTAGGGTTACGGTTAGGGTTCGGATTAGGGTTAGTTTTAGGGTTTGGGTTTGGGAAACAGTAATGGTTAGGGTTAGGGTTAGGATAAGGATGAGGGTTAGGGTTAGCGTTAGGATTAGGGTTAGTATTTGGGTTATGGTTTGGGTTTTGGGTTAGGGTTAGGGTTTGTGTTAGTGTTAGAGTTAGGTTTTGAGTTAGGGTTAGGGTTACGGTTAGGTTAGGATTTGTGTTAGAGTTAGGGTTAGGGTTAGGGTTTTGGGTTTGGTTTTGGGTTAGGGTTAGGTTAGGGTTTGGGTTAGTGTTAGGGTTAGGGTTAGGGTTTGGATTAGGGTTGTGGTTAGGGTTAGGGTTAGGATCAGGGTTAGGGTTAGGCTTTAGATTTGGGTTATGGTTAGGGTTAGGGTGAGGGTTTAAGGGTAGGATTAGGGTTAGTGTTAGGGTTTCGGTTAGGGTTAGGGTTACGGTGTGGGTTTTGGTTAGGGTTAGGGTTAGGGTTAGGGTTTCGGTGTGGCTTATGTTTTGGGTTAGGTTTAGGGTTAGGTTTAGGGTTTCGGTTCGAGTTAGGATTAGGGTTAGGGTTTGAGTTTGAATTAGGTTTAGGGTAGCATTAGGGTTAGGGTTAGGTTTAGGGTTAGGGTTAGGGTTAGGGTTAGGGTTAGGATAAGGATGAGGGTTAGGTTTAGGGTTAGGGTTAGGGTTAGGGTTTCGGTTTGGGTTACGTTTTGGGTTAGGTTTAGGGTTAGGGTTAGGGTTTGGGTTTGGTTTAGAGTTAGTTTTAGGTTAGGGTTTGGGTTAGAGTTAGGGTTAGGGTGAGGTGTTGGATTAGGGTTATGGTTAGGGTTAGGGTTGGTATTAGGGTTAGGGTTAGGGTTCCGATTAGAGTTAGGTTTAGAGTTTGGGTTTGGGTCAGCGTTAAGGTTAGGGTTAGGGTTAGGGTTAGGGTTAGTGTTAGTGTTAGTGTTAGGGTTAAGTTTTGGGTTAGGTTTAGGTTTGAATCTGGGTTAGTGTTAAGGTTAGGGTTAGTGTTAAGATTAGGGTTAGGGTTAGGGTTAGGGTTAGCTTTTGGGTTAGGGTTAGGGTTAGGATTAGAATTAGGGTTAGGATTAGGGTTAGGGTTAGGGTTAGGGTTAGGATAAGGATGAGGGTTAGGGTTAGGGTTAGGATTAGGGTTGTTATTTGGGTTATGGTTTGGGTTAGGGTTATTGTTAGGGTTTGGTTTAGTGTTAGAGTTAGGGTTTGAGTTAGGGTTAGGTTTAGGGATAGGTTAGAGTTTGGGTAAGAGTTAGGGTTAGGGTTAGGGTTTGCGTTTGGTTTAGAGTTAGGGTTAGGATTGGGTATGGGTAAGAGTTAGGGTTCGGGTGAGGTGTTGGATTAGGGTTATGGTTAGGGTTAGAGGTAGGATTAGGGTTAGGGTTAGGGTTCCGATTAGAGTTAGGTTTAGAGTTATTGTTTGGGTAAGGCTTAAGGTTAGTGTTAGTGTTAGGGTTAGGGTTAGGGTTAGGGTTAGGACTAGGATTAGGGTTACGGTTAGGGTTAGGATTAGGGTTAGGGTTTGGGTTTAGGTTTGGGTTAATATTAGGGTTAGTGTTAGGGTTAGGGTTTAGGGTTAGGGTTAGATTTAGGGTTAAGGTTTCGGTTTGGGTTATGTTTTGGGTTAGGTTTAGGGTTAGGGTTAGTGTTTGGGTTCGGGTTAGGAATAGGGTTAGGGTTTGAGTTTGAATTAGGTTTAGGGTTAGCATTAGGGTTAGGGTTAGGTTTAGGATTAGTGTTTCAGTTAGGGTTAGGGTTAGGGTTAGGGTTTCGGTTCGGGTTAGGGTTAGGGATAGGGTTAGGGTTTGATTTAGGGTTAGGGTTATGGTTAGGTTTAGTGTTAGGGTTTGGGTTAGCGTTAGGGTTAGAACTAGGGTTAGTGTTAGGGTTAGGTTTAGGGTTAGCATTAGGGTTAGGATTAGGGTCAGGGTTAGGGTTTGGGTTAGGGTTAGGGTTAGGGTTAGGGTTAGGATTAGGGTTTGGGTTAGGGTTAGGGTTAGGGTTAGGGTTTGGTTTAGGTTTAGGGTTGGAGTTAGAATTAGGGTTAGGGTTTGTGTTAAAATTAGGGTTTGGGTTTGTGTTAGGATTAGGGTTAGGGTTAGGGTTAGGGTTAGGGTTAGGGTTATGGTTAGGTTTAGAATTAGGGTTAGGGTTAGGGTTAGGATAAGGATGAGGGTTAAGGTTAGGGTTAGGATTAGGGTTATTATTTGGGTTATGGTTTGGGTTAGTGTTAGGGTTAGGGTTTGGGTTAGGATTATGGTTAGGTCTAGGGTTAGTGTTAGATTTAGGTTTAGGGTTAGGATTAGGGTTAGGGTTAGTGTTTGGGTTAGGGTTAGGGTTAGGGTTAGGGTTAGGGTTAGCGTTAGGGTTAGGGTTTCGGATAGGGTTAGGGTTAGGGTTAGGGTTAGGGTTAGGGTTAGGGTTAGGGTTAGGGTTAGGTTTAGGATAAGGATGAGGGTTAGGGTTAGGGTTAGGGTTAGGGTTTCGGTTTGGGTTACGTTTTGGGTTAGGTTTAGGGTTAGGGTTAGGGTTTGGGTTAGGGTTAGGGTTAGGGTTAGGGTTAGGGTTAGGACTAGGGTTAGTGTTAGGGTTAGTTGTAGGGTTAGCATTAGGGTTAGGATTAGGTTTAGGGTTAGGGTTAGGGTTAGGGTTTGGGTTAGGATTAGGGTTAGGGATAGGGTTTGGGTAGGGTTAGTGTTACGGTTAGGATTAGGGTTAGGGTTTGTGTTAAGAATAGGGTTTGTGTTTGGGTTAGGGTTAGGGTTAGGTTTAGGGTTAGGGTTAGGGTTAGAATTATGGTTAGGATTAAGGTTAGGGTTAGGGTTAGTGTTAGGATTAGGGTTAGGGTTTGTGTTAAGATTAGGGTTATGGTTAGGGTTTGGGTTTGGGTTAGGGTTAGGCTTAGGTTAGGGTTTATGTTAGAGTTAGGCTTAGGGTTAGGGGTTGGATTAGGGTTATGGTTAGGGTTAGGCTTTAGGTTTGGGTTATGGTTAGGGTTAGGGTTAAGGTTTAAGGGTAGGATTAGGTTTAGTGTTAGGGTTAGGGTTAGGGTTTCGGTGTGGGTTATGTTTTGGGTTAGGTTTAGGGTTAGGTTTAGGGTTTCGGTTCGGGTTAGGATTAGGGTTAGGGTTAGGTTTAGGATTAGTATTTCGGTTAGGGTTTGTTTTAGGGTTAGTGTTTGGGTTAGGGTTAGGGTTAGGATTGAATTTGGGTTAGTGTTAGGGCTATGGTTAGTGTAAAGTTTAGGGTTTGGATTTGGGTTAGGGTTAGGGTTTGAGTTACGATTAGCGTAAAGTTTAGGGTTTAGTTTTGGGTTAGGTTTATGGTTAGGGTTAGGGTTATGGTTAGGTTTAGGGTTAGGGTTACGGGTTAGGGTTTGGGTTAAGTTTAGGGTAAGGGTTAGGGTTAGGGTTAGGTTTCGGGTTTGGGTTAGAGTTAGGGTGAGGGTTACGGTTTGCGTTAGGGTTAGGGTTACGGTTAGGATTAGGGTTATGGTTAGGGTTCGGATAAGGGTTAGTTTTAGTATTTGCGTTGGGGTAAGGGTAAGGGGTAGGAGTCGGGTTAGGATAAGGATGAGGGTTAGGGTTAGGGTTAGGATTAGGGTTAGTATTTGGGTTATGGTTTAGGTTTGCGTTAGGGTTAGGGTTTGGGTTAGTGTTAGAGTTAGGTTTTGAGTTAGGGTTAGGTTTACTGTTAGGTTAGGGTTTGGGTTAGAATTAGGGTTAGGGTTAGGGTTTGGGTTTGGTTTAGAGTTAGTTTTAGGTTAGGGTTTGGGTTAGAGTTAGGGTTAGGGTGAGGTGTTGGATTAGGGTTATGGTTAGGGTTAGGGTTGGTATTAGGGTTAGGGTTAGGGTTCCGATTAGAGTTAGGTTTAGAGTTTGGGTTTGGGTCAGCGTTAAGGTTAGGGTTAGGGTTATGGTTAGGGTTAGGGTAAGGACTAGGATTAGGGTTAGGTTTAGGGTTAGGATTAGGGTTAGGGTTTTGGTTTAGGTTTGGGTTATGTTTAGGGTTACTGTTAGGGATAGGGTTTAGGGTTAAGGTTAGATTTAGGGTTAGGGTTTCGGATTCGGTTATGTTTTTTGTTAGGTTTAGGGTTAGGGTTAGGGTTTGGGTTCGGGTTAGGATTAGGGTTAGGGTTTGAGTTTGAATTAGGTTTAGGGTTAGCATTAGGGTTAGGGTTAGGTTTAGGATTAGTGTTTCAGTTAGGGGTAGGGTTAGGGTTAGGGTTTGGGATCAGGTTAGGGTTAGGGTTTGGGTTAGGGTTTGATTTAGGGTTAGGGTTAGGGTTAGGGTTAGTGTTAGGGTTTGGGTTAGGGTTAGGGTTAGGACTAGGGTTAGTGTTAGGGTTAGGTTTAGGGTTAGCATTAGGGTTAGGATTAGGGTTTGGGTTTTGGTTAGGGTTATGGTTAGGGTTAGGGTTAGGATAAGGATGAGGGTTAGGGTTAGGGTTAGGATTAGTGTTAGAGTTACGATTAGGGTTAGGGTTTGTGTTAAGATTAGTGTTTGGTTTTGGGTTAGGGTTAGGGTTAGGGTTAGGGTTAGGATAAGGATGAGGGTTAGGGTTAGGGTTAGGATTAGGGTTATTATTTGGGTTATGGTTTGTGTTAGTGTTAGGGTTAGGGTTTGGGTTAGTGTTAGAGTTAGGGTTTGAGTTAGGGTTAGATTTAGGGTTATGTTAGGGTTTGGGTTAGAGTTAGGGTTAGGGTTAGGGTTTGGGTTTGGTTTAGAATTAGGGTTAGGTTAGAGTTTGGGTTAGAGTTAGGGTTAGGGTGAGGTGTTGGATTAGGGTTATGGTTAGGGTTAGGGTTAGGATTAGGGTTAGGGTTAGGGTTCTGATTAGAGTTAGGTTTAGAATTTGGGTTTGGGTAAGGGTTAAGGTTAGGGTTAGGGTTAGGGTTAGGGTTAGGGTTAGGGTTAGGAATAGGATTAGGGTTAGGGTTAGGGTTAGGATTACGGTTAGGGTTTGGTTTTAGGTTTGGGTTATGGTTAGGGTTAGTGTTAGGGTTAGGGTTTAGTGTTACGGTTACGGTTAGGGTTTCAGTTTGGGTTAGGGTTAGGGTTTAGGTTTAGGGTTAGGGTTAGGGTTTCGGTTTGGGTTATGTTTTTTGTTAGGTTTAGGGTTAGGGTTAGGGTTTGGTTTCGGGTTATGATTAGGGTTAGGGTTTGAGTTTGAATTAGGTTTAGGGTTAGCATTAGGGTTAAGGTTAGGTTTAGGATAAGTATTTCAGTTAGGGTTAGGGTTAGGGTTAGGGTTTGGGTTCGGGATAGGGTTAGGGTTAGGGTTTGGGTTAGGCTTAGGATTAGGACTAGGTTTAGTGTTAGGGTTAGGTTTAGGGTTAGCATTAGGGTTAGGATTAGGGTTAGGGTTAGGGTTTGGGTTAGTGTTAGGGTTAGGGTTAGGGTTAGGGTTAGGGTTAGGGTTTGGGTTACGGTTAGGGTTAGGGTTTGGGTTAGGGTTAGGTTTAGGGTTAGGATTAGGGTTAGGGTTAGGGTTAGAATTAGGGTTAGGTTTAGGGTTAGGGTTAGGGTTAGGGTTAGGGTTAGGATAAGGATGAGGGTTAGGTTTAGGGTTAGGGTTAGGGTTAGGGTTTCGGTTTGGGTTACGTTTTGGGTTAGGTTTAGGGTTAGGGTTAGGGTTTGGGTTTGGTTTAGAGTTAGTTTTAGGTTAGGGTTTGGGTTAGAGTTAGGGTTAGGGTGAGGTGTTGGATTAGGCTTATGGTTAGGGTTAGGGTTGGTATTAGGGTTAGGGTTAGGGTTCCGATTAGAGTTAGGTTTAGAGTTTGGGTTTGGGTCAGCGTTAAGGTTAGGGTTAGGGTTAGGGTTAGGGTTAGGGTAAGGACTAGGATTAGGGTTAGGTTTAGGGTTAGGATTAGGGTTAGGGTTTTGGTTTAGGTTTGGGTTATGTTTAGGGTTACTGTTAGGGATAGGGTTTAGGGTTAAGGTTAGATTTAGGGTTAGGGTTTCGGATTCGGTTATGTTTTTTGTTAGGTTTAGGGTTAGGGTTAGGGTTTGGGTTCGGGTTAGGATTAGGGTTAGGGTTTGAGTTTGAATTAGGTTTAGGGTTAGCATTAGGGTTAGGGTTAGGTTTAGGATTAGTGTTTCAGTTAGGGGTAGGGTTAGGGTTAGGGTTTGGGATCAGGTTAGGGTTAGGGTTTGGGTTAGGGTTTGATTTAGGGTTAGGGTTAGGGTTAGGGTTAGTGTTAGGGTTTGGGTTAGGGTTAGGGTTAGGACTAGGGTTAGTGTTAGGGTTAGGTTTAGGGTTAGCATTAGGGTTAGGATTAGGGTTTGGGTTTTGGTTAGGGTTATGGTTAGGGTTAGGGTTAGGATAAGGATGAGGGTTAGGGTTAGGGTTAGGATTAGTGTTAGAGTTACGATTAGGGTTAGGGTTTGTGTTAAGATTAGTGTTTGGTTTTGGGTTAGGGTTAGGGTTAGGGTTAGGGTTAGGATAAGGATGAGGGTTAGGGTTAGGGTTAGGATTAGGGTTATTATTTGGGTTATGGTTTGTGTTAGTGTTAGGGTTAGGGTTTGGGTTAGTGTTAGAGTTAGGGTTTGAGTTAGGGTTAGATTTAGGGTTATGTTAGGGTTTGGGTTAGAGTTAGGGTTAGGGTTAGGGTTTGGGTTTGGTTTAGAATTAGGGTTAGGTTAGAGTTTGGGTTAGAGTTAGGGTTAGGGTGAGGTGTTGGATTAGGGTTATGGTTAGGGTTAGGGTTAGGATTAGGGTTAGGGTTAGGGTTCTGATTAGAGTTAGGTTTAGAATTTGGGTTTGGGTAAGGGTTAAGGTTAGGGTTAGGGTTAGGGTTAGGGTTAGGGTTAGGGTTAGGAATAGGATTAGGGTTAGGGTTAGGGTTAGGATTACGGTTAGGGTTTGGTTTTAGGTTTGGGTTATGGTTAGGGTTAGTGTTAGGGTTAGGGTTTAGTGTTACGGTTACGGTTAGGGTTTCAGTTTGGGTTAGGTTTAGGGTTTAGGTTTAGGGTTAGGGTTAGGGTTTCGGTTTGGGTTATGTTTTTTGTTAGGTTTAGGGTTAGGGTTAGGGTTTGGTTTCGGGTTATGATTAGGGTTAGGGTTTGAGTTTGAATTAGGTTTAGGGTTAGCATTAGGGTTAAGGTTAGGTTTAGGATAAGTATTTCAGTTAGGGTTAGGGTTAGGGTTAGGGTTTGGGTTCGGGATAGGGTTAGGGTTAGGGTTTGGGTTAGGCTTAGGATTAGGACTAGGTTTAGTGTTAGGGTTAGGTTTAGGGTTAGCATTAGGGTTAGGATTAGGGTTAGGGTTAGGGTTTGGGTTAGTGTTAGGGTTAGGGTTAGGGTTAGGGTTAGGGTTAGGGTTTGGGTTACGGTTAGGGTTAGGGTTTGGGTTAGGGTTAGGTTTAGGGTTAGGATTAGGGTTAGGGTTAGGGTTAGAAATAGGGTTAGGTTTAGGGTTAGGGTTAGGGTTAGGGTTAGGGTTAGGATAAGGATGAGGGTTAGGATTAGGGTTAGGGTTAGGGTTAGGGTTTCGGTTTGGGTTACGTTTTGGGTTAGGTTTAGGGTTAGGGTTAGGGTTTGGGTTTGGTTTAGAGTTAGTTTTAGGTTAGGGTTTGGGTTAGAGTTAGGGTTAGGGTGAGGTGTTGGATTAGGGTTATGGTTAGGGTTAGGGTTGGTATTAGGGTTAGGGTTAGGGTTCCGAGTAGAGTTAGGTTTAGAGTTTGGGTTTGGGTCAGCGTTAAGGTTAGGGTTAGGGTTAGGGTTAGGGTTAGGGTAAGGACTAGGATTAGGGTTAGGTTTAGGGTTAGGATTAGGGTTAGGGTTTTGGTTTAGGTTTGGGTTATGTTTAGGGTTACTGTTAGGGATAGGGTTTAGGGTTAAGGTTAGATTTAGGGTTAGGGTTTCGGATTCGGTTATGTTTTTTGTTAGGTTTAGGGTTAGGGTTAGGGTTTGGGTTCGGGTTAGGATTAGGGTTAGGGTTTGAGTTTGAATTAGGTTTAGGGTTAGCATTAGGGTTAGGGTTAGGTTTAGGATTAGTGTTTCAGTTAGGGGTAGGGTTAGGGTTAGGGTTTGGGATCAGGTTAGGGTTAGGGTTTGGGTTAGGGTTTGATTTAGGGTTAGGGTTAGGGTTAGGGTTAGTGTTAGGGTTTGGGTTAGGGTTAGGGTTAGGACTAGGGTTAGTGTTAGGGTTAGGTTTAGGGTTAGCATTAGGGTTAGGATTAGGGTTTGGGTTTTGGTTAGGGTTATGGTTAGGGTTAGGGTTAGGATAAGGATGAGGGTTAGGGTTAGGGTTAGGATTAGTGTTAGAGTTACGATTAGGGTTAGGGTTTGTGTTAAGATTAGTGTTTGGTTTTGGGTTAGGGTTAGGGTTAGGGTTAGGGTTAGGATAAGGATGAGGGTTAGGGTTAGGGTTAGGATTAGGGTTATTATTTGGGTTATGGTTTGTGTTAGTGTTAGGGTTAGGGTTTGGGTTAGTGTTAGAGTTAGGGTTTGAGTTAGGGTTAGATTTAGGGTTATGTTAGGGTTTGGGTTAGAGTTAGGGTTAGGGTTAGGGTTTGGGTTTGGTTTAGAGTTAGGGTTAGGTTAGAGTTTGGGTTAGAGTTAGGGTTAGGGTGAGGTGTTGGATTAGGGTTATGGTTAGGGTTACGCTTATGATTAGGGTTAGGGTTAGGGTTCTGATTAGAGTTAGGTTTAGAGTTTGGGTTTGGGTAAGAGTTAAGGTTAGGGTGAGGGTTAGGGTTAGGGTTAGGGTTAGGAATGGGATTAGGGTTAGGGTTAGGGTTAGGGTTACGGTTAGGGTTTGGTTTTAGGTTTGGGTTATGGTTAGGGTTAGTGTTAGGTTTAGGGTTTAGTGTTACGGTTACGGTTAGGGTTTCAGTTTGGGTTAGGGTTAGGGTTTAGGTTTAGGGTTAGGGTTAGGGTTTCGGTTTGGGTTATGTTTTTTGTTAGGTTTAGGGTTAGGGTTAGGGTTTGGTTTCGGGTTATGATTAGGGTTAGGGTTTGAGTTTGAATTAGGTTTAGGGTTAGCATTAGGGTTAAGGTTAGGTTTAGGATAAGTATTTCAGTTAGGGTTAGGGTTAGGGTTAGGGTTTGGGTTCGGGATAGGGTTAGGGTTAGGGTTTGGGTTAGGATTAGGATTAGGACTAGGTTTAGTGTTAGGGTTAGGTTTAGGGTTAGCATTAGGGTTAGGATTAGGGTTAGGGTTAGGGTTTGGGTTAGTGTTAGTGTTAGGGTTAGGGTTAGGGTTAGGGTTATGGTTTGGTTTACGGTTAGGGTTAGGGTTTGGGTTAGGGTTAGGTTTAGGGTTAGGATTAGGGTTAGGGTTAGGATTAGTATTAGGGTTACGTTTAGGGTTAGGGTTAGGGTTAGGGTTAGGTTTAGGGTTTGGGTTAGGGTTACGGTTAGGGTTAGGGTTAGCGTTTGGGTTAGGGTTACGGTTAGGGTTAGGATTAGAGTTAGGGTTTGTGTTAAGATTAGGGTTTGGGTTTGGGTTAGGGTTAGGGTTAGGGTTTGGGTTAAGTTTACGTTTAGGGTTAGGGTTTTTGTTAGGGTTAGGGTTAGGGTTAGGAGTAGGGTTAGGGTTTAGGTTTTCAGGTAGGGTTAGTGTTAGGGTTAGGGTTAGGATTAGGGTTTGGGTTAGGGTTTAGGTTTGGTTAGGTTTAGGGTTAGGGTTAGGGTTATGGGTAGGTTTAGCGTTACTGGTAGGGTTAGGGGTATGGTTAGGGTTAGCGTGAGGGTTTGTGTTAGGGTTTGGGTTTGGGTTAGGGTTTGGGTTAGGGTTAGGGTTTGGGTTAGGGTTAGGGTTAGGGTTAGGGTTAGGGTTAGGACTAGGGTTAGTGTTTGGGTTAGGTTTAGGGTTAGGATTAGGGTTAGGATTAGGACTAGGATTAGGGTTAGGTTTAGGATTAGGAGTAGGGATAGGGTTTGGGTTTAGGTTTGGGTTATGTTTTGGGTTAGTTTTAGGGTTAGGGTTAGGGTTTGGGTTCCGTTTAGGATTAGGGTTAGGGTTTGAGTTTGAATTAGGTTTAGGGTTAGCATTAGGGTTCGGGTTAGTTTTAGGATTAGTGTTTCAGTTAGGGTTAGGGTTAGGGTTAGGGTTTGGGTTCGGGTTAGGTTTAGGGTTAGGTTTAGGGTTTGATTTAGGGTTAGGGTTAGGGTTAGGGTTAGTGTTATGGTTTGGGTTAGGGTTAGGGTTAGGACTAGGGTTAGTGTTAGAGTTAGGTTTAGGGTTAGCATTAGGGTTATGATTAGGGTTAGGGTTTGGGTTTGGGTTAGGGTTAGGGTTAGGATTAGGGTTTGGGTTGGGGTTAGGGTTAGGGTTTGTGTTAAGATTAGCATTTGGGTTTGGGTTAGGGTTAGGGTTAGGTTTTGGGTTAAGGTTACGTTTAGGTTTAGGGTTTGTGTTAGGGTTAGGGTTAGATTTAGGGTTAGGGTTAGGGTTTGGGTTTGGGTTAGGGTTTGGTTAGGGTTAGGGTTTGGGTTAGTGTTAGTGTTAGGGTTAGGGTTAGGATTTGGGTTAGGGTTAGGGTTAGGGTTCGAATTTGCGTTAGAGTTAGGGTGAGGGTTAGGGGTTGGGTTAGGGTTAGGGTTACGGTTAGGATTAGGGTTAGGGTTAGGGTTTGGATTAGGGTTAGTTTTAGGATTTGGGTTTGGGTAACGGCAAGGGTTAGGGTTCGGGTAGGGAGTAGGGTTAGGGTTTAGGTTTTCAGTTAGGGTTTGTGTTAGTGTTCGGGTTAGGATTAGGGTTTGGTTTAGGGTTAAGTTTCGGGTTAGTGTTTGGGTTAGGGTTAGGGATAGGGTTAGGGTTTGGGTTAGGGTTATGGTTAGTTTTCGGGTTTGGGTTAGGTTTAGGGTTAGGGTTAGCGTTAGGATTAGGGTTAGGGTTAGTGTTAGGGTTTCGGTTTGGTTTAGGATTACGGTTAGGTTTAGGTTTTCGGTTAAGTTTCGGGTTAGGGTTAGGGTTTGCGTTCGGGTTGGGTTAGTGTTAGGGTTTTAGTTAGGGTTAGGGTTAGGGGTAGGGTTAGGGTTTGGGTTAGGGTTAGGCTTAGGGTTAGGGTTTGAGTTTGAGTTAGGTTTAGGGTTAGCATTAGGGTTAGGATTAGGGTTAGGGTTAATGTTAGTGTTAGGGTTAGGGTTTGGGTTTGGTTTAGAGTTAGGGTTAGGTTAGGGTTTGGGTTAGAGTTAGGGATAGGGTGAGGTGTTGGATTAGGGTTATGGTTATGGTTAGGGTTAGGGTTAGGGTTAGGGTTAGGTTTAGGATTAGGTTTTGGGTTAGGGTTAGGGTTAGGGTTAGAATTAGGGTTAGAATTAGGGTTAGGGTTAGGATAAGGATCAGGGTTAGGGTTAGGGTTAGGATTAGGGTTATTATTTGGGATATGGTTTGAGTTAAGTTTAGGGTTAGTGTTTGGGTTAGTGTTAGAGTTAGGGTTTGAGTTAGGGTTAGGTTTAGGGTTAGGTTAGGGTTTGGGTTAGAGTTAGGGTTAGGGTTAGGGTTTGGGTTTGGTTTAGAGTTAGGGTTAGGTTAGGATTTGGATTAGAGTTAGGGTTAGGGTGAGGTGTTGGATTAGGGTAATGGTTAGGGTTAGGGATAGGTTTAGGGTTAGGGTTAGGGTTCCGATTAGAGTTAGGTTTAGAGTTTGGGTTTGGGTAAGGGTTAAGGTTAGGGTTAGGGTTAGGTTTAGGGTTAGGACTAGGTTTAGGTTTAGGGTTAGGGTTAGGGTTAGGGTTTGGTTTAGGGTTTGGGGTTAAGGGTTAGGGGTTAAGTTTAGGTTTAGGGTTAGGCTTAGAGATTGGTTTACGGTTAGAGTTAGGTTTAGGGTTATGTTTAGGTTTTGGGTTACGGTTAGGGTTAGCGTTTGTGTTAGGGTTACGGTTAGGGTTAGGGTTTGGATTAGTGTTAGGGTTAGGTTTTGATTTAGGGTTTGGTTTAGGGGTAGTGTTGGGGTTTGGTTTAGGTTTTGGGTTAGGTTTAGAGTTAGGGTTAGGGTTTGGGTTCGGGTTCGGGTTAGGGTTAGAGATAGGGTTTGAGATAGCGTTAAGGTTAGGGTTAGGGTTAGGGTTAGTGTTAGGGTTTGGGTTAGGGTTAGGGTTAGGATTAGGGTTAGGGTTTGGGTTAGGGTTAGCGTTTGGGTTAGGGTTAGGTTAGGGTTAGCATTTGGGTTAGGGTTACCGTTAGGGTTAGGATTAGGGTTAGGGTTTGTGTTAAGATTATGGTTTCTATGTGGATTAGGGTTAGGGTTAGGGTTTGGATTAAGGTTACGTTTAGGGTTAGGGTTTGTGTTAGGGTTACGGTTAGGGTTAGGATTAGGGTTAGGGTTTAGGTTTTCGGTAAGGGTTAGTGTTAGGGTTAGTGTTAGGATTAGGGTTTGGGTTAGGGTTTAGGTTTGGTTAGGTTTAGGGTTAGGGTTAGGGTTATGGTTAGGGTTAGGGTTAGGGTTAGGGTTAGGGTTAGGGTTAGGGTTAGCGTTAGGGTTATGGTTAGGGTTTGGGTTTGGGTTAGCGTTTGGGTTAGGGTTAGGGTTTGGGTTAGGGTTAGGGTTAGGGTTAGGGTAAGGATTTGGGTTAGGCTTAGGGTTAGGGTTCGGGTTTGGGTTAGAGTTATGGTGAGGGTTAGGGGTTGGGTTAGGTTTAGGGTTACGGTTAGGATTAGGTTTAGGGTTAGGGTTTGGATTAGGGTTAGTTTTAGGGTTTGGGTTTGCGTAAGGGTAAGTGTTAGGGTTAGGGTTTGGAGTAGGGTTAGGGTTTAGGTTTTCGGTTAGGGTTAGTGTTAGGGTTAGGGTTAGGATTAGCGTTTGGTTTAGGTTTAAGGTTAGGGTTAGGGTTTGGGTTAGGGTTAGGGTTAGGGTTAGGGTTAGGGTTTGGGTTAGGGTTATGTTTAGGTTTCGGGTTTGGGTTAGGGTTAGGGTTAGGGTTAGGGTTACGATTAGGGTTAGGGTTTGGGTTAGGGTTAGCCTTAGGTTTGAATTTGGGTTAGTGTTAGGGCTAGGGTTAGTGTAAAGTTTAGGGTTTGGATTTGGGTTAGGGTTAGGGTTTGAGTTAAGATTAGGGTAAAGTTTAGGGTTTTGGTTTGGGTTAGGTTTATGGTTAGGGTTAGGGTTAGGGTTAGGTTAGGGTTTGGGTTAAGTTTAGGGTTAGGGTTAGGGTTTGGGTTTGGGTTAGGGTTTGGATTAGGGTTACGGTTTGGGTTAGGGTTAGGGTTAGCGTTAGGGTTAGGATTTGGATTAGGGTTAGGGTTAGGGTTCGGGTTTGGGTAAGAGTTAGGGTGAGGGTTAGGGGTTGTGTTAGTCTTAGGGTTACGGTTATGATTAGGGTTACGGTTAGGGTTCGGATTAGGGTTAGTTTTAGGGTTTGGGTTTGGGAAACAGTAATGGTTAGGGTTAGGGTTAGGATAAGGATGAGGGTTAGGGTTAGCGTTAGGAGTAGGGTTAGTATTTGGGTTATGGTTTGGGTTTTGGGTTAGGGTTAGGGTTTGTGTTAGTGTTAGAGTTAGGTTTTGAGTTAGGGTTAGGGTTACGGTTAGGTTAGGATTTGTGTTAGAGTTAGGGTTAGGGTTAGGGTTTGGGTTTGGGTTAGGGTTACGGTTAGGTTAGGGTTTGGGTTAGAGTTAGGGTTAGGGTTAGGGTTTGGATTAGGGTTGTGGTTAGGGTTAGGGTTAGGATCAGGGTTAGGGTTAGGCTTTAGATTTGGGTTATGGTTAGGGTTAGGGTGAGGGTTTAAGGGTAGGATTAGGGTTAGTGTTAGGGTTTCGGTTAGGGTTAGGGTTACGGTGTGGGTTTTGGTTAGGGTTAGGGTTAGGGTTAGGGTTTCGGTGTGGCTTATGTTTTGGGTTAGGTTTAGGGTTAGGTTTAGGGTTTCGGTTCGAGTTAGGATTAGGGTTAGGGTTTGAGTTTGAATTAGGTTTAGGGTAGCATTAGGGTTAGGGTTAGGTTTAGGGTTAGGGTTAGGGTTAGGGTTAGGGTTAGGATAAGGATGAGGGTTAGGTTTAGGGTTAGGGTTAGGGTTAGGGTTTCGGTTTGGGTTACGTTTTGGGTTAGGTTTAGGGTTAGGGTTAGGGTTTGGGTTTGGTTTAGAGTTAGTTTTAGGTTAGGGTTTGGGTTAGAGTTAGGGTTAGGGTGAGGTGTTGGATTAGGGTTATGGTTAGGGTTAGGGTTGGTATTAGGGTTAGGGTTAGGGTTCCGATTAGAGTTAGGTTTAGAGTTTGGGTTTGGGTCAGCGTTAAGGTTAGGGTTAGGGTTAGGGTTAGGGTTAGGGTAAGGACTAGGATTAGGGTTAGGTTTAGGGTTAGGATTAGGGTTAGGGTTTTGGTTTAGGTTTGGGTTATGTTTAGGGTTACTGTTAGGGATAGGGTTTAGGGTTAAGGTTAGATTTAGGGTTAGGGTTTCGGATTCGGTTATGTTTTTTGTTAGGTTTAGGGTTAGGGTTAGGGTTTGGGTTCGGGTTAGGATTAGGGTTAGGGTTTGAGTTTGAATTAGGTTTAGGGTTAGCATTAGGGTTAGGGTTAGGTTTAGGATTAGTGTTTCAGTTAGGGGTAGGTTTATGGTTAGGGTTTGGGATCAGGTTAGGGTTAGGGTTTGGGTTAGGGTTTGATTTAGGGTTAGGGTTAGGGTTAGGGTTAGTGTTAGGGTTTGGGTTAGGGTTAGGGTTAGGACTAGGGTTAGTGTTAGGGTTAGGTTTAGGGTTAGCATTAGGGTTAGGATTAGGGTTTGGGTTTTGGTTAGGGTTATGGTTAGGGTTAGGGTTAGGATAAGGATGAGGGTTAGGGTTAGGGTTAGGATTAGTGTTAGAGTTACGATTAGGGTTAGGGTTTGTGTTAAGATTAGTGTTTGGTTTTGGGTTAGGGTTAGGGTTAGGGTTAGGGTTAGGATAAGGATGAGGGTTAGGGTTAGGGTTAGGATTAGGGTTATTATTTGGGTTATGGTTTGTGTTAGTGTTAGGGTTAGGGTTTGGGTTAGTGTTAGAGTTAGGGTTTGAGTTAGGGTTAGATTTAGGGTTATGTTAGGGTTTGGGTTAGAGTTAGGGTTAGGGTTAGGGTTTGGGTTTGGTTTAGAGTTAGGGTTAGGTTAGAGTTTGGGTTAGAGTTAGGGTTAGGGTGAGGTGTTGGATTAGGGTTATGGTTAGGGTTAGGGTTATGATTAGGGTTAGGGTTAGGGTTCTGATTAGAGTTAGGTTTAGAGTTTGGGTTTGGGTAAGGGTTAAGGTTAGGGTTAGGGTTAGGGTTAGGGTTAGGGTTAGGAATAGGATTAGGGTTAGGGTTAGGGTTAGGATTACGGTTAGGGTTTGGTTTTAGGTTTGGGTTATGGTTAGGGTTAGTGTTAGGTTTAGGGTTTAGTGTTACGGTTACGGTTAGGGTTTCAGTTTGGGTTAGGGTTAGGGTTTAGGTTTAGGGTTAGGGTTAGGGTTTCGGTTTGGGTTATGTTTTTTGTTAGGGTTAGGGTTAGGGTTATGGTTTGGGTTACGGTTAGGGTTAGGGTTTGGGTTAGGGTTAGGTTTAGGGTTAGGATTAGGGTTAGGGTTAGGGTTAGAATTAGGGTTAGGTTTAGGGTTAGGGTTAGGGTTAGGGTTAGGTTTAGGGTTTGGGTTAGGGTTACGGTTAGGGTTAGGGTTAGCGTTTGGGTTAGGGTTACGGTTAGGGTTAGGATTAGAGTAAGGGTTTGTGTTAAGATTAGGGTTTGGGTTTGGGTTAGGGTTAGGGTTAGGGTTTGGGTTAAGTTTACGTTTAGGGTTAGGGTTTTTGTTAGGGTTAGGGTTAGGGTTAGGAGTAGGGTTAGGGTTTAGGTTTTCGGGTAGGGTTAGTGTTAGGGTTAGGGTTAGGATTAGGGTTTGGGTTAGGGTTTAGGTTTGGTTAGGTTTAGGGTTTGGGGTAGGGTTGTGGTTAGGTTTAGCGTTACTGTTAGGGTTAGGGTTATGGTTAGGGTTAGCGTTAGGGTTTGTCTTAGGGTTTGGGTTTGGGTTAGGGTTTGGGTTAGGGTTAGGGTTTGGGTTAGGGTTAGGGTTAGGGTTAGGGTTAGGGTTAGGACTAGGGTTAGTGTTTGGGTTAGGTTTAGGGTTAGGATTAGGGTTAGGATTAGGACTAGGATTAGGGTTAGGTTTAGGATTAGGAGTAGGGATAGGGTTTGGGTTTAGGTTTGGGTTATGTTTTGGGTTAGTTTTAGGGTTAGGGTTAGGGTTTGGGTTCCGTTTAGGATTAGGGTTAGGGTTTGAGTTTGAATTAGGTTTAGGGTTAGCATTAGGTTCGGGTTAGTTTTAGGATTAGTGTTTCAGTTAGGGTTAGGGTTAGGGTTAGGGTTTGGGTTCGGGTTAGGTTTAGGGTTAGGTTTAGGGTTTGATTTAGGGTTAGGGTTAGGGTTAGGGCTAGTGTTATGGTTTGGGTTAGGGTTAGGGTTAGGACTAGGGTTAGTGTTAGAGTTAGGTTTAGGGTTAGCATTAGGGTTATGATTAGGGTTAGGGTTTGGGTTTGGGTTAGGGTTAGGGTTAGGGTTAGGGTTTGGGTTGGGGTTAGGGTTAGGGTTTGTGTTAAGATTAGCATTTGGGTTTGGGTTAGGGTTAGGGTTAGGTTTTGGGTTAAGGTTACGTTTAGGGTTAGGTTTTGTGTTAGGGTTAGGGTTAGATTTAGGGTTAGGGTTAGGGTTTGGGTTTGGGTTAGGGTTTGGTTAGGGTTAGGGTTTGGGTTAGTGTTAGTGTTAGGGTTAGGGTTAGGATTTGGGTTAGGGTTAGGGTTAGGGTTCGAATTTGCGTTAGAGTTAGGGTGAGGGTTAGGGGTTGGGTTAGGGTTAGGGTTACGGTTAGGATTAGGGTTAGGGTTAGGGTTTGGATTAGGGTTAGTTTTAGGATTTGGGTTTGGGTAACGGTAAGGGTTAGGGTTAGGGTTAGGAGTAGGGTTAGGGTTTAGGTTTTCAGTTAGGGTTAGTGTTAGGGTTCGGGTTAGGATTAGGGTTTGGTTTAGGGTTAAGTTTCGGGTTAGTGTTTGGGTTAGGGTTAGGGATAGGGTTAGGGTTTGGGTTAGGGTTATGGTTAGTTTTCGGGTTTGGGTTAGGTTTAGGGTTAGGGTTAGCGTTAGGATTAGGGTTAGGGTTAGTGTTAGGGTTTCGGTTTGGTTTAGGATTACGGTTAGGTTTAGGTTTTCGGTTAAGTTTCGGGTTAGGGTTAGGGTTTGCGTTCGGGTTGGTTTAGTGTTAGGGTTTTAGTTAGGGTTAGGGTTAGGGTTAGGGTTAGGGTTTGGGTTAGGGTTAGGCTTAGGGTTAGGGTTTGAGTTTGAGTTAGGTTTAGGGTTAGCATTAGGGTTAGGATTAGGGTTAGGGTTAATGTTAGGGTTAGGGTTAGGGTTTGGGTTTGGTTTAGAGTTTGGGTTAGGTTAGGGTTTGGGTTAGAGTTAGGGATAGGGTGAGGTGTGGGATTAGGGTTATGGTTATGGTTAGGGTTAGGGTTAGGGTTAGGTTTAGGATTAGGTTTTGGGTTAGGGTTAGGGTTAGGGTTAGAATTAGGGTTAGGGTTAGGGTTAGAATTAGGGTTAGGGTTAGGATAAGGATCAGGGTTAGGGTTAGGGTTAGGATTAGGGTTATTATTTGGGATATGGTTTGAGTTAAGTTTAGGGTTAGTGTTTGGGTTAGTGTTAGAGTTAGGGTTTGAGTTAGGGTTAGGTTTAGGGTTAGGTTAGGGTTTGGGTTAGAGTTAGGGTTAGGGTTAGGGTTTGGGTTTGGTTTAGAGTTAGGGTTAGGTTAGGATTTGGATTAGAGTTAGGGTTAGGGTGAGGTGTTGGATTAGGGTAATGGTTAGGGTTAGGGATAGGTTTAGGGTTAGGGTTAGGCTTCCGATTAGAGTTAGGTTTAGAGTTTGGGTTTGGGTAAGGGTTAAGGTTAGGGTTAGGGTTAGGTTTAGGGTTAGGACTAGGTTTAGGTTAAGGTTAGGGTTAGGGTTAGGGTTTGGTTTAGGGTTTGGGGTTAGGGGTTAGGGGTTAAGTTTAGGTTTAGGGTTAGGCTTAGAGATTGGTTTACGGTTAGAGTTAGGTTTAGGGTTATGTTTAGGTTTTGGGTTACGGTTAGGGTTAGCGTTTGTGTTAGGGTTAGGGTTAGGGTTAGAGTTTGGATTAGGTTTAGGGTTAGGGTTAGATTTAGGGTTTGGTTTAGGGGTAGTGTTGGGGTTTGGTTTAGGTTTTGGGTTAGGTTTAGAGTTAGGGTTAGGGTTTGGGTTCGGGTTCGGGATAGGGTTAGAGATAGGGTTTGAGTTAGGGTTAGGGTTAGGGTTAGGGTTAGGGTTAGTGTTAGGGTTTGGGTTAGGGTTAGGGTTAGGATTAGGGTTAGGGTTTGGGTTAGGGTTAGCGTTTGGGTTAGGGTTAGGTTAGGGTTAGCATTTGGGTTAGGGTTACCGTTAGGGTTAGGATTAGGGTTAGGGTTTGTGTTAAGATTATGGTTTCTATGTGGATTAGGGTTAGGGTTAGGGTTTGGATTAAGGTTACGTTTAGGGTTAGGGTTTGTGTTAGGGTTACGGTTAGGGTTAGGATTAGGGTTAGGGTTTAGGTTTTCGGTTAGGGTTAGTGTTAGGGTTAGTGTTAGGATTAGGGTTTGGGTTAGGGTTTAGGTTTGGTTAGGTTTAGGGTTAGGGTTAGGGTTATGGTTAGGGTTACGGTTAGGGTTAGGGTTAGGGTTAGGGTTAGCGTTAGGGTTATGGTTAGGGTTTGGGTTTGGGTTAGCGTTTGGGTTAGGGTTAGGGTTTGGGTTAGGGTTAGGGTTAGGGTTAGGGTAAGGATTTGGGTTAGGCTTAGGGTTAGGGTTCGGGTTTGGGTTAGAGTTATGGTGAGGGTTAGGGGTTGGGTTAGGTTTAGGGTTACGGTTAGGATTAGGTTTAGGGTTAGGTTTTGGATTAGGGTTAGTTTTAGGGTTTGGGTTTGCGTAAGGGTAAGTGTTAGGGTTAGGGTTTGGAGTAGGGTTAGGGTTTAGGTTTTCGGTTAGGGTTAGTGTTAGGGTTAGGGTTAGGATTAGCGTTTGGTTTAGGTTTAAGGTTAGGGTTAGGGTTTGGGTTAGGGTTAGGGTTAGGGTTAGGGTTTGGGTTAGGGTTATGTTTAGGTTTCGGGTTTGGGTTAGGGTTAGTGTTAGGGTTAGGGTTACGATTAGGGTTAGGGTTTGGGTTAGGGTTAGCCTTAGGTTTGAATTTGGGTTAGTGTTAGGGCTAGGGTTAGTGTAAAGTTTAGGGTTTGGATTTGGGTTAGGGTTAGGGTTTGAGTTAAGATTAGGGTAAAGTTTAGGGTTTTGGTTTGGGTTAGGTTTATGGTTAGGGTTAGGGTTAGGGTTAGGTTAGGGTTTGGGTTAAGTTTAGGGTTAGGGTTAGGGTTTGGGTTTGGGTTAGGGTTTGGATTAGGGTTACGGTTTGGGTTAGGGTTAGGGTTAGCGTTAGGGTTAGGATTTGGATTAGGGTTAGGGTTAGGGTTCGGGTTTGGGTAAGAGTTAGGGTGAGGGTTATGGGTTGTGTTAGTCTTAGGGTTACGGTTATGATTAGGGTTACGGTTAGGGTTCGGATTAGGGTTAGTTTTAGGGTTTGGGTTTGGGAAACAGTAATGGTTAGGGTTAGGGTTAGGATAAGGATGAGGGTTAGGGTTAGCGTTAGGATTAGGGTTAGTATTTGGGTTATGGTTTGGGTTTTGGGTTAGGGTTAGGGTTTGTGTTAGTGTTAGAGTTAGGTTTTGAGTTAGGGTTAGGGTTACGGTTAGGTTAGGATTTGTGTTAGAGTTAGGGTTAGGGTTAGGGTTTGGGTTTGGGTTAGGGTTACGGTTAGGTTAGGGTTTGGGTTAGAGTTAGGGTTAGGGTTAGGGTTTGGATTAGGGTTGTGGTTAGGGTTAGGGTTAGGATCAGGGTTAGGGTTAGGCTTTAGATTTGGGTTATGGTTAGGGTTAGGGTGAGGGTTTAAGGGTAGGATTAGGGTTAGTGTTAGGGTTTCGGTTAGGGTTAGGGTTACGGTGTGGGTTTTGGTTAGGGTTAGGGTTAGGGTTAGGGTTTCGGTGTGGCTTATGTTTTGGGTTAGGTTTAGGGTTAGGTTTAGGGTTTCGGTTCGAGTTAGGATTAGGGTTAGGGTTTGAGTTTGAATTAGGTTTAGGGTAGCATTAGGGTTAGGGTTAGGTTTAGGATTAGTGTTTCAGTTAGGGTTAGGGTTTGGGTTAGGGTTAGGGTTAGGATTAACGGGTAGGTTTAGGTTTAGGGTTATTATTAGGGTTTGGGTTAGGGTTAGTGTTAGGTTTTGGGTTTTAGTTAGAATTAGGGTTAGTGTTAGGGTTAGAGTTAGGGTTAGGGTTAGGGTTAAGGTTAGGGTTAGGGTTAGGGTTTGGGTTAGGGTTAGGGTTAGGATTAGGGTTTGAGTTTGAGTTAGGTTTAGGGTTAGCATTAGGGTTAGGATTAGGGTTAGGGTTTGGGTTTGGGTTAGGGTTAAGGTTAGGGTTAGGGTTTGTGTTAGGGTTAGGGTTAGGTTTTGGGTATGGGTTAGGATAAGGGTTAGGGTTAGGATTTGGCTTAGGGTTAGGTTTAGGGTTAGTTTTTGGTTTAGGGTTAGGGTTAGGTTTAGGGTTAGGTTTAGGTTTTGGGTTATGGTTAGGGTTAGGGTTTGGGTTAGGGTTAAGGTTAGGGTTAGGTTTTCTGTTAAGTTTCGGGTTAGGGTTAGGGTTTGCGATCGGGTTGGGTTAGTGTTAGGGTTTTAGTTAGGGTTAGGGTTAGCGTGAGGGTTAGCGTTTGGGTTAGGGTTAGGCTTAGGGTTATGGTTTGAGTTTGAGTTAGGTTTAGGTTTAGCATTAGGGTTAGAATTAGGGTTAAGGTTAGGGTTTGGGTTAGGGTTAGGGTTAGGGTTTGGGTTCGGGTTAGGTTTGAATCTGGGTTAGTGTTAGGGTTATGGTTAGTGTTAAGATTAGTTTTAGGGTTTGGGTTAGGGTTAGGGTTAGTGTTAGGGTTAGGGTTAGGATTAGAATTACGGTTAGGATTAGGGTTAGGCTTAGGATTAGGGTTAGGATAAGGATGAGGGTTAGGGTTAGGGTTAGGATTAGGGTTATTATTTGGGTTATGCTTTGGGTTAGGGTTAGTGTTAGGGTTTGGTTTAGTGTTAGAGTTAGGGTTTGAGTTAGGGTTAGGTTAAGGGTTAGGTTAGAGTTTGGGTTAGAGTTAGGGTTAGGGTTAGGTTTTGCGTTTGGTTTAGAGTTAGGGTTAGGTTAGGGTTTGGGTTAGAGTTAGGGTTTGGGTGAGGTGTTGGATTAGGGTTATGGTTAGGGTTAGGGTTAGGATTAGGGTTAGGGTTAGGGTTCCTTTTAGAGTTTGGTTTAGAATTTGGGTTTGGGTAAGGCTTAAGGTTAGTGTTAGTGTTAGGGTTAGGGTTAGGGTTAGGGTTAGGACTAGGATTAGGGTTAGGATTAGGGTTAGGATTAGGGTTAGGGTTTGGGTTTAGGTTTGGGTTAATGTTAGCGTTAGTGTTAGGGTTAGGGTTTAGGGTTAGGGTTAGATTTAGGGTTAGGGTTTCGGTTTGGGTTATGTTTTGGTTTAGGTTTAGGGTTAGGGTTAGGGTTTGGGTTCGGGTTAGGAATAGGGTTAGGGTTTGAGTTTGAATTAGCTTTAGGGTTAGCATTAGGTTAGGGTTAGGTTTAGGATTAGTACTTCAGTTAGGGTCAGGGTTAGGGTTAGGGTTTGGGTTCGGGTTAGAGTTAGGGATAGGGTTAGGGTTTGATTTAGGGTCAGGGATAGGGTTAGGTTTAGTGTTAGGGTTTGGGTTAGGGTTAGGGTTAGGACTAGTGTTAGTGTTAGGTTTAGGTTTAGGGTTAGCATTAGGGTTAGGATTAGGGTTAGGGTTAGGGTTTGGGTTAGGTTTAGGGTTAGGGTTAGGGTTAGGGTTAGGGTTTGGGTTAGGGTTAGGTTTAGGGTTAGGGTTTGGCTAAGGGTTTAGGTTAGGGTTAGGTTTAGGATTAGGGTTAGGGTTTGAGTTTGAATTAGGTTTAGGTTTAGCATTAGGGTTAGGGTTAGGTTTAGGATAAGTATTTCAGTTAGGGTTAGGGTTAGGGTTAGGGTTTGGCTTCGGGTTAGGGTTAGGGTTTGATTTAGGGTTAAGGTTTAGGCTAAGGGTTAGTGTAGGGGTTGGGGTTAGGGTTAGGGTTAGGGTTAGTGTTAGGTTTAGGTTTAGGTTTAGGGTTAGGGTTTGGCTAAGGGTTAAGGTTAGGGTTAGGTTTAGGATTAAGGTTAGGGTTTGAGTTTGAATTAGGTTTAGGTTTAGCATTAGGGTTAGGGTTAGGTTTAGGATAAGTATTTCAGTTAGGGTTAGGGTTAGGGTTAGGGTTTGGGTTCGGGTTAGCGTTAGGGTTTGATTTAGGGTTAGGATTAGACTTAGGGTTAGTGTAAGGGTTTGGGTTAGGGTTAGGGTTAGGACTAGGGTTAGTGTTAGGGTTAGGTTTAGGGTTAGCATTAGGGTTAGGATTAGGGTTAGAGTTAGGTTTTGGGTTAGGGTTAGGGTTAGGGTTAGGGTTTGGGTTAGGGTTAGGGTTAGGGTTAGGGTTAGGGTTAGGGTTTGGGTTAGGGTTAGGGTT
>JAJHUQ010000063.1:1055000-1057500 GCA_035773235.1 Eospalax fontanierii | reverse complement strand
GGGTTTGGGTTAGGGTTAGTGTTAGGATTTGGGTTAGGGTTAGGGTTAGGACTAGGGTTAGTATTAGGGTTAGGGTTAGGGTTAGGGTTAGGTTTAGGGTTAGCATTAGGGTTAGGCTTAGGGTTAGGGTTAGGGTTTGGGTTAGGGTTAGGGTTAGGGTTAGGGTTTGGGTTAGGGTTAGGGTTAGGGTTAGCGTTTGGGTTAAGGTTAGGTTTAGGGTTAGGATTAGGGTTAGGGTTTGTGTTAAGATTAGGGTTTGGGTTTGGGTTAAGTTTAGGGTTAGGGTATGGGTTAAGGTTACGTTTAGGGTTAGGGTTTGTGTTAGGGTTAGGGCTAGCGTTAGCTTTAGGGTTAGGGTTAGGGTTTGGGTTTGGGTTAGGGTTAGGGTTTGGGTTAGGGTTAGGTTTAGCATTAGGGTTAGGGTTAGGATAAGGATGAGGGTTAGGGTTAGGGTTAGGATTAGGGTTATTATTTGGATTATGGTTTGGGTTAGTGTTAGGGTTTGGGTTTGGGTTAGTGTTAGAGTTAGTTTTTGAGTTAGGGTTAGGTTTAGGGTTAGGTTAGGGTTTGGGTTAGATTTAGGGTTAGGGTTACGGTTTAGGTTTGGTTTAGAGTTAGGGTTAGGTTAGGGTTTGGGTTAGAGTTAGGGTTAGGGTGAGGTGTTGGATTAGGGTTATGGTTAGGTTAGGGTTAGGATTAGGGTTAGGGTTATGGTTCCGATTAGAGTTATGTTTAGAGTTTGGGTTTGGGTAAGGGTTCAGGTTAGGGTTAGGGTTAGGGTTAGGGTTAGGACTAGGATTAGGGTTAGGGTTAGGGTTAGGATTAGGGTTAGGGTTTGGGTTTAGGTTTCGGTTATGGTTAGGGTTAGGGTTAGGGTTATGAGGAGGGTTAGGGTTTAGGTTTTCGGTTAGGGTTAGTGTTAGTGTTAGTGTTAGGATTAGGATTTGTTTTAGGCTTTAGGTTTGTTTAGGTTTAGGGTTAGGGTTAGGGTTATGGTTAGGTTTAGCATTAGGGTTAGGGTTAGGGTTATGGTTAGGGTTAGCGTTAGGGTTAGGGTTAGGGTTTGGGTTTGGGTTAGGGTTTGGGTTAGGGTTAGGGTTTGAGTTAGGGTTAGGGTTAGGGTTCGGGTTAGGATTTGGGTTAGGGTTAGGGTTAGAGTCAGATTTGGGTTAGAGTTATGGTGAGGGTTAGGGGTTGGGTTAGGGTTAGGGTTACGGTTAGGATTAGGGTTAGGGTTAGGGTTTGGATTAGGGTTAGTTTTAGGGTTTGGGTTTGGATAAGGGTAAGGGTTAGGGTTAGGGTTAGGAGTAGGGTTAGGGTTTAGGTTTTCGGTTAGGGTTATTTTTAGGGTTAGCGTTAGGATTAGGATTTGGTTTCGGGTTAAGGTTAGGGTTAGGGTTTGAGTTAGGGTTAGGGTTAGGGTTAGGGTTTGGGTTAGGGCTATGGTTAGGGTTCAGGTTTGGGTTAGTGTTTGGGTTGGGGTTAGGTTTAGGGTAAGGGTAAGGAATAGGGTTAGGGTTTGTGTTAGGTTTATACTTAGATTTGAATTTGGTTTAGTGTTAGGGCTATTGTTAGTGTAAAGTTTAGGGTTTGGATTTGGGTTAGGGTTAGGGTTTGAGTTACGATTAGGGTAAAGTTTAGGGTTTAGGTTTGGGTTAGGTTTATGGTTAGGGTTAGGGTTATGGTTAGGTTTAGGGTTAGGGTTAGGGTTAGGGTTAGGGTTTGGTTTTGGGTTAGGGTTTGGATTAGGGTTAGGGTTTGGGTTAGGTTTAGGGTTAGGGTTAGGATTTGGGTTAGGGTTAGGGTTAGGGTTCGGGATTGGGTTAGAGTTAGGGTGAGGGTTAGGGGTTGGGTTAGGGTTAGGGTTACGGTTAGGATTAGGATTACGGTTAGGGTTTGGATTAGGGTTAGGGTTAGGGTTAGGGTTTGGGTATGGGTTAGGATAAGGGTTAGGGTTAGGGTTTGGCTTAGGGTTAGGTTTAGGGTTAGTTTTTGGGTTAGGGTTAGGGTTAGGTTTAGGTTTTGGCTTAGGGTTAGGGTTAGGGTTTGGGTTAGGGTTAGGGTTAGGGTTAGGGTTAGGGTTAGGTTTTGGTTTAGGATTACAGTTAGTTTTAGGTTTCCGGTTAAGTTTCGGGTTAGGGTTAGGGTTTGCGTTCGGGTTGGGTTAGTGTTAGGGTTTTAGTTAGGGTTAGGGTTAGGGTTACAGTTAGGGTTTGGGTTAGGGTTAGGCTTAGGGTTAGGGTTTGAGTTTGAGTTAGGTTTAGGGTTAGCATTAGGGTTAGGATTAGGGTTAGGGTTAGGGTTTGGGTTAGGGTTAGGGTTAGGGTTTGGGTTAGGGTTAGGGTTCGGGTTCGGGTTACGATTTGGGTTAGGGTTAGGGTTAGAGTCGGATTTGGGTTAGAGTTATGGTGAGGGTTAGGGGTTATGTTCGGGTTAGGGTTACGGTTAGGATTAGGGTTAGGGTTAGGGTTTGGATTAGGGTTAGTTTTAGGGTTTGGGT
>JAJHUQ010000063.1:1047500-1050000 GCA_035773235.1 Eospalax fontanierii | reverse complement strand
GATTAGGGTTATTATTTGGGTTATGGTTTGGATTAAGGTTAGGGTTAGGGTTTGGTTTAGTGTTAGAGTTAGGGTTTGAGTTAGGGTTAGGTTTAGGGTTAGGTTAGGGTTTGGGTTAGAGTTAGGTTTAGGGTGAGGTGTTGGATTAGGGTTATGGTTAGGGTTAGGGTTGGGATTAGGGTTAGGGTTAGGGTTAGGGTTAGGTTTTGGGTTAGGGTTAGGGTTAGGGTTAGAATTAGGGTTAGGGTTAGGGTTAGGGTTAGGGTTAGGAGTAGAGTTAGGGTTTAGGTTTTTGGTTAGGGTTAGTGTTAGGGTTAGTGTTAGGATTAGGGTTTGGGTTAGGGTTAGGTTTAGGGTTAGGGTTTCGGTTTGGGTTATGTTTTGGGTTAGGTTTAGTGTTAGGGTTAGGTTTTGAGTAGGAATTAGTTTTAGGGTTAGCATTAGGGTTTGGGTTAGGTTTAGGATTAGTGTCTCTGTTAGGGTTATGGTTAGGGTTAGGGTTTGGGTTCGGGTTAGGGTTAGGGTTAGGTTTAGCGTTTGATTTAGGGTTAGGGTTATGTTTAAGGTTAGGGTTAGGATTAGGGTTAGTGTTAGGGTTCCGATTAGAGTAAGGTTTAGAGTTTGGGTTTGGGTAAAGGTTAAGGTTCGGTTTAGGGTTAGGGTTAGGGTTAGGGTTAGGACTAGGATTAGGGTTAGGGTTAGGGTTAGGATTAGGGTTAGGGTTTGGTTTTAGGTTTGGGTTATGGTTAGGGTAAGTGTTAGGTTTAGGGTTTAGGGTTAGGGTTAGGTTTAGGGTTAGGGTTTCGGTTTGGGTTATGTTTTGGGTTAGGTTTAGTGTTAGGGTTAGGTTTTGAGTAGAAATTAGGTTTAGGGTTAGCATTAGGGTTTGGGTTAGGTTTAGGATTAGTGTCTCTGTTAGGGTTAGGGTTAGGGTTTGTATTAAGATTAGGGTTTGGGTTTGGGTTAGGTTTAGGGTTAGGGATAGGAGTAGGGTTTGGGTTTAGGTTTTTGGTTAGGGTTAGTGTTAGGGTTAGTGTTAGGATTAGGGTTTTGTTTAGGGTTTAGGTTTGGTTAGGTTTAGGGTTAGGGTTAGGGTTATGGTTAGGTTTAGCGTTAGGGTTAGGGTTAGGGTTATGGTTAGAGTTAGCTTTAGGGTTAGGGTTAGGATTTGGGTTTGGGTTAGGGTTTGGGTTAGGGTTAGGGTTTGGGTTAGGGTTAGGGTTAGGGTAAGGTTTTGGGTTAGGGTAAGGGTTAGGGTTCGGGTTTGGGTTAGACTTATGGTGAGGGTTAGGGGTTGGGTTAGGGTTAGGGTTACGGTTAGGATTAGGGTTAGGCTTAGGGATTGGATTAGGGTTAGTTTTAGGGTTTGCGTTTGAGTAAGGGTAAGGGTTAGGGTTAGGGTTAGGAGTAGGGTTAGGGTTTAGGTTTTCGGTTAGGGCTAGTGTTAGTGTTAGTTTTAGAGTTTGGTTTAGTGTTAAGGTTAGGGTTTGGGTTAGGGTTATGGTTAGGGTTCGGGTTTGGGTTAGGGTTAGGCTTAGGTTTGAATTTGGGTTAGTGTTAGGGCTAGGGTTAGTGTAAAGTTTAGGGTTTGGATTTGGTTTAGGGTTAGGGTTTGAGTTACGATTAGCGTAAAGTTTAGGGTTTAGTTTTGGGTTAGGTTTATGGTTAGGGTTAGGGTTATGGTCAGGTTTAGGGTTAGGGTTAGGGTTATGGTTAGTATTTCGGTTATGATTTAGGTTTGCATTAGGGTTAGGGTTTGGGTTAGTGTTAGAGTTAGGTTTTGAGTTAGGGTTAGGTTTAGTGTTAGGTTAGGGTTTGGGTTAGAATTAGGGTTAGGGTTAGGGTTTGGGTTTGGTTTAGAGTTAGTTTTAGGTTAGGGTTTGTGTTAGAGTTAGGGTTAGGGTGAGGTGTTGTTTTAGGGTTATGGTTAGGGTTAGAATTATGGTTAGGGTTAGGGTTAGGGTTAGGGTTAGGGTTAGGGTTAGGATAAGGATGAGGGTTAGGGTTAGGGTTAGGATTAGGGTTATTATTTGGGTTATGGTTTGGATTAAGGTTAGGGTTAGGGTTTGGTTTAGTGTTAGAGTTAGGGTTTGAGTTAGGGTTAGGTTTAGGGTTAGGTTAGGGTTTGGGTTAGAGTTAGGTTTAGGGTGAGGTTTTGGATTAGGGTTATGGTTAGGGTTAGGGTTGGGATTAGGGTTAGGGTTAGGGTTAGGGTTAGGTTTTGGGTTAGGGTTAGGGTTAGGTTTAGAATTAGGGTTAGGGTTAGGGTTACGATTAGGAGTAGCGTTAGGGTTTAGGTTTTTGGTTAGGGTTAGTGTTAGGGTTAGTGTTAGGATTAGGGTTTGGGTTAGGGTTAGGTTTAGGGTTAGGGTTTCGGTGTGGGTTATGTTTTGGGTTAGGTTTAGTGTTAGGGTTAGGTTTTGAGTAGGAATTAGGTTTAGGGTTAGCATTAGGGTTGGGGTTAGGTTTGGGATTAGTGTCTCTGTTAGGGTTAGGGTTA
>JAJHUQ010000063.1:1025000-1035000 GCA_035773235.1 Eospalax fontanierii | reverse complement strand
ATTTGGGTTAGAGTTATGATGAGGGTTAGGGGTTGGGTTAGGGTTAGGGTTACGGTTAGGATTAGGGTTAGGGTTAGGGTTTGGATTAGGGTTAGTTTTAGGGTTTGGGTTTGGATAAGGGTAAGGGTTAGGGTTAGGGTTAGGAGTAGGGTTAGGGTTTAGGTTTTCGGTTAGGGTTATTTTTAGGGTTAGCGTTAGGATTAGGATTTGGTTTCGGGTTAAGGTTAGGGTTAGGGTTTGAGTTAGGGTTAGGGTTAGGGTTAGGGTTTGGGTTAGGGCTATGGTTAGGGTTCAGGTTTGGGTTAGGGTTAGGGTTAGGGTTAGGGTTAGGATTAGGGTTAGGGTTTGTGTTAGGGTTAGGCTTAGGTTTGAATTTGGGTTAGTGTTCGGGCTAGGGTTAGTGTAAAGTTTAGGGTTTGGATTTGGGTTAGGGTTAGGGTTTGAGTTACGATTAGGGTAAAATTTAGGGTTTAGGTTTGGGTTAGGTTTATGGTTAGGGTTAGGGTTATGGTTAGGTTTAGGGTTAGGGTTAGGGTTAGGGTTAGGGTTTGGTTTTGGGTTAGGGTTTGGATTAGGATTAGGGTTTGGGTTAGTTTTAGGGTTAGGGTTAGGATTTGGGTTAGGGTTAGGGTTAGGGTTCGGGATTGGGTTAGAGTTAGGGTGAGGGTTAGGGGTTGGGTTAGGGTTAGGGTTACGGTTGGGATTAGGATTACGGTTAGGGTTTGGATTAGGGTTAGGTTTAGGGTTAGGGTTTGGGTATGGGTTAGGATAAGGATTAGGGTTAGGGTTTGGCTTAGGGTTAGGTTTAGGGTTAGTTTTTGGGTTAGGGTTAGGGTTAGGTTTAGGGTTAGGTTTAGGTTTTGGCTTAGGGTTAGGGTTAGGGTTTGGGTTAGGGTTAGGGTTAGGGTTAGGGTTAGGTTTTGGTTTAGGATTACAGTTAGGTTTAGGTTTTCGGTTAAGTTTCGGGTTAGGGTTAGGGTTTGCGTTCGGGTTGGGTTAGTGTTAGGGTTTTAGTTAGGGTTAGGGTTAGGGTTACAGTTAGGGTTTGGGTTAGGTTTAGGCTTAGGGTTAGGGTTTGAGTTTGAGTTAGGTTTAGGGTTAGCATTAGGGTTAGGATTAGGGTTAGGGTTAGGGTTTGGGTTAGGGTTAGGGTTAGGGTTTGGGTTAGGGTTAGGTTTAGGGTTCGGGTTCGGGTTACGATTTGGGTTAGGGTTAGGGTTAGAGTCGGATTTGGGTTAGAGTTATGGTGAGGGTTAGGGGTTGGGTTCGGGTTAGGGTTACGGTTAGGATTAGGGTTAGGGTTAGGGTTTGGATTAGGGTTAGTTTTAGGGTTTGGGTTTGGATAAGGGTAAGGGTCAGGGTTAGGGTTAGGAGTAGGGTTAGGGTTTAGGTTTTCGGTTAGGGTTATTGTTAGGGTTAGGGTTAGGATTAGGGTTTGGTTTCGGGTTAAGTTTAGGGTTAGGGTTTGAGTTAGGGTCAGGGTTAGGGTTAGCGTTTGGGTTAGGGTTATGGTTAGGGTTCGGGTTTGCGTTAGGGTTAGGGTTAGGGTTAGGGTTAGGATTAGGGTTAGGGTTATGATTCCGATTAGAGTTAGGTTTAGAGTTTGGGTTTGGGTAAGGGTTCAGGTTAGGGTTAGGGTTAGTGTTAGGGTTAGGGTTAGGACTAGGGTTAGGGTTAGGGTCAGGGTTAGGATTAGCGTTAGGGTTTGGGTGTAGGGTTCGTTTTTCGTTAGGGTAAGTGTTAGGGTTAGGGTTTAGGGTTAGGATTAGATTTAGGGTTAGGGTTTCGGTTTGGGTTATATTTTGGGTTAGGTTTAGGGTTAGGGTTAGGGTTTGGGTTCGGGTTAGGAATATCGTTAGGGTTTGAGTTTGAATTAGGTTTAGGGTTAGCATTAGGGTTAGGATTAGGGTTAGGTTTAGGGTTTGGTTTAGGGTTAAGGTTAGGGTTAGGGTTAGGGTTTGGGTTATTGTTAGGGTTAGGGTTAGGGTTAGGGTTTGGGTTAGGGTTAGGGTTAGATTTAGGGTTAGGTTTTGTATTAAGATTGGGGTTTGGGTTTGGGTTAGGGTTAGGGTTAGGGTTAGGAGGAGGGTTAGGGGTTAGGTTTTTGGTTAGGGTTAGTGTTAGGGTTAGTGTTAGGATTAGGGTTTGGGTTAGGGTTTAGGTTTGGTTAGGTTTAGGGTTAGGGTTAGGGTTATGGTTAGGTTTAGCGTTAGGGTTAGGGTTAGGGTTATGGTTAGGGTTAGCTTTAGGGTTAGGGTTAGGATTTGGGTTTGGGTTAGGGTTTGGGTTAAGGTTAAGGTTTGGGTTAGGGTTAGGGTTAGGTTTAGGGTTAGGGTTTGTGTTAGGGTTAGGGCTAGGGTTAGCTTTAGGTTTAGGGTTAGGGTTTGGGTTTGGGTTAGGGTTAGGTTTAGCATTAGGGTTAGGGTTAGGATAAGGATGAGGGTTAGGGTTAGGGTTAGGATTAGGGTTATTATTTGGGTTATGGTTTGGGTTAGTGTTAGGGTTAGGGTTTGGGTTAGTGTTAGAGTTAGGGTTTGAGTTAGGGTTAGGTTTAGGGTTAGGTTAGGGTTTGGGTTAGATTTAGGGTTAGGGTTACGGTATAGGTTTGGTTTTGAGTTAGGGTTAGGTTAGGGTTTGGGTTAGAGTTATGGTTAGGGTGAGGTGTTGGATTAGGGTTATGTTTAGTTTAGGGTTAGGAATAGGGTTAGGGTTATGGTTCCGATTAGAGTTAGGTTTAGAGTTTGTGTTTGGGTAAGGGTTCAGGTTAGTGTTAGGATTAGGGTTAGGGTTTGGGTTTAGGTTTCGGTTAGGGTTAGGGTTAGGATTAGGGCTAGCGTTATGGTTAGGATTAGGGTTAGGTTTAGGGTTTTGTTTAGGGTTAGGGTTAGGGTTACGGTTAGGGTTAGGGTTTGGGTTAGGGTTAGGGTTAGGGTTAGGGTTAGAGTTAGGATTAGGGTTAGGGTTTGTATTAAGATTAGGGTTTGGGTTTGGGTTAGGTTTAGGGTTAGGGATAGGAGTAGGGTTTGGGTTTAGGTTTTTGGTTAGGGTTAGTGTTAGGGTTAGTGTTAGGATTAGGGTTTGGTTTAGGGTTTAGGTTTGGTTAGGTTTAGGGTTAGGGTTAGGGTTATGGTTAGGTTTAGCGTTAGGGTTAGGGTTAGGGTTATGGTTAGAGTTAGCTTTAGGGTTAGGGTTAGGATTTGGGTTTGGGTTAGGGTTTGGGTTAGGGTTAGGGTTTGGGTTAGGGTTAGGGTTAGGGTTAGGATTTGGGTTAGGGTTAGGGTTAGGGTTCGGGTTTGGGTTAGAGTTATGGTGAGGGTTAGGGGTTGGGTTAGGGTTAGGGTTACGGTTAGGATTAGGGTTAGGGTTAGGGTTTGGATTAGGGTTAGTTTTAGGGTTTGCGTTTGAGTAAGGGTAAGGGTTAGGGTTAGGATTAGGAGTAGGGTTAGGGTTTAGGTTTTCGGTTAGGGTTAGTGTTAGTGTTAGTTTTAGAGTTTGGTTTAGGGTTAAGGTTAGGGTTTGGGTTAGGGTTATGGTTAGGGTTCGGGTTTGGGTTAGGGTTAGGCTTAGGTTTGAATTTGGGTTAGTGTTAGGGCTAGGGTTAGTGTAAAGTTTAGGGTTTGGATTTTGTTTAGGGTTAGGGTTTGAGTTACGTTTAGCGTAAAGTTTAGGGTTTAGTTTTGGGTTAGGTTTATGGATAGGGTTAGGGTTATGGTCAGGTTTAGGGTTAGGGTTAGGTTAGGGTTTGGTTTAGAGTTAGGGTTAGGGTAGGGTTTGGTTTTGGGTTAGGGTTTGGATTAGGGTTAGGGTTTTGGTTAGGGTTAGGGTTAGGGTTAGGGTTAGGATTTGGGTTAGGGTTAGGGTTAGGTTTCGGGTTTGGGTTAGAGTTAGGTTGAGGGTTAGTGTTTGGGTTAGGGTTAGGGTTACGGTTAGGATTAGGGTTATGGTTATGGTTCGGATTAGGGTTAGTTTTAGGGTTTGGGTTTGGGTATGGGTAAGGGTTAGGTTTCGGGTTAGGATAAGGATGAGGGTTGGGGTTGGGGTTGGGTTTGGGGTTAGTTTTTCGGTTTTGGTTTAGGTTTGCGTTAGGGTTAGGGTTTGGGTTAGTGTTAGAGTTAGGTTTTGAGTTAGGGTTAGGTTTACTGTTAGGTTAGGGTTTGGGTTAGAATTAGGGTTAGGGTTAGGGTTTGGGTTTGGTTTAGAGTTAGTTTTAGGTTAGGGTTTGTGTTAGAGTTAGGGTTAGGGTGAGGTGTTGGATTAGGGTTATGGTTAGGGTTAGAATTAGGGTTAGGGTTAGGGTTAGGGTTAGGGTTAGGGTTAGGGTTAGGGTTAGGATAAGGATGAGGCTTAGGGTTAGGGTTAGGATTAGGGTTATTATTTGGGTTATGGTTTGGATTAAGGTTAGGGTTAGGGTTTGGTTTAGTGTTAGAGTTAGGGTTTGAGTTAGGGTTAGGTTTAGGGTTAGGTTAGGGTTTGGGTTAGAGTTAGGTTTAGGGTGAGGTGTTGGATTAGGATTATGGTTAGGGTTAGGGTTGGGATTAGGGTTAGGGTTAGGGTTAGGGTTAGGTTTTGGGTTAGGGTTAGGGTTAGGTTTAGAATTAGGGTTAGGGTTAGGGTTAGGGTTAGGCGTAGCGTTAGGGTTTAGGTTTTTGGTTAGGGTTAGTGTTAAGGTTAGTGTTAGGATTAGGGTTTGGGTTAGGGTTAGGTTTAGGGTTAGGGTTTCGGTTTGGGTTATGTTTTGCGTTAGGTTTAGTGTTAGGGTTAGGTTTTGAGTAGGAATTAAGTTTAGGGTTAGCATTAGGGTTTGGGTTAGGTTTAGGATTAGTGTCTCTGTTAGGGTTAGGGTTAGGGTTAGGGTTTGGGTTCGGGTTAGGGTTAGGGTTAGGTTTAGAGTTTGATTTAGGGTTAGGGTTATGTTTAAGGTTAGGGTTAGGATTAGGGTTAGTGTTAGTGTTCCGATTAGAGTTAGGTTTAGAGTTTGGGTTTGGGTAAGGGTTAAGGTTCGGTTTAGGGTTAGGGTTAGGGTTAGGGTTAGGACTAGGATTAGGGTTAGGGTTAGGGTTAGGATTAGGGTTAGGGTTTGGTTTTAGGTTTGGGTTATGGTTAGGGTAAGTGTTAGGTTTAGCGTTTAGGGTTAGGGTTAGGTTTAGGGTTAGGGTTTCGGTTTGGGTTATGTTTTGGGTTAGGTTTAGTGTTAGGTTTTGAGTAGGAATTAGGTTTAGGGTTAGCATTAGGGTTTGGGTTAGGTTTAGGATTAGTGTCTCTGTTAGGTTTAGGGTTAGGGGTAGGGTTTGGGTTCGGGTTAGGGCTAGGGTTAGGTTTAGGGTTTGATTTAGCGTTAGGGTTTGGGTTAGGGTTAGTGTTAGGATTTGGGTTAGTGTTAGGGTTAGGACTAGGGTTAGTATTAGGGTTAGGGTTAGGGTTAGGGTTACGTTTAGGGTTAGCATTAGTGTTAGACTTAGGGTTAGGGTTAGGGTTTGGGTTAGGGTTAGGGTTAGGGTTAGGGTTAGCGTTTGGGTTAAGGTTAGGGTTAGGGTTAGGATTAGGGTTAGGGTTTGTGTTAAGATTAGGTTTTGGGTTTGGGTTAAGGTTAGGGTTAGGGTTTGGGTTAAGGTTACGTTTAGGTTTAGGGTTTGTGTTAGGGTTAGGGCTAGGGTTAGCTTTAGGTTTAGGGTTAGGGTTTGGGTTTGGGTTAGGGTTAGGGTTTGGGTTAGGGTTAGGTTTAGCATTTGGGTTAGGGTTAGGATAAGGATAAGGATGAGGGTTAGGGTTAGGGTTAGGATTAGGGTTATTATTTGGGTTATGGTTTGGATTAGTGTTAGGGTTAGGGTTTGGGTTAGTGTTAGAGTTAGGGTTTGAGTTAGGGTTAGGTTTAGGGTTAGGTTAGGGTTTGGGTTAGATTTAGGGTTAGGGTTACGGTATAGGTTTGGTTTAGAGTTAGGGTTAGGTTAGGGTTTGGGTTAGAGTTAGGGTTAGGGTGAGGTGTTGGATTAGGGTTATGTTTAGGTTAGGGTTAGGATTAGGGTTAGGGTTATGGTTCGATTAGAGTTAGGTTTAGAGTTTGGGTTTGGGTAAGGGTTCAGGTTAGGGTTAGGGTTAGGGTTAGGGTTAGGGTTAGGACTAGGATTAGGGTTAGGGTTATGGTTAGGATTAGGGTTAGGGTTTGGGTTTAGGTTTCGGTTAGGGTTAGGGTTAGGGTTAGGGCTAGCGTTATGGTTAGGATTAGGGTTAGGTTTAGGGTTTTGTTTAGGGTTAGGGTTAGGGTTACGGTTAGGGTTAGGGTTTGGGTTAGGGTTAGGGTTAGGATTAGGGTTTGGGTTAGGGTTAGGGTTAGAGTTAGAATTAGGGTTAGGGTTTGTATTAAGATTAGGGTTTGGGTTTGGGTTAGGGTTAGGGTTAGGGATAGGAGTAGGGTTTGGGTTTAGGTTTTTGGTTAGGGGTAGTGTTAGGTTAGTGTTAGGATTAGGGTTTGGTTTAGGGTTTAGGTTTGGTTAGGTTTAGGGTTAGGGTTAGGGTTATGGTTAGGTTTAGCGTTAGGGTTAGGGTTAGGGTTATGGTTAGAGTTAGCTTTAGGGTTAGGGTTAGGATTTGGGTTTTGGTTAGGGTTTGGGTTAGGGTTAGGGTTTGGGTTAGGGTTAGGGTTAGGGTTAGGATTTGGGTTACGGTTAGGGTTAGGGTTCGGGTTTGGGTTAGAGTTAT
Source organism: Eospalax fontanierii (assembly GCA_035773235.1). Lineage (NCBI taxonomy): Eukaryota > Metazoa > Chordata > Mammalia > Rodentia > Spalacidae > Eospalax > Eospalax fontanierii. The sequence continues at coordinate 1,028,304 of JAJHUQ010000063.1, read as the reverse complement.
GGTGAGGGTTAGGGGTTGGGTTAGGGTTAGGGTTAGGGTTTGGATTAGGGTTAGTTTTAGGGTTTGCGTTTGAGTAAGGGTAAGGGTTAGAGTTAGGGTTAGGAGTAGGGTTAGGGTTTAGGTTTTCGGTTAGGGTTAGTGTTAGTGTTAGTTTTAGAGTTTGGTTTAGGGTTAAGGTTAGGGTTTGCGTTAGGGTTATGATTAGGGTTCGGGTTTTTTGTTAGGGTTAGGCTTAGGTTTGAATTTGGGTTAGTGTTAGGGCTAGGGTTAGTGTAAAGTTTAGGGTTTGGATTTGGTTTAGGGTTAGGGTTTGAGTTACGATTAGCGTAAAGTTTAGGGTTTAGTTTTGGGTTAGTTTTATGGATAGGGTTAGGGTTATGGTCAGGTTTAGGGTTAGGGTTAGGGTTAGGGTTTGGGTTAAGTTTAGGGTTAGGGTAGGGTTTGGTTTTGGGTTAGGGTTTGGATTAGGGTTAGGGTTTTGGTTAGGGTTAGGGTTAGGGTTAGGGTTAGGATTTGGGTTAGGGTTAGGGTTAGGTTTCGGGTTTGGGTTAGAGTTAGGTTGAGGGTTAGGGTTTGGGTTAGGGTTAGGGTTACGGTTAGGATTAGGGTTATGGTTAGGGTTCGCATTAGGGTTAGTTTTAGGGTTTGGGTTTGGGTAAGGGTAAGGGTTAGGGTTCGGGATAGGATAAGGATGAGGGTTAGGGTTAGGGTTAGGATTAGGGTTAGTATTTCGGTTATGGTTTAGGTTTGTGTTAGGGTTAGCGTTTGTGTTAGTGTTAGACTTAGGTTTTGAGTTAGGGTTAGGTTTACTGTTAGGTTAGGGTTTGGGTTAGAATTAGGGTTAGGGTTAGGGTTTGGGATTAGTTTAGAGTTAGTTTTAGGTTAGGGTTTGTGTTAGAGTTAGGGTTAGGGTGAGGTGTTGGATTAGGGTTATGGTTAGGATTAGAATTAGGGTTAGGGTTAGGGTTAGGGTTAGGGTTAGGGTTAGGATAAGGATGAGGGTTAGGGTTAGGGTTAGGATTAGGGTTATTATTTGGGTTATGGTTTGGATTAAGGTTAGGGTTAGGGTTTGGTTTAGTGTTAGAGTTAGGGTTTGAGTTAGGGTTAGGTTTAGGGTTAGGTTAGGGTTTGGGTTAGAGTTAGGTTTAGGGTGAGGTGTTGGATTAGGGTTATGGTTATGGTTAGGGTTGGGATTAGGGTTAGGGTTAGGGTTAGGGTTAGGTTTTGGGTTAGGGTTAGGGTTAGGGTTAGAATTAGGGTTAGGGTTAGGGTTAGGGTTAGGAGTAGCGTTAGGGTTTAGGTTTTTGGTTAGGGTTAGTGTTAGGGTTAGTGTTAGGATTAGGGTTTGGGTTAGGGTTTAGGTTTGGTTAGGTTTAGGGTTAGCGTTAGGGTTATGGTTAGGTTTAGCGTTAGGGTTAGGGTTAGGGTTATGGTTAGGGCTAGCTTTAGGGCTAGGGTTAGGATTTGGGTTTGGGTTAGGGTTTGGGTTAGGGTTAAGTTTTGGGTTAGGGTTAGGGTTAGGGTTAGGATTTGGTTTAGGGTTACGGTTAGGGTTCGGGTTTGGGTTAGAGTTATGGTGAGGGTTAGGGGTTGGTTTGGGTTAGGGTTACGGTTAGGATTACGGTTAGGGTTAGGGTTTGGATTAGGGTTAGTTTTAGGGTTTGCGTTTGGGTAAGGGTAAGGGTTAGGGCTAGGGTTAGGAGTAGGGTTAGGGTTTAGGTTTTCGTTTAGGGTTAGTGATAGTGTTAGGATTAGGGTTTGGTTTAGGGTTAAGGTTATGTTTTGGGTTAGGTTTAGGGTTAGGGTTAGGGTTTGGGTTAGGTTTATGGTTAGGGTTCGGGTTTGGGTTAGGGTTAGGGTTAGGGTTAGAGTTAGGATTAGGCTTAGGTTTTGGGTTAGGGTTAGGCTTAGGTTTGAATTTGTTTAGTGTTAGGGCTAGGGTTAGTGTAAAGTTTAGGGTTTAAATTTGGGTTAGGGTTAGGGTTTGAGTTACGATTAGCGTAAAGTTTAGGGTTTAGTTTTGGGTGAGGTTAATGGTTAGGGTTAGGGTTATGGTTAGGTTTAGTGTTAGGGTTAGGGTTAGGGTTTGGGTTAAGTTTAGGGTTAGGGTCAGGGTTTGGTTTTGGGTTAGGGTTTGGATTAGGGTTAGGGTTTTGTTTAGGGTTAGGGTTAGGAATAGGGTTAGGGTTAGGTTTAGGGTTCGGGTTAGGGTTTGGGTTCGGGTTAGGAATAGGGTTAAGGTTTGAGTTTGGATTAGGTTTAGGGTTAGTATTAGGGTTAGGGTTAGGTTTAGGATTAGGGTTTCAGTTAGGCTTAGGGTTAGGGTTAGGGTTTGGGTTAGGGTTAGGGTTAGGGTTAGGGTTAGGGTTAGGGTTAGGGTTAGTGTTAGGACTAGGGTTAAGTTTAGGGTTAGTGTTAGGGTTTGGGTTAGGGTTAGGGTTAGGACTAGGGTTAGTGTTAGGGTTAAGTTTAGGGTTAGCATTAGGGTTAGGATTAGGGTTAGGGTTAGGGTTTGGGTTAGGGTTACGGTTCGGGTTAGGGTTAGGGTTTCGTTTAGGGTTAGGGTTAGGGTTAGGGTTTGGGTGAGGGGTAGGGTTAGGGTTAGGATTAGCGTTAGGGTTTGTGTTAGGATTCGTGTTTGGTGTTGGGTTAGGGGTATGGGTAGGGTTAGGGGTAGTGTTAGGACTAGGGTTAAGTTTAGGGTTAGTGTTAGGGTTTGGGTTAGGGTTAGGGTTAGGACTAGGGTTAGTGTTAGGGTTAAGTTTAGGGTTAGCATTAGGGTTAGGATTAGGGTTAGGGTTAGGGTTTGGGTTAGGGTTACGGTTCGGGTTAGGGTTAGGGTTTCGTTTAGGGTTATGGTTAGGGTTAGGGTTTGGGTGAGGGTTAGGGTTAGGGTTAGGATTAGCGTTAGGGTTTGTGTTAAGATTCGTGTTTGGGTTTGTGTTAGGGTTAGGGTTAGGGTTAGGGTTAAGGTTAGGGTTAGAATTAGGGTTGGGGTTAGGTTTACGGTTAGGGTTAGGGTTAGAATAAGGATGAGGGTTAGGGTTAGGGTTAGGATTAGGGTTATTATTTGGGTTATGGTTTGGGTTAGTGTTAGGGTTAGGGTTTAGGTTAGTGTTAGAGTTAGGGTTAGGTTTAGGGTTAGGTTAGGGTTTGGGTTAGAGTTAGGGTTAGGGTTAGGGTTTGGGTTTGGTTTAGTGTTAGGGTTAGGTTAGGGTTTGGGTAAGAGTTAGGGTTAGGGTGAGGTTTTGGATTAGCGTTATGGTTAGGGTTAGGGTTAGCATTAGGGTTAGGGTTAGGGTTC
>JAJHUQ010000063.1:1017500-1020000 GCA_035773235.1 Eospalax fontanierii | reverse complement strand
AGGGTAAGGGTTAGGGTTGGGGTTAGGAGTAGGGTTAGGGTTTAGGTTTTCGGTTAGGGTTAGTGGTAGTGTTAGTTTTAGAGTTTGGTTTAGGGTTAAGGTTAGGGTTTGGGTTAGGGTTAGGGTTAGGGTTAGGGTTAGGGTTAGGGTTTGGGATAGGGTTACGGTTAGGGTTAGGGTTTGGGTTAGGGTTATGGTCAGGTTTAGGGTTAGGGTTAGGGTTAGGGTTTGGGTTAAGTTTAGGGTTAGGGTAGGGTTTGGTTTTGGGTTAGGGTTTTGGTTAGGGAGGGGGTTAGGGTTTGGGTTAGGATTTGGGTTAGGGTTGGGGTTAGGTTTCGGGTTTGGGTTAGACTTAGGGTGAGGGTCAGGGTTTGGGTCAGGGTTAGGGTTCCGGTTAGGATTAGGGTTATGGTTAGGGTTCGAATTAGGGTTAGTTTTAGGGTTTGGGTTTGGGTAAGGGTAAGGGTTAGGGTTCGGGTTAGGATAAGGATGAGGGTTAGGGTTAGGGTTAGGATTAGGGTTAGTATTTCGGTTATGTTTTAGGTTTGCGTTAGGGTTAGGGTTTCGGTTGGTGTTAGAGTTAGGTTTTGAGTTAGGGTTAGGTTTACTGTTAGGTTAGGGTTTGGGTTAGAATTAGGGTTAGGGTTAGGGTTTGTGTTTGGTTTAGAGTTAGTTTTAGGTTAGGGTTTGTGTTAGAGTTAGGGTTACGGTGAGGTGTTGGATTAGGGCTATGGTTAGGGTTAGAATTAGGGTTAGGGTTAGGGTTAGGGTTAGGGTTAGGGTTAGGGTTAGGGTTAGGGTTAGGATAAGGATGAGGGTTAGGGTTAGGGTTAGGATTAGGGTTAGGGTTAGGGTTCTGATTAGAGTTAGGTTTAGAGTTTGGGTTTGGGTAAGGGTTAAGGTTAGGGCTAGGGTTAGGGTTAGGTTTAGGGTTAGGACTAGGATTAGGGTTAGGGTTAGGGTTAGGATTAGGGTTAGGGTTTGGTGTTAGGTTTGGGTTATGGTTAGGGTTAGGTTAGGGTTAGGGTTTAGGGTTAGGGTTAGGGTTAGGGTTAGGGTTTGGTTTCGGGTTATGATTAGGGTTAGGGTTTGAGTTTGAATTAGGTTTAGGGTTAGCATTAGGGTTAGGGTTAGATTTAGGATAAGTATTTCAGTTAGGGTTAGGGTTAGGGTTAGGGTTTGGGTTCGGGTTAGGGTTAGGGTTAGGGTTTGGGTTAGGATTAGGGTTAGGACTAGGGTTAGTGTTAGGGTTAGGTTTAGGGTTAGCATTAGGGTTAGGATTAGGGTCAGGGTTAGGGTTTGGGTTAGGGTTAGGGTTACGGTAAGGGTTAGGGTTACGGTAAGGGTTAGGGTTAGGGTTAGGATTCAGGATAGGGTAAGGGTTAGGGTTAGGGTTTGGGTTAGGGTTAGGGTTAGGGTTAGAATTAGGGTTAGGGTTAGAATTAGTGTTAGGGTTAGGGTTAGGGTTAGGGTTAGGATAAGGATGAGGGTTAGAGTTAGGATTAGGGTTAGGGTTTCTGTTTGGGTTACTTTTTGGGTTAGGTTTAGGGTTAGGGTTAGGGTTTGGGTTCGGGTTAGGATTAGGGTTAGGGTTTGAGTTTGAATTAGATTTAGTGTTAGCATTAGTGTTAGGGTTAGGTTTAGGATTAGTGTTTCAGTTAGGGTTAGGGTTAGGTTTAAGGTTAGGGTTAGGGTTAGGTTTAGGGTTTGATTTAGGGTTAGGTTTAGGGTTAGGGTTAGTGTTAGGGTTTGGGTTAGGGTTAGGGTTAGGACTAGGGTTAGTGTTAGGGTTAGGTTAAGGGTTAGCATTAGGGTTAGGATTAGGGTTAGGGTTAGGGTTTGGGTTAGGTTTAGGGTTAGGGTTAGGGTTATAGTTAGGGTTAGGGTTAGGTTTAGGGTTTGGGTTAGGGTTATGGTTAGGGTTAGGGTTAGCCTTTGGGTTAGGGTTACGGTTAGGGTTAGGATTAGGCTTAGGGTTTGTGTTCAGATTAGGGTTTGGGTTTGGGTTAGGGTTAGGGTTAGGGTTTGGGTTAAGTTTACGTTTAGGGTTAGGGTTTCTGTTAGGTTTAGGGTTAGGGTTAGGAGTAGGGTTAGGGTTTAGGTTTTCGGTTAAGTTTAGTTTTAGGGTTACGGTTAGGATTAGGGTTTCGGTTAGGGTTTATGTTTGGTTAGGTTTAGGGTTAGGGTTAGGGTTATGGTTAGGTTTAGCATTACGGTTAGGGTTAGGGTTATGGTTAGGGGTAGCGTTAGGGTTAGGGTTAGGGTTTGGTTTTGGGTTAGGGTTTGGGTTAGGGTTAGGGTTAGGGTTAGGGTTAGGGTTAGGGTTCGGATTAGGGTTAGGTTTAGGGTTTTGATTAGGGTTAGGGTTAGGGTTAGGGTTAGGGTTTGGGTTAGGGTTAGGGTTAGGATTAGGCTTTGGGTTAGGGTTAGGGTTAGAGTTAGGATTAGGTTTAGGGTTTGTATTCAGATTAGGGTTTGGGTTTGGGTTAGGGTTAGGGTT
>JAJHUQ010000063.1:1012500-1015000 GCA_035773235.1 Eospalax fontanierii | reverse complement strand
TGATTAGGGTTAGGGTTTGAGTTTGAATTAGGTTTAGGGTTAGCATTAGGGTTAGGGTTAGGTTTAGGATAAGTATTTCAGTTAGGGTTAGGGTTAGGGTTAGGGTTTGGGTTCGGGTTAGGGTTAGGTTTAGAGTTTGGGTTAGGATTAGGGTTAGGATTAGGGTTAGGGTTAGGGTTTGGGTTAGGGTTAGGGTTAGGGTTAGGGTTAAGTTTAGGGTTAGGGTTTGGGATAGGGTTAGGGTTAGGGTAGGGTTTGGGTTAGGTTTAGGGTTAGGGTTAGGATTAGGGTTAGGGTAGGTTTAGAATTAGGGTTAGGGTTACGGTTAGGGTTAGGGTTAGGATAAGGATGAGGGTTAGGGTTAGGGTTGGGGTTAGGGTTTCGGTTTGGGTTACGTTTTGGGTTAGGTTTAGGGTTAGGGTTAGGGTTAGGGTTAGGGTTATGGTTAGGGTTTGGGATAGGTTTAGGGTTAGGGTTAGGGTTTGGGTTAGGGTTAGGGTTAGGGTTAGGATTAGGGTTAGAGTTAGGGTTAGAATTAGGGTTAGGGTTAGGGTTTGGGTTAGGGTTAGGTTTAGGATAAGGTTGAGTGTTAGGGTTAGGGTTAGGGATAGGTTTTCGGTTTGGGTTACGTTTTGGGTTAGGTTTAGGGTTAGGGTTAGGGTTTGGGTTCGGGTTAGGATTAGGGTTAGGATTTGAGTTTGAATTAGGTTTAGGGTTAGCATTAGGGTTAGGGTTAGGTTTAGGATTAGTGTTTCAGTTAGGGTTAGGGTTAGGGTTAAGGTTAGGGTTAGGGTTCGGTTTAGGGTTTGATTTAGGGTTAGGGTTAGGGTTAGGGTTAGTGTTAGGGTTTGGGTTAGGGTTAGGGTTAGGACTAGGGTTAGTGTTAGGGTTAGGTTTAGGGTTAGCATTAGGGTTAGGATTAGGGTTAGGGTTAGGGTTTGGGTTAGGTTTAGGGTTAGTGTTAGGGTTAGGTTTAGGGTTTGGATTAGGGTTACGGTTAGGGTTAGGGTTAGTGTTTGGGTTAGGGTTACGGTTAGGGTTAGGATTAGGGTTAGGGTTTGTGTTCAGATTAGGGTTTGGGTTTGGGTTAGGGTTAGGGTTAGGGTTTGGGTTAAGTTTACGTTTAGGGTTCGGGTTTGTGTTAGGGTTAGGGTTAGGGTTAGGAGTAGGGTTAGGGTTTAGGTTTTCGGGTAGGGTCTGTTTTAGGTTTAGGGTTAGGATTAGGGTTTTGGTTAGGGTTTAGGTTTGGTTATGTTTAGTGTTAGGGTTAGGGTTATGGATAGGTTTAGCATTACGGTTAGGGTTAGGGTTATGGTTAGGGTTAGCGTTAGGGTTAGGGTTAGGGTTTGCGTTTGGGTTAGGGTTTGGGTTAGGGTTAGGGTTAGGGTTAGTGTTAGGGTTAGGGTTAGGATTAGGGTTAGGTTTAGGGTTTTGTTTACGGTTAGGTTTAGGGTTTGGGTTAGGGTTAGGGTTAGGGTTAGGTTTAAGTTTTGGGTTAGGGTTACGGTTAGGGTTAGGGTTAGCGTTTGGGTTAGGGTTACGGTTTGGGTTTGGGTTAGGGTTAGGGTTAGGGTTTGGGTTAAGTTTACGTTTAGGGTTAGGGTTTGTGTTAGGGTTAGGGTTAGGGTTAGGAGTAGGGTTAGGGTTTTGGTTTTCGGGTAGGGTTAGTTTTAGGGTTAGGGTTAGGGTTAGGGTTAGGATTAGGGTTTCGGTTAGGGTTTAGGTTTGGTTAGGTTTAGGGTTAGGGTTAGGGTTATGGTTAGGTTTAGCATTACGGTTAGGGTTAGGGTTATGGTTAGGGTTAGTGTTAGGTTTAGGGTTAGGGTTTGGGTTAGGGTTAGGGTTAGGGTTTGGTTTCGGGTTATGATTAGGGTTAGGGTTTGAGTTTGAATTAGGTTTAGGGTTAGCATTAGGGTTAGGGTTAGATTTAGGATAAGTATTTCAGTTAGGGTTAGGGTTAGGGTTAGGGTTTGGGTTCGGGTTAGGGTTAGGGTTAGGGTTAGGAGTAGGGTTAGGGTTTAGGTTTTTGGTTAGGGTTAGTGTTAGGGTTAGTGTTAGGATTAGGGTTTGGGTTAGGGTTTATGTTTGATTAGGTTTAGGGTTAGGGTTAGGGTTATGCTTAGGTTTAGCGTTAGGGTTAGGGTTAGGGTTATGGTTAGTGTTAGCTTTAGGGTTAGGCTTAGGATTAGGGTTTGGGTTTGGGATAGGGTTAGGGTTAGGATTAGGATTAGGGTTAGGGTTAGGGTTAGGGTTAGGATTTGGGTTAGGGTTAGGTTAGGGTTCGGGTTTGGGTTAGAGTTATGTTGAGGGTTAGGGTTTGGGTTAGGGTTAGGGTTACGGTTAGGATTAGGGTTAGGGTTAGGGTTTGGATTAGGGTTAGTTTTATAGTTTGTGTTTGGGTAAGGGTAAGGGTTAGGGTTAGGGTTAGGAGTAGGGTTAGGGTTTAGGTTTTCGGTTAGGGTTAGTGTTAGTGTTAGGATTAGGGTTTGGTTTAGGGTTC
>JAJHUQ010000063.1:997500-1002500 GCA_035773235.1 Eospalax fontanierii | reverse complement strand
AGGGTTAGGGTTTAGGTTTTCAGGTAGGGTTAGTTTTAGGGTTATGGTTAGGATTAGGATTTCGGTTAGGGTTTAGGTTTGGTTAGGTTTAGGGTTAGGGTTAGGGTTATGGTTAGCTTTAGCATTACGTTTAGGGTTAGGGTTTTGTTTAGGGTTAGCGTTAGGGTTAGGGTTAGGGTTTGGGTTTGGGTTAGGGTTTGGGTTAGAGTTAGGGTTAGGGTTAGGTTTAGGGTTAGGGTTAGGGTTAGGGTTAGGGTTAGGGTTAGGGTTATGGTTAGGATTAGGGTTTGGGTTAGGGTTAGCGTTAGAGTTAGGATTAGGGTTAGGGTTTGTATTAAAATTAGGGTTTGGGTTTGGGTTAGGGGTAGGGTTAGGGTTAGGAGTAGGGTTAGGGTTTAGGTTTTTGGTTAGGGTTAGTGTAATGATTAGTGTTAGGATTAGGGTTTGGGTTAGGGTTTAGGTTTGGTTAGGTTTAGGGTTAGGGTTAGGGTTAGGATTATGGTTAGGTTTAGCGTTAGGGTTAGGGTTAGGGTTATGGTTAGGGTTAACTTTAGGGTTAGGGTTAGGATTTGGGTTTGGGTTAGGGTTTGGGTTAGGGTTAGGATTTGGGTTAGGATTAGGGTTAGGGTTAGGGTTAGGATTTGGGTTAGGGTTAGGGTTAGGGTTCGGGTTTGGGTTAGAGTTATGGTGAGGGTTAGGGGTTGGGTTAGGGTTAGGTTTACGGTTAGGATTAGGGTTAGGGTTAGGGTTTGGATTAGGGTTAGTTTTAGGGTTTGCGTTTGGGTAAGGGTAAGGGTTAGGGTTAGGGTTAGGAGTAGGGTTAGGGTTTAGGTTTTCGGTTAGGGTTAGTGTTAGTTTTAGGATTGGGTTTGGTTTAGGGTTAAGGTTAGGGTTTGGGTTAGGGTTAGGGTTGGGGTTAGGGTTAGGGTTAGGGTTTGGGTTAGGCTTATGGTTAGGGTTCGAGTTTGGGTTAGGGTTAGGGTTAGGGTTAGGGTTAGGGTTAGGATTAGGTTAGGGTTTGGGTTAGGGTTAGGCTTAGGTTTGAATTTGGGTTAGTGTTAGTGCTAGGGTTAGTGTAAATTTTAGGGTTTGGATTTGGGTTAGGGTTAGGGTTTGAGTTACTATTAGCGTAAAGTTTAGGGTTTAGTTTTGGGTTAGGTTTATGGTTAGGGTTAGGGTTATGGTTAGGTTTAGGGTTAGGGTTAGGGTTAGGGTTTGGGTTAAGTTTAGGGTTAGGGTTAGGGTTTGGTTTTGGGTTAGGGTTTGGATTAGGGTTAGGGTTTTGGTTAGGGTTATGGTTAGGGTTAGGGTTAGGAGTAGGGTTAGGGTTTAGGTTTTCAGGTAGGGTTAGTTTTAGGGTTATGGTTAGGATTAGGGTTTCGGTTAGGGTTTAGGTTTGGTTAGGTTTAGGGTTAGGGTTAGGGTTATGGTTAGGTTTAGCATTACGTTTAGGGTTAGGGTTATGTTTAGGGTTAGCGTTAGGGTTAGGGTTAGGGTTTGGGTTTGGGTTAGGGTTTGGGTTAGGGTTAGGGTTAGGGTTAGGTTTAGGGTTAGGGTTAGGGTTAGGGTTAGGGTGAGGGTTAGAGAAATGGTTATGATTAGGGTTTGGGTTAGGGTTAGCGTTAGAGTTAGGATTAGGGTTAGGGTTTGTATTAAAATTAGGGTTTGGGTTTGGGTTAGGGGTAGGGTTAGGGTTAGGAGTAGGGTTAGGGTTTAGGTTTTTGGTTAGGGTTAGTGTAATGATTAGTGTTAGGATTAGGGTTTGGGTTAGGGTTTAGGTTTGGTTAGGTTTAGGGTTAGGGTTAGGATTATGGTTAGGTTTAGCGTTAGGGTTAGGGTTAGGGTTATGGTTAGGGTTAGGACTAGGTTTAGGTTTAGGGTTAGGATTTGGGTTTGGGTTAGGGTTTGGGTTAGGGTTAGGATTTGGGTTAGGATTAGGGTTAGGGTTAGGGTTAGGATTTGGGTTAGGGTTAGGGTTAGGGTTCGGGTTTGGGTTAGAGTTATGGTGAGGGTTAGGGGTTGGGTTAGGGTTAGGTTTACGGTTAGGATTAGGGTTAGGGTTAGGGTTTGGATTAGGGTTAGTTTTAGGGTTTGCGTTTGGGTAAGTGTAAGGGTTAGGGTTAGGGTTAGGAGTAGGGTTAGGGTTTAGGTTTTCGGTTAGGGTTAGTGTTAGTTTTAGGATTGGGTTTGGTTTAGGGTTAAGGTTAGGGTTTGGGTTAGGGTTAGGGTTAGGGTTAGGGTTAGGGTTAGGGTTTGGGTTAGGCTTATGGTTAGGGTTCGAGTTTGGGTTAGGGTTAGGGTTAGGGTTAGGGTTAGGGTTAGGATTAGGTTAGGGTTTGGGTTAGGGTTAGGCTTAGGTTTGAATTTGGGTTAGTGTTAGTGCAAGGGTTAGTGTAAATTTTAGGGTTTGGATTTGGGTTAGGGTTAGGGATTGAGTTACGATTAGCGTAAAGTTTAGGGTTTAGTTTTGGGTTAGGTTTATGGTTAGGGTTAGGGTTATGGTTAGGTTTAGGGTTAGGGTTAGGGTTAGGGTTTGGGTTAAGTTTAGGGTTAGGGTTAGGGTTTGGTTTTGGGTTAGGGTTTGGATTAGGGTTAGGGTTTTGGTTAGGGTTAGGGTTAGGGTTAGGGTTAGGATTTGGGTTAGGGTTAGGGTTAGGTTTCGGGTTTGGGTTAGAGTTATGGTGAGGGTTAGGGTTTGGGTTAGGGTTAGGGTTACGGTTAGGATTAGGGTTATGGTTAGGGTTCGGATTAGGGTTAGTTTTAGGGTTTGGGTTTGGGTAAGGGTAAGGTTTAGAGTTCGGGTTAGGATAAGGATGAGTGTTAGGGTTAGGGTTAGGATTAGGGTTAGTATTTGGGTTATGGTTTAGGTTAGTGTTAGGGTTAGGGTTTGGGTTAGTGTTAGAGTTAGGTTTTGAGTTAGGGTTTGGTTTACTGTTAGGTTAGGGTTTGGGTTAGAATTAGGGTTAGGGTTAGGGTTTGGGTTTGGTTTAGAGTTAGGGTTAGGGTTAGGGTTAGGGTTAGGGTTAGGGTGAGGTGTTGGATAAGGGTTATGGTTAGGGTTAGGGTTGGGATTAGGGTTAGGGTTAAGGTTAGGGTTCGGTTTTGGGTTAGGATTAGGGTTAGGGTTAGAATTAGGGTTAGGGTTAGGGTTAGGGTTAGGATAAGGATGAGGGTTAGGGTTAGGATTAGGGTTATTATTTGGGATTGGTTTGGGATAGGGTTACAGTTAGGGTTTGGGTTAGGGTTAGGGTTAGGACTAGGGTTAGTGTTAGGGTTAGGTTTAGGGTTAGCATTAGGGTTAGGATTAGGGTTAGGGTTAGGGTTTGGGTTAGGTTTAGGGTTAGGGTTAGGTTTAGGGTTTGGGTTAGGGTTACGGTTAGGGTTAGGGTTAGCGTTTGGTTTAGGGTTACGGTTAGGGTTGGGATTAGAGTTAGGGTTTGTGTTCAGATTAGGGTTTGGGTTTGGGTTAGGGTTAGGGTTTGGGTTTGGGTTAAGTTTACGTTTAGGGTTAGGGTTTGTGTTAGGGTTAGGGTTAGGGTTAGGAGTAGGGTTAGGGTTTAGGTTTTCAGGTAGGGTTAGTTTTAGGGTTATGGTTAGGATTAGGGTTTCGGTTAGGGTTTAGGTTTGGTTAGGTTTAGGGTTAGGGTTAGGGTTATGGTTAGGTTTAGCATTACGTTTAGGGTTAGGGTTATGTTTAGGGTTAGCGTTAGGGTTAGGGTTAGGGTTTGGGCTTGGGTTAGGGTTTGGGTTAGGGTTAGGGTTAGGGTTAGGTTTAGGGTTAGGGTTAGGGTTAGGGTTAAGGTTAGGGTTAGGATTAGGGTTTGGGTTAGGGTTAGCGTTAGAGTTAGGATTAGGGTTAGGGTTTATATTAAAATTAGGGTTTGGATTTGGGTTAGGGGTAGGGTTAGGGTTAGGAGTAGGGTTAGGGTTTAGGTTTTTGGTTAGGGTTAGTGTAATGGTTAGTGTTAGGATTAGGGTTTGGGTTAGGGTTTAGGTTTGGTTAGCTTTAGGGTTAGGGTTAGGATTATGGTTAGGTTTAGCGTTAGGCTTAGGGTTTGGGTTATGGTTAGGGTTTACTTTAGGGTTACGTTTAGGATTTGGGTTTGGGTAAGGGTTTGGGTAAGGGTTAGGATTTGGGTTAGGGTTAGAGTTAGGGTTAGGGTTAGGATTTGGGTTAGGGTTAGGGTTAGGGTTCGGGTTTGGGTTAGAGTTATGGTGAGGGTTAGGGGTTGGGTTAGGGTTAGGTTTACGGTTAGGATTAGGGTTAGGGTTAGGGTTTGGATTAGGGTTAGTTTTAGGGTTTGCGTTTGGGTAAGGGTAAGGGTTAGGGTTAGGGTTAGGAGTAGGGTTAGGGTTTAGGTTTTCGGTTAGGGTTAGTGTTAGTTTTAGGATTAGGGTTTGGTTTAGGGTTAAGGTTAGGGTTTGGGTTAAGGTTAGGGTTAGGGTTAGGGTTAGGGTTTGGGTTAGTGTTATGGTTAGGGTTCGAGTTTGGGTTAGGGTGAGGGTTAGGGTTAGGGTTAGGGTTAGGGTTAGGATTAGGTTAGGGTTTGGGTTAGGGTTAGTCTTAGGTTTGAATTTGGGTTAGTGTTAGTGCTAGGGTTAGTGTAAATTTTAGGGTTTGGATTTGGGTTAGGGTTAGGGTTTGAGTTACGATTAGCGTAAAGTTTAGGGTTTAGTTTTGGGTTAGGTTTATGGTTAGGGTTAGGGTTATGGTTAGGTTTAGGGTTAGGGTTAGGGTTAGGGTTTGGGTTAAGTTTAGGGTTAGGGTTAGGGTTTGGTTTTGGGTTAGGGTTTGGATTAGGTTTAGGGTTTTGGTTAGGGTTAGGGTTAGGGTTAGGGTTAGGATTTGGGTTAGGTTTAGGGTTAGGTTTCGGATTTGGGTTAGAGTTAGGGTGAGGGTTAGGGTTTGGGTTAGGGTTAGGGTTACGGTTAAGATTAGGGTTATGGTTAGGGTTCGGATTAGGGTTAGTTTTAGGGTTTGGGTTTGGGTAAGGGTAAAG
>JAJHUQ010000063.1:977500-990000 GCA_035773235.1 Eospalax fontanierii | reverse complement strand
TATGGTGAGGGTTAGGGGTTGGGTTAGGGTTAGGTTTACGGTTAGGATTAGGGTTAGGGTTAGGGTTTGGATTAGGGTTAGTTTTAGGGTTTGCGTTTGGGTAAGGGTAAGGGTTAGGGTTAGGGTTAGGAGTAGGGTTAGGGTTTAGGTTTTCGGTTAGGGTTAGTGTTAGTTTTAGGATTGGGTTTGGTTTAGGGTTAAGGTTAGGGTTTGGGTTAGGGTTAGTGTTAGGGTTAGGGTTAGGGTTAGGGTTTGGGTTAGGGTTATGGTTAGGGTTCGAGTATGGGTTAGGGTTAGGGTTAGGATTAGGGTTAGGGTTAGGATTAGGTTAGGGTTTGGGTTAGGGTTAGGCTTAGGTTTGAATTTGGGTTAGTGTTAGTGCTAGGGTTAGTGTAAATTTTAGGGTTTGGATTTGGGTTAGTGTTAGGGTTTGAGTTACGATTAGCGTAAAGTTTAGGGTTTAGTTTTGGGTTAGGTTTATGGTTAGGGTTAGGGTTATGGTTAGGTTTAGGGTTAGGGTTAGGGTTAGGGTTTGGGTTAAGTTTAGGGTTAGGGTTAGGGTTTGGTTTTGGGTTAGGGTTTGGATTAGGGTTAGGGTTTTGGTTAGGGTTAGGGTTAGGGTTAGGGTTAGGATTTGGGTTAGGGTTAGGGTTAGGTTCCGGGTTTGGGTTAGAGTTAGGGTGAGGGTTAGGGTTTGGGTTACGGTTAGGGTTACGGTTAGGATTAGGGTTATGGTTAGGGTTCGGATTAGGGTTAGTTTTAGGGTTTGGGTTTGGGTAAGGGTAAGGTTTAGGGTTCGGGTTAGGATAAGGATGAGTGTTAGGGTTAGGGTTAGGAATAGGGTTAGTATTTGGGTTATGGTTTAGGTTAGTGTTAGGGTTAGGGTTTAGGTTAGTGTTAGAGTTAGGTTTTGAGTTAGGGTTAGGTTTACTGTTAGGTTAGGGTTTGGGTTAGAATTAGTGTTAGGGTTAGGGTTTGGGTTTGGTTTAGAGTTAGGGTTAGGGTTAGGGTTAGGGTTTGGGTTAGGGTTAGGGTGAGGTGTTGGATTAGGGTTATGGTTAGGGTTAGGGTTGGGATTAGGGTTAGGGTTAAGGTTAGGGTTAGGTTTTGGGTTAGGATTAGGGTTAGGGTTAGAATTAGGGTTAGGGTTAGGGTTAGGGTTAGGATAAGGATGAGGGTTAGGGTTAGGATTAGGGTTATTATTTGGGATTGGTTTGGGATAGGGTTACAGTTAGGGTTTGGGTTAGGGTTAGGGTTAGGACTAGGGTTAGTGTTAGGGTTAGGTTTAGGGTTAGCATTAGGGTTAGGATTAGGGTTAGGGTTAGGGTTTGGGTTAGGTTTAGGGTTAGGGTTAGGTTTAGGGTTTGGGTTAGGGTTACGGTTAGGGTTAGGGTTAGCGTTTGGTTTAGGGTTACGGTTAGGGTTGGGATTAGGGTTAGGGTTTGTGTTCAGATTAGGGTTTGGGTTTGGGTTAGGGTTAGGGTTAGGGTTTGGGTTAAGTTTACGTTTAGGGTTAGGGTTTGTGTTAGGGTTAGGGTTAGGGTTAGGAGTAGGGTTAGGGTTTAGGTTTTCAGGTAGGGTTAGTTTTAGGGTTATGGTTAGGATTAGGGTTTCGGTTAGGGTTTAGGTTTGGTTAGGTTTAGGGTTAGGGTTAGGGTTATGGTTAGGTTTAGCATTACGTTTAGGGTTAGGGTTATGTTTAGGGTTAGCGTTAGGGTTAGGGTTAGGGTTTTTGTTTGGGTTAGGGTTTGGTTTAGGGTTAGGGTTAGGGTTAGGTTTAGGGTTAGGGTTAGGGTTAGGGTTAGGGTTAGGATTAGGGTTTGGGTTAGGGTTAGCGTTAGAGTTAGGATTAGGGTTAGGGTTTGTATTAAAATTAGGGTTTGGGTTTGGGTTAGGGGTAGGGTTAGGGTTAGGAGTAGGGTTAGGGTTTAGGTTTTTGGTTAGGGTTAGTGTAATGGTTAGTGTTAGGATTAGGGTTTGGGTTAGGGTTTAGGTTTGGTTAGGTTTAGGGTTAGGGTTAGGATTATGGTTAGGTTTAGCGTTAGGGTTAGGGTTAGGGTTATGGTTAGGGTTAGCTTTAGGGTTAGGTTTAGGATTTGGGTTTGGGTTAGGGTTTGGGTTAGGGTTAGGATTTGGGTTAGTGTTAGGGTTAGGGGTAGGGTTAGGATTTGGTTTAGGGTTAGGGTTAGGGTTAGGGATTGGGGTAGAGTTATGGTGAGGGTAAGGGGTTAGGATAGGGTTAGGTTTACGGTTATGATTAAGGTTAGGTTTATGGTTTGGATTAGGGTTAGTTTTAGGGTTTGCGTTTGGGTAAGGGTAAGGGTTAGGGTTAGGGTTAGGAGTAGGGTTAGGGTTTAGGTTTTCGATTAGGGTTAGTGTTAGTTTTAGGATTAGGGTTTGGTTTAGGGTTAAGGTTAGGGTTTGGGTTAGGGTTAGGGTTAGGGTTAGGGTTTGGGTTAGTGTTATGGTTAGGGTTCGAGTTTGGGTTAGGGTGAGGGTTAGGGTTAGGGTTAGGGTTAGGGTTAGGATTAGGTTAGGGTTTGGGTTAGGGTTAGGCTTAGGTTTGAATTTGGGTTAGTGTTAGTGCTAGGGTTAGTGTAAATTTTAGGGTTTGGATTTGGGTTAGGGTTAGGGTTTGAGTTACGATTAGCGTAAAGTTTAGGGTTTAGTTTTGGGTTAGGTTTATGGTTAGGGTTAGGGTTATGGTTAGGTTTAGGGTTAGGGTTAGGGTTAGGGTTTGGGTTAAGTTTAGGGTTAGGGTTAGGGTTTGGTTTTGGGTTAGGGTTTGGATTAGGGTTAGGGTTTTGGTTAGGGTTAGGGTTAGGGTTAGGGTTAGGATTTGGATTAGGGTTAGGGTTAGGTTTCGGATTTGGGTTAGAGTTAGGGTGAGGGTTAGGGTTTGGGTTAGGGTTAGGGTTACGGTTAAGATTAGGGTTATGGTTAGGGTTCAGATTAGGGTTAGTTTTAGGGTTTGGGTTTGGGTAAGGGTAAAGTTTAGGGTTCGGGTTAGGATAAGGATGAGGGTTAGGGTTAGGGTTAGGATTAGGGTTAGTATTTGGGTTATGGATTAGGTTAGTGTTAGGGTTAGGGTTTGGGTTAGTGTTAGAGTTAGGGTTTGAGTTAGGGTTAGGTTTACTGTTAGGTTAGGCTTTAGGTAAGAATTAGTGTTAGGGTTAGGGTTTGGGTTTGGTTTAGAGTTAGTTTTAGGTTAGGGTTTGGGTTAGAGTTAGGTATAGGGTGAGGTGTTGGATTAGGGTTATGGTTAGGGTTAGGGTTGGGATTAGGGTTAGGGGTAGGGTTCCGATTAGAGTTACGTTGAGAGTTTGGGTTTGGGTAAGGGTTAAGGTTAGGGTTAGGGTTAGGGTTAGGGTTAGGGTTAGGACTAGGATTAGGGTTAGGGTTAGTGTTAGGATTAGGGTTAGGATTTTTGTTTAGGTTCGGGTTATGTTTAGGTTTAGTGTTAGGGTTAGGGTTTAGGGTTAAGTTTAGATTTAGGGTTAGGGTTTCGGTTTGGGTTATGTTTTGGTTTAGGTTTAGGTTTACGGTTAGGGTTTGGGTTCGGGTTAGGAATAGGGTTAGGGTTTGAGTTTGAATTAGGTTTAGGGTTAGCATTAGGGTTAGGGTTAGGTTTACATTTAGTGTTTCAGTTAGGGGTAGGGTTAGGGTTAGGGGTTGGGATCAGGTTAGGGTTAGGTTTTGGGTTAGGGTTTGATTTAGGGTTAGGGTTAGGGTTAGGGTTAGTGTTAGGGTTTGGGTTAGCATTAGGGTTAGGATTAGGGTTAGGTTTAGGGTTTGGGTTAGGGTTAGGGTTAGGATTTGGGTTACAGTTAGGGTTAGGGTTAGGGTTTGGGTTAGGGTTAGTGTTAGAGTTAGGATTACGGTTAGGGTTTGTGTTAAGATTAGGGTTTGGGTTTGGGTTATGGTTAGGTTTAGGGTTAGGGTTAGGGTTAGGGTTAGGGTTAGGGTTAGGGTTAGGGTTAGGATAAGGATGAGTGTTAGGGTTAGGGTTAGGATTAGGGTATTTATTTGGGTTATGGTTTGGGTTAGTGTTAGGGTTAGCGTTTGGGTTAGTGTTAGAGTTAGGTTTAGGGTTAGGGTTTGGGTTTGGTTTAGAGTTAGGGTTAGTTTAGGGTTTGGGTTAGAGTTAGGGTTAGGGTGAGGTGTTGGATTAGGGTTAGGGTTATGGTTCCGATTAGAGTTAGGTTTAGAGTTTGGGTTTGGGTAAGGGTTAAGGTTAGGGCTAGGGTTAGGGTTAGGCTTAGGGTTAGGACTAGTATTAGGGTTAGGGTTAGGGTTAGGATTAGGGTTAGGGTTTGGGCTTAGGTTTGGGTTATGGTTAGGTTTAGGTTAGGGTTAGGGTTTAGGGTTAGGGTTAGGGTTAGGTTTAGGGTTTCGGTTTGGGTTATGTTTTGGGTTAGGTTTAGGGTTAGGGTTTGGTTTCCGGTTATGATTAGGGTTAGGGTTTGAGTTTGAATTAGGTTTCGGTTAGAATTAGGGTTAGGGTTAGGTTTAGGATAAGTATTTCAGTTAGGGTTAGGGTTAGGGTTAGGGTTTGGGTTCGGGTTAGGGTTAGGGTTTGGGTTGGGATTAGGGTTAGGACTAGGGTTAGTGTTAGGGTTAGGTTTAGAGTTAGCATCAGGGTTAGGATTAGGGTTAGGGTTAGGGTTTGGGTTAGGGTTAGGGTTAAGGTTAGGGTTAGGGTTAGGGTTTGGGATAGGGTTAGGGTTAGGGTTAGGATTTGGGTTAGGGTTAGGGTTAGGGTTAGGTTTAGGTTTAGCGTTAGGGTTAGAATTAGGGTTAGGGTTAGGGTTAGGGTTAGGGTTAGGATAAGGATGAGGGTTAGGGTTAGGGTTAGGGTTAGGGTTTCGGTTAGGGTTTAGGTTTGGTTAGGTTTAGGGTTAGGGTTAGGGTTATGGTTAGGTTTACCATTAGGGTTAGGGTTAGGGTTATGGTTGGGGTTAGCGTTAGGGTTAGGGTTAGGGTTTGGGTTTGGGTTAGGGTTTGGGATAGGGTTAGGTTTAGGGTTAGGGTTAGGGTTACGGTTAGGATTAGGGTTAGGTTTAGGGTTTTGGTTAGGGTTAGGGTTAGGGTTATGGTTAGGGTTTGGGTTAGGGTTAGGGTTAGGATTAGGGTTTGGGTTAGGGTTAGGATTAGAGTTAGGATTAGGGTTAGGTTTTGTATTAAGATTAGGGTTTGGATTTGGGTTAGGGTTAGGGTTAGGGTTAGGAGTAGGGTTACGGTTTAGGTTTTTGTTTAGGGTTAGTGTTAGGGTTAGTGTTAGGATTAGGGTTTGGGTTAGGGTTCAGGTTTGGTTAGGTTTAGGGTTAGGGTTAGGGTTATGGTTAGGTTTAGCGTTAGGGTTAGGGTTAGGGTTATGGTTAGGGTTAACTTTAGGGTTAGGGTTAGGACTTGGGTTTGGGTTTGGGTTTGGGTTAGGGTTAGGATTTGGGTTAGGGTTAGGGTTAGGGTTAGGGTTAGGATTTGGGTTAGGGTTAGGGTTAGGGTTCGGGTTTGGGTTAGAGTTATGGTGAGGGTTAGGGGTTGGGTTAGGGTTAGGGTTACGGTTAGGATTAGGGTTAGGGTTAGGGTTTGGATTAGGGTTAGTTTTAGGGTTTGCGTTTGGGTAAGGGTAAGGGTTAGGGTTAGGGTTAGGAGTAGGGTTAGGGTTTAGGTTTTCAGTTACGGTTAGTATTAGTATTAGGATTAGGGTTTGGTTTAGGGTTAAGTTTAGGGTTTGGGTTAGGGTTAGGGTTAGGGTTAGGGTTTGGGTTAGGGTTATGGTTAGGGTTCGGGTTTGGGTTAGGGTTAGGGTTAGGGTTAGGATTAGGGTTAGGGTTTGGGTTAGGGTTAGGATAACGATGAGGGTTAGGGTTAGGGTTAGGGTTAGGGTTTCGGTTAGGGTTTAGGTTTGGTTAGGATTAGGGTTAGGGTTAGGGTTATGGTTAGGTTTAGCATTACGGTTAGGGTTAGGGTTAGGATTAGGGTATTAATTGGTTTATGGTTTGGGTTAGTGTTAGGGTTAGGGTTTGGGTTAGTGTTAGAGTTAGGGTTTGAGTTAGGGTTAGGTTTAGGGTTATGTTAGGGTTTGGGTTAGAGTTAGGGTTAGGGTTAGGGTTTGGGTTTGGTTTAGAGTTAGGGTTAGGTTAGTGTTTGGGTTAGAGTTAGGGTTAGGGTGAGGTGTTGTATTAGGGTTATAGTTAGGGTTAGGGTTAGGATTAGGGTTAGGGTTAGGGTTCCGATTAGAGTTAGGTTTAGAGTTTGGGTTTGGGTAAGTGTTAAGGTTAGGGTTAGGGTTAGGATTAGGGTTAGGACTAGGATTAGGGTTAGGGTTAGGGTTAGGATTAGGGTTAGGGTTTGGGGTTAGGTTTTGGTTATGGTTATGGTTAGGTAAGGGTTAGGGTTTAGGGTTAGGGTTAGGGTTAGGGTTAGGGTTTGAGTTTGAATTAGGTTTAGGTTTACAATTAGGGTTAGGGTTAGGTTTAGGATAAGTATTTCAGTTAGGGTTAGGGTTAGGGTTAGGTTTTGGGTTCGGGTTAGGGTTAGGTTTAGGGTTTGGGTTAGGATTAGGGTTAGGACTAGGGTTAGTGTTAGGGTTAGGTTTAGAGTTAGCATTAGGGTTAGGATTAGGGTTAGGGTTAGGGTTTGGGTTAGGGTTAGGGTTAGGGTTAGGGTTAGGGTTAGGGTTAGGGTTAGGGTTTGGGATAGGGTTACGGTTAGGGTTAGGGTTTGGGTTAGGGTTAGGGTTAGGGTTAGGTTTAGGTTTAGCGTTAGGGTTAGAATTAGGGTTAGGGTTAGGGTTAGGGTTAGGGTTAGGATAAGGATGAGGGTTAGGGTTAGGGTTAGGGTTAGGGTTTCGGTTAGGGTTTAGGTTTGGTTAGGTTTAGGGTTAGGGTTAGGGTTATGGTTAGGTTTAGCATTACGGTTAGGGTTAGGGTTATGGTTAGGGTTAGCGTTAGGGTTAGGGTTAGGGTTTGGGTTTGGGTTAGGGTTTGGGATACGGTTAGGTTTAGGGTTAGGGTTAGGGTTACGGTTAGGATTAGGGTTAGGTTTAGGGTTTTGGTTAGGGTTAGGGTTAGGGTTAGGGTTAGGGTTTGGGTTAGGGTTAGGGTTAGGATTAGGGTTTGGGTTAGGGTTAGGATTAGAGTTAGGATTAGGGTTAGGGTTTGTATTAAGATTAGGGTTTGGATTTGGGTTAGGGTTAGGGTTAGGGTTAGGAGTAGGGTTAGGGTTTAGGTTTTTGTTTAGGGTTAGTATTAGGGTTAGTGTTAGATTAGGGTTTGGGTTAGGGTTCAGGTTTGGTTAGGTTTAGGGTTAGGGTTAGGGTTATGGTTAGGTTTAGCGTTAGGGTTAGGGTTAGGGTTATGGTTAGGGTTAACTTTAGGGTTAGGGTTAGAACTTGGGTTTGGGTTTGGGTTTGGGTTAGGGTTAGGATTTGGGTTAGGGTTAGAGTTAGGGTTAGGGTTAGGATTAGGGTTAGGGTTAGGGTTAGGGTTCGGGTTTGGGTTAGAGTTATGGTGAGGGTTATGGGTTGGGTTAGGGTTAGGGTTACGGTTAGGATTAGGGTTAGGGTTAGGGTTTGGATTAGGGTTAGTTTTAGGGTTTGCGTTTGGGTAAGGGTAAGGGTTAGGGTTAGGGTTAGGAGTAGGGTTAGGGTTTAGGTTTTCAGTTAGGGTTAGTATTAGTGTTAGGATTAGGGTTTGCTTTAGGTTTAAGGTTAGGGTTTGCGTTAGGGTTAGAGTTAGGGTTAGGGTGAGGGTTATGGTTTGGGTTAGGGTTATGGTTAGGGTTCGGGTTTGGGTTAGATTTAGGGTTAGGGTTAGGATTAGGGTTAGGGCTTGGGTTAGGGTTAGCGTTAGGTTTAGGGTTTCGGATAGGGTTAGGGTTAGGGTTAATGTTTGGGTTAGGGTTAGGGTTAGGATTAGGGTTAGGGTTAGGGTTAGGGTTAGGGTTAGGGTTAGGGTTAGGGTTAGGTTTAGGATAAGGATGAGGGTTAGGGTTAGGGTTAGGGTTAGGGTTAGGGTTAGGGTTAGGGTTAGAATTATGGTTAGGATTAAGTTTAGGGTTAGGGTTAGTGTTAGGATTAGGGTTACGGTTTGTGTTAAGATTAGGGTTATGGTTAGGGTTTGGGTTTGGGTTAGGGTTAGGGTTAGGTTAGGGTTTATGTTAGAGTTAGGGTTAGGGTTAGGGGTTGGATTAGGGTTATGGTTAGGGTTAGGCTTTAGGTTTCGGTTATGGTTAGGGTTAGGGTTAAGGTTTAAGGGTAGGATTAGTTTTAGTGTTAGGGTTAGGGTTAGGGTTTCAGTGTGGGTTATGTTTTGGGTTAGGTTTAGGGTTAGGGTTAGGGTTTCGGTTCGGTTTAGGATTAGGGTTAGGGTTAGGTTTAGGATTAGTGTTTCGGTTAGGGTTTGTTTTAGGGTTAGTGTTTGGGTTAGGGTTAGGGTTAGGTTTGGATTTGGGTTAGTGTTAGGGTTTGAGTTACGATTAGCGTAAAGTTTAGGGTTTAGTTTTGGGTTAGGTTTATGGTTAGGGTTAGGGTTATGGTTAGGTTTAGGGTTAGGGTTACGGGTTAGGGTTTGGGTTAAGTTTAGGGTTAGGGTTAGGGCTAGCGTGAGGTTTCGGGTTTGGGTTAGATTTAGGGTGAGGGTTACGGTTTGCGTTAGGGTTAGGGTTAGGGTTAGGATTAGGGTTATGGATAGGGATCGGATAAGGGTTAGTTTTAGTATTTGGGTTTGGGTAATGGTAACGGTTAGGGTTCGGGTTAGGATAAGGATGAGTGTTAGGGTTAGGGTTAGGATTAGGGTTAGTATTTGGGTTATGGTTTAGGTTTGCGTTAGGGTTAGGGTTTGGGTTAGTGTTAGAGTTAGGTTTTGAGTTAGGGTTAGGTTTACTGTTAGGTTAGGGTTTGGGTTAGAATTAGGGTTAGGGTTAGGGTTTGGGTTTGGTTTAGAGTTAGTTTTAGGTTAGGGTTTGGGTTAGAGTTAGGGTTAGGGTGAGGTGTTGGATTAGGGTTATGGTTAGGGTTAGGGTTGGGATTAGGGTTAGGGTTAGGGTTAGGGTTAGGTTTTGGGTTAGGGTTAGGGTTAGGGTTAGAATTAGGGTTAGGGTTAGGGTTAGGGTTAGGGTTAGGATACGGATGAGGGTTAGGGTTAGGGTTAGGATTAGGGTTATTATTTGGGATATGGTTTGGGTTAGGGTTAGAGTTAGGGTTGGGGTTAGTGTTAGAGTTAGGGTTTGAGTTAGGGTTAGGTTTACTGTTAGGTTAGGGTTTGGGTTAGAATTAGGGTTAGGGTTAGGGTTTGGGTTTGGGTTAGAGTTAGTTTTAGGTTAGGGTTTGGGTTAGAGTTAGGGTTAGGGTGAGGTGTTGGATTAGGGTTATGGTTAGGGTTAGGGTTGGTATTAGGGTAATGGTTAGGGCCCCGATTAGAGTTAGGTTTAGAGTTTGGGTTTGGGTAAGCGTTAAGGTTAGGGTTAGGGTTAGGGTTAGGGTTAGGGTTAGGGTAAGGACTAGGATTAGGGTTAGGTTTAGGGTTAGGATTAGGATTAGGATTAGGGTTTTGGTTTAGGTTTGGGTTATGTTTAGGATTAGTGTTCGGGTTAGGGTTTAGGGTTAAGGTTAGATTTAGGTTTAGGGTTTCGGATTCGGTTATGTTTTTTGTTAGGTTTAGGGTTAGGGTTAGGGTTTGGGTTCGGGTTAGGAATAGGGTTAGGGTTTGAGTTTGAATTAGGTTCAGGGTTAGCATTAGGGTTAGGGTTAGGTTTAGGATTAGTGTTTCAGTTAGGGGTAGGGTTAGGGTTAGGGTTTGGGATCAGGTTAGGGTTAGGGTTTGGGTTAGGGTTTGATTTAGGGTTAGGGTTAGGGTTAGGGTTAGTGTTAGGGTTTGGGTTAGGGTTAGGGTTAGGACTAGGGTTAGTGTTAGGGTTAGGTTTAGGGTTAGCATTAGGGTTAGGATTAGGGTTTGGGTTTGGGTTAGGGTTAGGGTTAGGGTTAGGATAAGGATGAGGGTTAGGGTTAGGGTTAGGATTAGGGTATTATTTGGGTTATGGTTTGGGTTAGTGTTAGGGTTAGGGTTTGGGTTAGTGTTAGAGTTAGGGTTTGAGTTAGGGTTAGGTTTAGGGTTATGTTAGGGTTTGGGTTAGAGTTAGGGTTAGGGTTAGGGTTTGGGTTTGGTTTAGAGTTAGGGTTAGGTTAGTGTTTGGGTTAGAGTTAGGGTTAGGGTGAGGTGTTGGATTAGGGTTATAGTTAGGGTTAGGGTTAGGATTAGGGTTAGGGTTAGGGTTCCGATTAGAGTTAGGTTTAGAGTTTGGGTTTGGTTAAGTGTTAAGGTTAGGGTTAGGGTTAGGGTTAGGATTAGGGTTAGGACTAGGATTAGGGTTAGGGTTAGGGTTAGGATTAGGGTTAGGGTTTGGGGTTAGGTTTTGTTTATGGTTATGGTTAGGTTAGGGTTAGGGTTTAGGGTTAGGGTTAGGGTTAGGGTTAGGGTTTGGGTTGGGGTTTTGTTTTGGTTTTGGTTTGGGGTTAGGGTTAGTGTTTGGTTTCGGGTTATGATTAGGGTTAGGGTGTGAGTTTGAATTAGATTTAGGGTTAGCATTAAAGTTAGGGTTAGGTTTAGGATAAGTATTTCAGTTAGGGTTAGGGTTAGGGTTAGGGTTTTGGGTTCGGGTTAGGGTTAGGGTTAGGGTTTGGTTTAGGATTAGGGTTAGGACTAGGGTTAGTGTTAGGGTTAGGTTTAGGGTTAGGATTAGGGTTAGGGTTAGTGTTTGGGTTAGGGTTAGGGTTAGGGTTAGGGTTAGGGTTAGGGTTAGCGTTAGGGTTAGGGTTTCGGATAGGGTTAGGGTTAGGGTTAGGGTTTGGGTTAGGGTTAGGGTTAGGATTAGGGTTAGGGTTAGGGTTAGG
Source organism: Eospalax fontanierii (assembly GCA_035773235.1). Classification (NCBI taxonomy): domain Eukaryota; kingdom Metazoa; phylum Chordata; class Mammalia; order Rodentia; family Spalacidae; genus Eospalax; species Eospalax fontanierii. The sequence continues at coordinate 979,106 of JAJHUQ010000063.1, read as the reverse complement.
GTTAGGGTTAGGGTTAGGTTTAGGATAAGGATGAGGGTTAGGGTTAGGGTTAGGGTTAGGGTTTCGGTTTGGGTTACGTTTTGGGTTAGGTTTAGGGTTAGGGTTAGGGTTTGGGTTAGGGTTAGGGTTAGGGTTAGGGTTAGGGTTAGGACTAGGGTTAGTGTTAGGGTTAGTTGTAGGGTTAGCATTAGGGTTAGGATTAGGTTTAGGGTTAGGGTTAGGGTTAGGGTTTGGGTTAGGATTAGGGTTAGGGATAGGGTTTGGGTTAGGGTTAGGGTTACGGTTAGGATTAGGGTTAGGGTTTGTGTTAAGAATAGGGTTTGTGTTTGGGTTAGGGTTAGGGTTAGGTTTAGGGTTAGGGTTAGGGTTAGAATTATGGTTAGGATTAAGGTTAGGGTTAGGGTTAGTGTTAGGATTAGGGTTAGGGTTTGTGTTAAGATTAGGGTTATGGTTAGGGTTTGGGTTTGGGTTAGGGTTAGGCTTAGGTTAGGGTTTATGTTAGAGTTAGGGTTAGGGTTAGGGGTTGGATTAGGGTTATGGTTAGGGTTAGGCTTTAGGTTTGGGTTATGGTTAGGGTTAGGGTTAAGGTTTAAAGGTAGGATTAGGTTTAGTGTTAGGGTTAGGGTTAGGGTTTCGGTGTGGGTTATGTTTTGGGTTAGGTTTAGGGTTAGGTTTAGGGTTTCGGTTCGGGTTAGGATTAGGGTTAGGGTTAGGTTTAGGACTAGTGTTTCGGTTAGAGTTTGTTTTAGGGTTGGTGTTTGGGTTAGGGTTAGGGTTAGGTTTTTATTTGGGTTAGTGTTAGGGCTATGGTTAGTGTAAAGTTTAGGGTTTGGATTTGGGTTAGGGTTAGGGTTTGAGTTACGATTAGCGTAAAGTTTAGGGTTTAGTTCTGGGTTAGGTTTATGGTTAGGGTTAGGGTTAGGGTTTGGGTTAAGTTTAGGTTTAGGGTTAGGGTTAGGGTTAGGTTTCGGGTTTGTGTTAGAGTTAGGGTGAGGGTTACGGTTTGCGTTAGGGTTAGGGTTACGGTTAGGATTAGGGTTATGGTTAGGGTTCGGATAAGGGTTAGTTTTAGTATTTGGGTTTGGGTAAGGGTAAGGGTTAGGGTTCGGGTTAGGATAAGGATGAGGGTTAGGGTTAGGGTTAGGATTAGGGTTAGTATTTGGGTTATGGTTTAGGTTTGCGTTAGGGTTAGGGTTTGGGTTAGTGTTAGAGTTAGGTTTTGAGTTAGGGTTAGGTTTACTGTTAGGTTAGGGTTTGGGTTAGAATTAGGGTTTGGGTTAGGGTTTGGTTTGGTTTAGAGTTAGTTTTAGGTTAGGGTTTGGGTTAGAGTTAGGGTTAGGGTGAGGTGTTGGATTAGGGTTATGGTTAGGGTTAGGGTTGGTATTAGGGTTAGGGTTAGGGTTCCGATTAGAGTTAGGTTTAGAGTTTGGTTTTGGGTCAGCGTTAAGGTTAGGGTTAGGGTTAGGGTTAGGGTTAGGGTAAGGACTAGGATTAGGGTTAGGTTTAGGGTTAGGATTAGGGTTAGGGTTTTGGTTTAGGTTTGGGTTATGTTTAGGGTTACTGTTAGGGATAGGGTTTAGGGTTAATGTTAGATTTATGGTTAGGG
>JAJHUQ010000063.1:970000-972500 GCA_035773235.1 Eospalax fontanierii | reverse complement strand
GGTTAGGCTTAGGGTTAGGGTTCGGGTTTGGGTTAGAGTTATGGTGAGGGTTAGGGGTTGGGTTAGGTTTAGGGTTACGGTTAGGATTAGGTTTAGGGTTAGGGTTTGGATTAGGGTTAGTTTTAGGGTTTGGGTTTGCGTAAGGGTAAGTGTTAGGGTTAGGGTTTGGAGTAGGGTTAGGGTTTAGGTTTTCGGTTAGGGTTAGTGTTAGGGTTAGGGTTAGGATTAGCGTTTGGTTTAGGTTTAAGGTTAGGGTTAGGGTTTGGGTTAGGGTTAGGGTTAGGGTTAGGGTTTGGGTTAGGGTCATGGTTAGGTTTCGGGTTTGGGTTAGGGTTAGGGTTAGGGTTAGGGTTACGATTAGGGTTAGGGTGTGGGTTAGGGTTAGCCTTAGGTTTGAATTTGGGTTAGTGTTAGGGCTAGGGTTAGTGTAAAGTTTAGGGTTTGGATTTGGGTTAGGGTTAGGGTTTGAGTTACGATTAGGGTAAAGTTTAGGGTTTAGGTTTGGGTTAGGTTTATGGTTAGGGTTAGGGTTAGGGTTAGGGTTAGGGTTTGGGTTAAGTTTAGGGTTAGGGTTAGGGTTTGGGTTTGGGTTAGGGTTTGGATTAGGGTTACGGTTTGGGTTAGGGTTAGGGTTAGCGTTAGGGTTAGGATTTGGATTAGGGTTAGGGTTAGGGTTCGGGTTTGGGTAAGAGTTAGGGTGAGGGTTAGGGGTTGGGTTAGCTTTAGGGTTACGGTTACGATTAGGGTTACGGTTAGGGTTCGGATTAGGGTTAGTTTTAGGGTTTGGGTTTGGGAAACGGTAATGGTTAGGGTTAGGGTTAGGATAAGGATGAGGGTTAGGGTTAGCGTTAGGATTAGGGTTAGTATTTGGCTTATGGTTTGGGTTTTGGGTTAGGGTTAGGGTTTGTGTTAGTGTTAGAGTTAGGTTTTGAGTTAGGGTTAGGGTAACGGTTAGGTTAGGATTTGTGTTAGAGTTAGGGTTAGGGTTAGGGTTTGGGTTTGGGTTAGGGTTACGGTTAGGTTAGGGTTTGGGTTAGAGTTAGGGTTAGGGTTAGGGTTTGGATTAGGGTTGTGGTTAGGGTTAGGGTTAGGATCAGGGTTAGGGTTAGGCTTTAGATTTGGGTTATGGTTAGGGTTAGGGTGAGGGTTTAAGGGTAGGATTAGGGTTAGTGTTAGGGTTTGGGTTAGGGTTAGGGTTACGGTGTGGGTTTTGGTTAGGGTTAGGGTTAGGGTTAGGGTTTCGGTGTGGCTTATGTTTTGGGTTAGGTTTAGGGTTAGGGTTAGGGTTTCGGTTCGAGTTAGGATTAGGGTTAGGGTTTGAGTTTGAATTAGGTTTAGGGTAGCATTAGGGTTAGGGTTAGGTTTAGGATTAGTGTTTCAGTTAGGGTTAGGGTTAGGGTTTGGGTTAGGGTTAGGGTTAGGATTAACGGGTAGGTTTAGGTTTAGGGTTATTATTAGGGTTTGGGTTAGGGTTAGTGTTAGGGTTTGGGTTTTAGTTAGAATTAGGGTTAGTGTTAGGGTTAGAGTTAGGGTTAGGGTTAGGGTTAAGGTTAGGGTTAGGGTTAGGGTTTGGGTGAGGGTTAGGGTTAGGATTAGGGTTTGAGTTTGAGTTAGGTTTAGGGTTAGCATTAGGGTTAGAATTAGGGTTAGGGTTTGGGTTTGGGTTAGGGTTAAGGTTAGGGTTAGGGTTTGTGTTAGGGTTAGGGTTAGGTTTTGGGTATGGGTTAGGATAAGGGTTAGGGTTAGGATTTGGCTTAGGGTTAGGTTTAGGGTTAGTTTTTGGTTTAGGGTTAGGGTTTGGTTTAGGGTTAGGTTTAGGTTTTGGGTTATGGTTAGGGTTAGGGTTTGGGTTAGGGTTAAGGTTAGGGTTAGGTTTTCTGTTAAGTTTCGGGTTAGGGTTAGGGTTTGCGATCAGGTTGGGTTAGTGTTAGGGTTTTAGTTAGGGTTAGGGTTAGGGTTAGGGTTAGCGTTTGGGTTAGGGTTAGGCTTAGGGTTATGGTTTGAGTTTGAGTTAGGTTTAGGTTTAGCATTAGGGTTAGAATTAGGGTTAAGGTTAGGGTTTGGGTTAGGGTTAGGGTTAGGGTTTGGGTTAGGGTTAGGTTTGAATCTGGGTTAGTGTTAGGGTTAGGGTTAGTGTTAAGATTAGTGTTAGGGTTAGGGTTAGGGTTAGGTTTTGGGTTAGGGTTAGGGTTAGGATTAGAATTACGGTTAGGATTAGGGTTAGGGTTAGGGTTAGGGTTAGGATAAGGATGAGGGTTAGGGTTAGGGTTAGGATTAGGGTTATTATTTGGGTTAAGCTTTGGGTTAGGGTTAGTGTGAGGGTTTGGTTTAGTGTTAGAGTAAGGGTTTGAGTTAGGGTTAGGTTATGGGTTAGGTTAGAGTTTGGGTTAGAGTTAGGGTTAGGGTTAGGTTTTGCGTTTGGTTTAGAGTTAGGGTTAGGTTAGGGTTTGGGTTAGAGTTAGGGTTTGGGTGAGGTGTTGGATTAGGGTTATGGTTAGGG
>JAJHUQ010000063.1:957500-965000 GCA_035773235.1 Eospalax fontanierii | reverse complement strand
GGGTTAGGTTAGGGTTAGCATTTGGGTAAGGGTTACGGTTAGGGTTAGGATTAGGGTTAGGGTTTGTGTTAAGATTATGGTTTCTATGTGGATTAGGGTTAGGGTTAGGGTTTGGATTAAGGTTACGTTTAGGGTTAGGGTTAGTGTTAGGGTTACGGTTAGGGTTAGGATTAGGGTTAGGGTTTAGGTTTTCGGTTAGGGTTAGTGTTAGGGTTAGTGTTAGGATTAGGGTTTGGGTTAGGGTTTAGGTTTGGTTAGGTTTAGGGTTAGGGTTAGGGTTATGGTTAGGGTTAGGGTTAGGGTTAGGGTTAGGGTTAGGGTTAGGGTTAGCGTTAGGGTTATGGTTAGGGTTTGGGTTTGGGTTAGCGTTTGGGTTAGGGTTAGGGTTTGGGTTAGGGTTAGGGTTAGGGTTAGGGTAAGGATTTGGGTTAGGCTTAGGGTTAGGGTTCGGGTTTGGGTTAGAGTTATGGTGAGGGTTAGGGGTTGGGTTAGGTTTAGGGTTACGGTTAGGATTAGGTTTAGGGTTAGGGTTTGGATTAGGGTTAGTTTTAGGGTTTGGGTTTGCGTAAGGGTAAGTGTTAGGGTTAGGGTTTGGAGTAGGGTTAGGGTTTAGGTTTTCGGTTAGGGTTAGTGTTAGGGTTAGGGTTAGGATTAGCGTTTGGTTTAGGTTTAAGGTTAGGGTTAGGATTTGGGTTAGGGTTAGGGTTAGGGTTAGGGTTTGGGTTAGGGTCATGGTTAGGTTTCGGGTTTGGGTTAGGGTTAGGGTTAGGGTTAGGGTTACGATTAGGGTTAGGGTTTGGGTTAGGGTTAGCCTTAGGTTTGAATTTGGGTTAGTGTTAGGGCTAGGGTTAGTGTAAAGTTTAGGGTTTGGATTTGGGTTAGGGTTAGGGTTTGAGTTACGATTAGGGTAAAGTTTAGGGTTTAGGTTTGGGTTAGGTTTATGGTTAGGGTTAGGGTTAGGGTTAGGGTTAGGGTTTGGGTTAAGTTTAGGGTTAGGGTTAGGGTTTGGGTTTGGGTTAGGGTTTGGATTAGGGTTACGGTTTGGGCTAGCGTTAGGGTTAGCGTTAGGGTTAGGATTTGGATTAGGGTTAGGGTTAGGGTTCGGGTTTGGGTAAGAGTTAGGGCGAGGGTTAGGGGTTGGGCTAGTCTTAGGGTTACGGTTATGATTAGGGTTACGGTTAGGGTTCGGATTAGGGTTAGTTTTAGGGTTTGGGTTTGGGAAACGGTAATGGTTAGGGTTAGGGTTAGGATAAGGATGAGGGATAGGGTTAGCGTTAGGATTAGGGTTAGTATTTGGGTTATGGTTTGGGTTTTGGGTTAGGGTTAGGGTTTGTGTTAGTGTTAGAGTTAGGTTTTGAGTTAGGGTTAGGGTAACGGTTAGGTTAGGATTTGTGTTAGAGTTAGGGTTAGGGTTAGGGTTTGGGTTTGGGTTAGGGTTACGGTTAGGTTACGGTTTGGGTTAGAGTTAGGGTTAGGGTTAGGGTTTGGATTAGGGTTGTGGTTAGGGTTAGGGTTAGGATCAGGGTTAGGGTTAGGCTTTAGATTTGGGTTATGGTTAGGGTTAGGGTGAGGGTTTAAGGGTAGGATTAGGGTTAGTGTTAGGGTTTGGGTTAGGGTTAGGGTTACGGTGTGGGTTTTGGTTAGGGTTAGGGTTAGGGTTAGGGTTTCGGTGTGGCTTATGTTTTGGGTTAGGTTTAGGGTTAGGGTTAGGGTTTCGGTTCGAGTTAGGATTAGGGTTAGGGTTTGAGTTTGAATTAGGTTTAGGGTAGCATTAGGGTTAGGGTTAGGTTTAGGATTAGTGTTTCAGTTAGGGTTAGGGTTAGGGTTTGGGTTAGGGTTAGGGTTAGGATTAACGGGTAGGTTTAGGTTTAGGGTTATTATTAGGGTTTGGGTTAGGGTTAGTGTTAGGGTTTGGGTTTTAGTTAGAATTAGGGTTAGTGTTAGGGTTAGAGTTAGGGTTAGGGTTAGGGTTAAGGTTAGGGTTAGGGTTAGGGTTTCGGTGAGGGTTAGGGTTAGGATTAGGGTTTGAGTTTGAGTTAGGTTTAGGGTTAGCATTAGGGTTAGAATTAGGGTTAGGGTTTGGGTTTGGGTTAGGGTTAAGGTTAGGGTTAGGGTTTGTGTTAGGGTTAGGGTTAGGTTTTGGGTATGGGTTAGGATAAGGGTTAGGGTTAGGATTTGGCTTAGGGTTAGGTTTAGGGTTAGTTTTTGGTTTAGGGTTAGGGTTAGGTTTAGGGTTAGGTTTAGGTTTTGGGTTATGGTTAGGGTTAGGGTTTGGGTTAGGGTTAGGGTTAGGGTTAGGTTTTCTGTTAAGTTTCGGGTTAGGCTTAGGGTTTGCGATCAGGTTGGGTTAGTGTTAGGGTTTTAGTTAGGGTTAGGGTTAGGGTTAGGGTTAGCGTTTGGGTTAGGGTTAGGCTTAGGGTTATGGTTTGAGTTTGAGTTAGGTTTAGGTTTAGCATTAGGGTTAGAATTAGGGTTAAGGTTAGGGTTTGGGTTAGGGTTAGGGTTAGGGTTTGGGTTAGGGTTAGGTTTGAATCTGGGTTAGTGTTAGGGTTAGGGTTAGTGTTAAGATTAGTGTTAGGGTTAGGGTTAGGGTTAGGTTTTGGGTTAGGGTTAGGGTTAGGATTAGAATTACGGTTAGGATTAGGGTTAGGGTTAGGGTTAGGGTTAGGATAAGGATGAGGGTTAGGGTTAGGGTTAGGATTAGGGTTATTATTTGGGTTAAGCTTTGGGTTAGGGTTAGTGTTAGGGTTTGGTTTAGTGTTAGAGTTAGGGTTTGAGTTAGGGTTAGGTTAAGGGTTAGGTTAGAGTTTGGGTTAGAGTTAGGGTTAGGGTTAGGTTTTGCGTTTGGTTTAGAGTTAGGGTTAGGTTAGGGTTTGGGTTAGAGTTAGGGTTTGGGTGAGGTGTTGGATTAGGGTTATGGTTAGGGTTAGGGTTAGGATTAGTGTTAGGGTTAGGGTTCCTTTTAGAGTTAGGTTTAGAATTTGGGTTTGCGTAAGGCTTAAGGTTAGTGTTAGTGTTAGGGTTAGGGTAAGGGTTAGGGTTAGGACTAGGATTAGGGTTAGGGTTAGGGTTAGGATTAGGGTTAGCGTTTGGGTTTAGGTTTGGGTTAATGTTAGCGTTAGTGTTAGGGTTAGGGTTTAGGGTTAGGGTTAGATTTACTGTTAGGGTTTCGGTTTGGGTTATGTTTTGGTTTAGGTTTAGGGTTAGGGTTAGGGTTTGGGTTCGGGTTAGGAATAGGGTTAGGGTTTGAGTTTGAATTAGCTTTAGGGTTAGCATTAGGTTAGGGTTAGGTTTAGGATTAGTACTTCAGTTAGGGTCAGGGTTAGGGTTAGGGTTTGGGTTAGGGTTAGGTTTGAATCTGGGTTAGTGTTAGGGTTAGGGTTAGTGTTAAGATTAGTGTTAGGGTTAGGGTTAGGGTTAGGTTTTGGGTTAGGGTTAGGGTTAGGATTAGAATTACGGTTAGGATTAGGGTTAGGGTTAGGGTTAGGGTTAGGATAAGGATGAGGGTTAGGGTTAGGGTTAGGATTAGGGTTATTATTTGGGTTAAGCTTTGGGTTAGGGTTAGTGTTAGGGTTTGGTTTAGTGTTAGAGTTAGGGTTTGAGTTAGGGTTAGGTTAAGGGTTAGGTTAGAGTTTGGGTTAGAGTTAGGGTTAGGGTTAGGTTTTGCGTTTGGTTTAGAGTTAGGGTTAGGTTAGGGTTTGGGTTAGAGTTAGGGTTTGGGTGAGGTGTTGGATTAGGGTTATGGTTAGGGTTAGGGTTAGGATTAGGGTTAGGGTTAGGGTTCCTTTTAGAGTTAGGTTTAGAATTTGGGTTTGGGTAAGGCTTAAGGTTAGTGTTAGTGTTAGGGTTAGGGTTAGGGTTAGGGTTAGGACTAGGATTAGGGTTAGGGTTAGGGTTAGGATTAGGGTTAGCGTTTGGGTTTAGGTTTGGGTTAATGTTAGCGTTAGTGTTAGGGTTAGGGTTTAGGGTTAGGGTTAGATTTACTGTTAGGGTTTCGGTTTGGGTTATGTTTTGGTTTAGGTTTAGGGTTAGGGTTAGGGTTTGGGTTCGGGTTAGGAATAGGGTTAGGGTTTGAGTTTGAATTAGCTTTAGGGTTAGCATTAGGTTAGGGTTAGGTTTAGGATTTGTACTTCAGTTAGGGTCAGGGTTAGGGTTAGGGTTTGGGTTCGGCTTAGAGTTAGGGATAGGGTTAGGGTTTGATTTAGGGTCAGGGATAGGGTTAGGTTTAGTGTTAGGGTTTGGGTTAGGGTTAGGGTTAGGACTAGTGTTAGTGTTAGGTTTAGGTTTAGGGTTAGCATTAGGGTTAGGATTAGGGTTAGGGTTAGGGTTTGGGTTAGGTTTAGGGTTAGGGTTAGGGTTAGGGTTAGGGTTTGGGTTAGGGTTAGCTTTAGGGTTAGGGTTTGGCTAAGGGTTAAGGTTAGGGTTAGGTTTAGGATTAGGGTTAGGGTTTGAGTTTGAATTAGGTTTAGGTTTAGCATTAGGGTTAGGGTTAGGTTTAGGATAAGTATTTCAGTTAGGGTTAGGGTTAGGGTTAGGGTTTGGCTTCGGGTTAGGGTTAGGGTTTGATTTAGGGTTAGGGTTAGGCTTAGGGTTAGTGTAAGGGTTTGGGTTAGGGTTAGGGTTAGGGTTAGGGTTTGGGTTAGGATTAGGTTTAGGGTTAGGGTTTGGCTAAGGGTTAAGGTTAGGGTTAGGTTTAGGATTAAGGTTAGGGTTTGAGTTTGAATTAGGTTTAGGGTTAGCATTAGGGTTAGGGTTAGGTTTAGGATAAGTATTTCAGTTAGGGTTAGGGTTAGGGTTAGGGTTTGGGTTCGGGTTAGGGTTAGGGTTTGATTTAGGGTTAGGGTTAGGCTTAGGGTTAGTGTAAGGGTTTGGGTTAGGGTTAGGGTTAGGACTAGGGTTAGTGTTAGGGTTAGGTTTAGGGTTAGCATTAGGGTTAGGATTAGGGTTAGAGTTAGGGTTTGGGTTAGGGTTAGGGTTAGGGTTAGGGTTTGGGTTAGGGTTAGGGTTAGGGTTAGGGTTAGGGTTTGGGTTAGGGTTTGGGTTAGGATTAGAGTTAGGGTTTGTGTTAAGATTAGGGTTTGGGTTTGGGTTAGGGTTAGGGTTAAGGTTAGGATTAGGGTTAGGGTTAGTGTTAGAATTAGGGTTATGTTTAGGGTTAGGTTTAGGGTTAGGATAAGGATGAGGGTTAGTGTTAGGGTTAGGATTAGGGTTATTATTTGGGTTATGGTTTGGGTTAGGGTTAGGGTTACGGTTTGGGCTAGTGTTAGAGTTAGGGTTTGAGTTAGGGTTAGGTTTAGCATTAGGGTTAGAATTAGAGTTATGGTTTGGGTTAGGGTTAGGGTTACGGTTTGGGTTAGTGTTAGAGTTAGGGTTTGAGTTAGGGTTAGGTTTAGCATTAGGGTTAGAATTAGGGTTACGATGAGGGTTTGGGTTACGGTTAGGGTTAGGGTTTGGGTTAGGGTTAGGTTTGAATCTGGGTTAGTGTTAGGGTTAGGGTTAGTGTTAAGATTAGTGTTAGGGTTAGGGTTAGGGTTAGGTTTTGGGTTAGGGTTAGGGTTAGGATTAGAATTACGGTTAGGATTAGGGTTAGGGTTAGGGTTAGGGTTAGGATAAGGGTTAGGGTTAGGGTTAGGATTAGGGTTATTATTTGGGTTATGCTTTGGGTTAGGGTTAGTGTTAGGGTTTGGTTTAGTGTTAGAGTTAGGGTTTGAGTTAGGGTTAGGTTAAGGGTTAGGTTAGAGTTTGGGTTAGAGTTAGGGTTAGGGTTAGGGTTTTACGTTTGGTTTAGAGTTAGGGTTAGTGTAGGGTTTGGGTTAGAGTTAGGGTTTGGGTGAGGTGTTGGATTAGGGTTATGGTTAGGGTTAGGGTTAGGATTAGGGTTAGGGTTAGGGTTCCTTTTAGAGTTAGGTTTAGAATTTGGGTTTGGGTAAGGCTTAAGGTTAGTGTTAGTGTTAGGGTTAGGGTTAGGGTTAGGGTTAGGACTAGGATTAGGGTTAGGGTTAGGGTTAGGATTAGGGTTAGGGTTTGGGTTTAGGTTTGGGTTAATGTTAGCGTTAGTGTTAGGGTTAGGGTTTAGGGTTAGGGTTAGATTTAGGGTTAGGGTTTCGGTTTGGGTTATGTTTTGGTTTAGGTTTAGGGTTAGGGGTAGGGTTTGGGTTAGGGTTAGGAATAGGGTAAGGGTTAGGGTTAGACTTAGCTTTAGGGTTAGCATTAGGTTAAGGTTAAGTCTAGGATTAGTTCTTCAGTTAGGGCCAGGGTTAGGGTTAGGGTTTGGGTTCGGCTTAGAGTTAGGGATAGGGTTAGGGTTTGATTTAGGGTCAGGGATAGGGTTAGGTTTAGTGTTAGGGTTTGGGTTAGGGTTAGGGTTAGGACTAGTGTTAGTGTTAGGTTTAGGTTTAGGGTTAGCATTAGGGTTAGGATTAGGGTTAGGGTTAGGGTTTGGGTTAGGTTTAGGTTTAGGGTTATGGTTAGGGTTAGGGTTTGGGTTAGGGTTAGGTTTAGGGTTAGGGTTTGGCTAAGGGTTAAGGTTAGGGTTAGGTTTAGGATTAGGGTTAGGGTTTGAGTTTGAATTAGGTTTAGGTTTAGCATTAGGGTTAGGGTTAGGTTTAGGATAAGTATTTCAGTTAGGGTTAGGGTTAGGGTTAGGGTTTGGCTTCGGGTTAGGGTTAGGGTTTGATTTAGGGTTAGGGTTAGGCTTAGGGTTAGTGTAAGGGTTTGGGTTAGGGTTAGGGTTAGGGTTAGGGTTTGGGTTAGGATTAGGTTTAGGGTTAGGGTTTGGCTAAGGGTTAAGGTTAGGGTTAGGTTTAGGATTAAGGTTAGGGTTTGAGTTTGAATTAGGTTTAGGGTTAGCATTAGGGTTAGGGTTAGGTTTAGGATAAGTATTTCAGTTAGGGTTAGGGTTAGGGTTAGGGTTTGGGTTCGGGTTAGGGTTAGGGTTTGATTTAGGGTTAGGGTTAGGCTTAGGGTTAGTGTAAGGGTTTGGGTTAGGGTTAGGGTTAGGACTAGGTTTAGTGTTAGGGTTAGGTTTAGGGTTAGCATTAGGGTTAGGATAAGGGTTAGAGTTAGGGTTTGGGTTAGGGTTAGGGTTAGGGTTAGGGTTTGGGTTAGGGTTAGGGTTAGGGTTAGGGTTTGGGTTAGGGTTAGGGTTAGGGTTAGGATTAGAGTTAGGGTTTGTGTTAAGATTAGGGTTTGGGTATGGGTTAGGGTTAGGGTTAAGGTTAGGATTAGGGTTAGGGTTAGTGTTAGAATTAGGGTTATGTTTAGGGTTAGGTTTAGGGTTAGGATAAGGATGAGGGTTAGTGTTAGGGTTAGGATTAGGGTTATTATTTGGGTTATGGTTTGGGTTAGGGTTAGGGTTACGGTTTGGGTTAGTGTTAGAGTTAGGGTTTGAGTTAGGGTTAGGTTTAGCATTAGGTTTAGAATTAGAGTTATGGTTTGGGTTAGGGTTAGGGTTACGGTTTGGGTTAGTGTTAGAGTTAGGGTTTGAGTTAGGGTTAGGTT
>JAJHUQ010000063.1:942500-952500 GCA_035773235.1 Eospalax fontanierii | reverse complement strand
TACGGTTTGGGTTAGTGTTAGAGTTAGGGTTTGAGTTAGGGTTAGGTTTAGGGTTAGGTTAGGGTTTGGGTTAGAGTTAGGGTTAGGGTTAGGGTTTGGGTTTGGTTTAGGGTTAGGTTTAGGTTAGGGTTTGGGTTAGAGTTAGGGTTAGGGTGAGCTGTTGGATTAGGGTTATGGTTAGGGTTATGTTTAGCGTTAGGTTTAGTGTTAGGGTTAGGGTTTGGGTTAGGGTTAGGGTTAGGGTTAGGATTAGGGTGAGGGTTTGTGTTAAGATTAGGGTTTGGGTTTGGGTTAGGGTTAGGGTTAGGGTTAGGGTTAGAATTATGGTTAGGGTTACGGTTAGGTTTAGGGTTAGGTTTAGGGTTTGTGTTATTATTTGGGTTTTGGTTTGGGTTAGGGTTAGGGTTAGGTTTTGGGTCAGTGTTAGAGTTAGGGTTTGAGTTAGGGATAGGTTTAGGGTTAGGTTAGGGTTTGGTTTAGAGTTAGGGTTAGTGTTAGGGTTTGGGTTTGGTTTAGAGTTAGGGTTAGGTTAGGGTTTGGGTTAGAGTTAGGGTTAGCGTGAGGTGTTGGATTAGGGCTATGATTAGGGTTAGGGTTAGGATTAGGGTTAGGGTTAGGGTTCCGATTAAGGTTTAGTTTAGAGTTTGGGTTTGGGTAAGGGTTAAGGTTAGGGTTAGGGTTAGGGTTAGGACTAGGATTAGGGTTAGGGTTAGGGTTAGGATTAGAGATAGGGTTTGGGTTTAGGTTTCGGTTATGGTTAGGGTAAGTGTTAGGGTTAAGGTTTAATGTTAGGGTTAGGGTAAGGGTTAGGGTTTCCATTTGGGTTATGTTTTGGGTTAGTTTTAGGGTTAGGGTTAGGGTTTGGGTTCGGCTTAGGATTAGGGTTAGGGTTTGAGTTTGAATTAGGTTTAGGGTTAGCATTAGGGTTCTGGTTAGGTTTAGGATTAGTGTTTCAATTAGGGTTAGGGTTAGGGTTAGGGTTTGGGTTCGGGTTAGGTTTAGGGTTAGGTTTAGGGTTTGATTTAGGGTTAGGGTTAGGGTTTAGGTTTTCGGTTAGGGTTAGTGTTAGGGTTAGTGTTAGGATTAGGGTTTGGGTTAGGGTTTAGGTTTGGTTAGGTTTAGGGTTAGGGTTAGGGTTATGGTTAGTGTTAACGTTAGGGTTAGGGTTAGGGTTAGGATTTGGGTTTGGGTTAGCGTTTGGGTTAGGCTTAGGGTTTGGGTTAGGGTTAGGGTTAGGGTTAGGGTAAGGATTTGGGTTAGGCTTAGGGTTAGGGTTCGGGTTTGGGTTAGAGTTATTGTGAGGGTTAGTGGTTGGGTTAGGGTTAGGCTTACGGTTAGGATTAGGGTTAGGGTTAGGGTTTGGATTAGGGTTAGTTTTACGGTTTGGGTTTGCGTAAGGGTAAGGGTTAGGGTTAGGGTTAGGAGTAGGGTTAGGGTTTAGGTTTTCGGTTAGGTTTAGTGTTAGGGTTAGCGTTAGGTTTAGCGTTTGGTTTAGGGTTAGGGTTACGATTATGGTTAGGGTTTGCGTTAGGGTTAGGGTTAGGTTTTAATTTGAGTTAGTGTTAGGCTAGGGTTAGTGTAAAGTTTAGGGTTTGGATTTGGGTTAGGGTTAGGGTTTGAGTTACGATTAGGGTAAAGTTTAGGGTTTAGGTTTGGGTTAGGTTTATGGTTAGGGTTAGGATTATGGTTAGGTTTAGGGTTAGGGTTAGGGTTAGGGTTAGGGTTTGGGTTAAGTTTACGGTTATGGTTAGGATTTGGGTTTGGGTTAGGGTTTGGATTAGGGTTAGTGTTTGGGTTTGGGTTAGGGTTTGGATTAGGGTTAGGGTTTGGGTTAGGGTTAGGGTTAGGGTTAGGATTTGGGTTATGGTTAGGGTTAGGGTTAGGGTTAGGATTTGGGTAAGGGTTAGGTTTAGGGTTCGGGTTTGGGTTAGAGTTAGGGTGAGGGTTAGGGGTTGGGTTAGTGTTAGGGTTACGGTTAGGATTAGGGTTACGGTTAGGGTTCGAATTAGGGTTAGTTTTAGGGTTTGGGTTTCGGAAACGGTAAGGGTTAGGGTTAGGGTTAGGATAAGGATGAGTGTTAGGGTTAGGGTTAGGATTAGGGTTAGTATTTGGGTTATGGTTTTGGTTTTGCGTTAGGGTTAGATTTTGTGTTAGTGTTAGAGTTAGGTTTTGAGTTAGGGTTAGGGTTAGTGTTAGGTTAGGATTTGTGTTAGAGTTAGGGTTAGGGTTAGGGTTTGGGTTTGGGTTAGGGTTACGGTTAGGTTAGGGTTTGGGTTAGAGTGAGGGTTAGGGTTAGGGGTTGGATTAGGGTTATGGTTAGGGTTAGTTTTAGGATTAGGGTTAGGGTTTGGCTTTAGATTTGGGTTATGGTTAGGGTTAGGGTTAGGGTTTAAGGGTAGGATTAGGGTTAGTGTTAGGGTTTGGGTTAGGGTTAGGGTTACGGTGTGGGTTTTGGTTAGGGTTAGGGTTAGTGTTAGGGTTTCGGTGTGGCTTATGTTTTGGGTTAGGTTTAGGGTTAGGGTTAGGGTTTCGGTTCGGGTTAGAATTAGGGTTAGGGTTTGAGTTTGAATTAGGTTTAGGGTTAGCATTAGGGTTAGGGTTAGGTTTAGGATTAGTGTTTCAGTTAGGGTTAGGGTTAGGGTTTGGGTTAGGGATAGGGTTAGGATTAGGGGTTAGTTTTAGGTTTAGGGTTATTATTAGGGTTTGGGTTAGGGTTAGTGTTAGGGTTTGGGTTTTAGTTAGAATTAGGGTTAGTGTTAGGGTTAGGGTTTGTGTTAGTGTTAGGGTTAAGCTTAGTGTTAGTGTTAGGGTTTGGGTTAGGGTTAGGGTTAGGGTTAGAGTTAGGATTAGGTTTAGGGTTAGAGTTAGATTTAGGGTTTGGTTTAGGGGTAGTGTTAGGGTTAGGTTTAGGGATGGGTTAGGTTTAGGATTAGGGTTAGGGTTTGGGGTCGGGTTAGGGTTAGGTTTTGAGTTAGGGTTAGGGTTAGGGTTAGGGTTAGGGTTAGAGTTTGGGTAAGGTTTAGGGTTAGAATTAGGGTTTGAGTTTGAGTTAGGTTTAGGGTGAGCATTAGGGTTAGGATTAGGGTTAGGGTTTGGGTTTTGGTTAGGGTTAGGGTTAGGGTTTGGGTTAGGGTTAGGGTTAGGGTTAGGGTTAGGGTTTGGGTATGGGTTAGGATAAGGGTTAGGGTTAGGGTTTGGCTAAGGGTTAGGTTTAGGGTTAGTTTTTGGGTTAGGTTTAGGGTTAGGTTTAGGGTTAGGTTTAGGTTTTGGGTTAGGGTTAGGGTTACGGTTTGGGTTAGGGTTAGGATAAGGATGAGGGTTAGGTTTAGGGTTAGGATTAGGGTTATTATTTGGGTTATGTTTTGGGTTAGTGTTAGGGTTAGGGTTTGGGTTAGTGTTAGAGTTAGGGTTTGAGTTAGTGTTAGGTTTAGGGTTAGCATTAGGGTTAGGATTAGGGTTAGGGTTAGGGTTTGGGTTAGGTTTAGGGTTGGGTATGGCTTACGGTTAGTTTTAGGGTTAGGGTTTGCGTTAGGGTTAGGGTTAGGGTTAGGATTAGGGTTAGGATAAGCACGAGGGTTAGGGTTAGGGGTAGTATTAGGGTTCTTATTTGGGTTATGGTTTGAGTTAGTGTTAGGGGTAGGGTTTGGGTTAGTGTTAGAATTAGGGTTTGAGTTAGGGTTAGGTTTAGGGTTAGGTTAAGGTTTGGGTTACATTTAGGGTTAGGGTTAGGGTTTGGGTTTGGTTTAGAGTTAGGGTTAGGTTAGGGTTTGGGTTAGAGTTAGGGTTAGGGTGAGGTGTTGGATAGGGTTATGGTTAGGGTTAGGGTTAGGATTAGGGTTCGGGTTAGGGTTACGATTAGAGTTAGGTTTAGAGTTTGGGTTTGGGTAACGGTTAAGGTTAGTGTTAGGGTTAGGGTTAGGGTTAGGGTTAGGGTTAGGACTAGGATTAAGGTTAGGGTTAGGGTTAGGATTAGGGTTAGGGTTAGGGTTTAGGGTTAGGGTTAGATTTAGGGTTAGGGTTTCAGTTTGGGTTATGTTTTGGGTTAGGTTTAGGGTTAGGGTTAGGGTTTGGTTTCTGGTTAGGAATAGGATTAGGGTTTGAGTTTGAATTAGGTTTAGGGTTAGCATTAGGGTTAGGGTTATATTTAGGATTAGTGTTTCAGTTGGGGTTAGGGTTAGGGTTTGGGTTCGGATTAGGGTTAGGGTTAGGGTTAGGGTTTGATTTAGGGTTAGGGTTATTGTTAGGTTTAGGGTTAGGGTTAGTGTTAGGGTTAGGGTTAGGGTTAGGATAAGGATGAGGTTTAGGGTTAGGGTTTGGATTAGGGTTATTATTTGGGTTAGTGTTAGGGTTAGGGTTTGGGTTAGTGTTAGAGTTAGGGTTTGAGTTAGGTTTAGGTTTAGGGTTAGGTTAGGGTTTGGGTTAGGTTTAGGGTTAGGGTTAGGGTTTGGGTTAGGTTTAGGGTTGGAGTTAGGATTAGGGTTAGGGTTTGTGTTCAGATTAGGGTTTGGGTTTGTGTTAGGGTTAGGGTTAGGGTTAGGGTTAGGGTTAGGGTTAGGTTTAGAATTATGGTTAGGGTTAGGGTTAGGATAAGGATGAGGGTTAGGGTTAGGGTTAGGATTAGGGTTATTATTTGGGTTAGTGTTAGGGTTAGGGTTTGGGTTAGTGTTAGAGTTAGGGTTTGAGATAGGTTTAGGTTTAGGGTTAGGTTAGGGTTTGGGTTAGAGTTAGGGTTAGGGTTACGGTTTGGGTTTGGTTTAGAGTTATGGTTAGGTTAGGGTTTGGGCTAGAGTTAGGGTTAGGGTGAGGTGTTGGATTAGGGTTATGGTTATGGTTAGGGTTAGGGTTAGGGTTCCGATTAGAGTTTGTTTTAGAGTTTGGGTTTGGGTAAGGGTTAAGGTTAGGGTTAGTGTTAGGATTGGGGTTAGGGTTTGAGTTTGAATTGGGTTTAGGGTAAGCATTAGGGTTAGGGTTAAGTTTAGGATAAGTATTTCGGTTAGGGTTAGGGTTAGGGTTAGGGTTTGGGTTCAGGTTAGGGTTAGGGTTAGGGTTAGGGTTAGGGTTTGATTTAGGGTTAGGGTTAGGCTTAGGGTTAGTGTAAATGTTTGGGATAGGGGTAGGGTTAGGACTAGGGTTAGTCTTAGGGTTAGGTTTAGGGTTAGCATTAGGGTTAGGATTAGGGTTAGGGTTAGGGTTTGGTTTAGGGTTAGGGTTAGGGTTAGGGTTAGGGTTAGGGTTAGGGTTAGGGTTAGGGTTTGGGTTAGGGATACGGTTAGGGTGAGGATTAGGGTTAGGGTTTGTGTTAAGATTAGGGTTTGGGTTTGGGTTAGGGTTAGGGTTAGGGTTAGGATTAGGGTTAGGGTTAGTGTTAGAATTAGGGTTAGGGTTAGGGTTAGGGTTAGGGTTAGGATAAGGATGAGGGTTAGTGTTAGGGTTAGGATTAGGGTTATTATTTGGGTTATGGTTTGGGTTGGGTTAGGGTTACGGTTTGGGTTAGTGTTAGAGTTAGGGTTTGAGTTAGGGTTAGGTTTAGGGTTAGGTTAGGGTTTGGGTTAGGGTTAGGGTTAGGGTTAGTATTAGGGTTAATGTTTGTGTTAAGATTAGGGTTTGTGTTAGGGTTAGGGTTAGGGTTAGGGTTAGGGTTACTGTTAGGGTTAGAATTAGGGTTAGGGTTAGGGTTAGGGTTACGGTTAGGGCTAGGATAAGGGTGAGGGTTAGTGTTCGGGTTAGGATTAGTGTTATTCTTTGGGTTGTGGGTTGGGTCCGGTTTAGGGTGACGGTTTGGCATAGTGATAGAGTTAGGGTTTGAGTAAGGGTTAGGTTTAGGGTTAGGTTAGGGTTTGGGTTAGAGTTAGGGTTAGGGTTAGGGTTTGGGTTTGGTTTAGAGTTAGGGTTAGGTTAGGGTTTGGGTTAGAGTTAGGGTTAGGGTGAGGTGTTGGATTAGGGTTATGGTTATGGTTAGGGTTAGGGTTAGGGTTAGGGTTAGGGTTAGGGTTCCGATTACAGTTAGGTTTAGAGTTTGGTTTTGAGTAAGGGTTAAGGTTAGGGTTAGGGTTAGGTTAAGGGTTAGGGAAAGGTCTAGGATTAGGGTTAGGTTTAGGGTTAGGATTAGGGTTAAGGTTTGTGTTTAGGTTTGGTTTATGGTTAGGTTAAGTGTTAGCTTTAGGGTTTAGGGTTAGGTTTAGGGTTAGGGTTAGGGTTTCGGTTTGGGTTATATTTTGGGTTAGGTTTAGGGTTAGGGTTAGGGTTTGGGTTCGGGTTAGGATTAGGGTTAGGGTTTGAGTTTGAATTGGGTTTAGGGTTAGCATTAGGGTTAGGGTTAGGTTTAGGATTAGTGTTTCAGTTAGGGTTAGGGTTAGGTTAAGGTTAGGGTTAGGGTTAGGTTTAGGGTTTGATTTAGGGTTAGGGTTAGGGTTAGGGTTAGTGTTAGTGTTAGGGTTTGGGTTCGCGTTAAGGTTACGACTAGGGTTAGGGTTAGGTTTAGGGTTAGCATTAGTTTTAGGATTAGGGTTAGGGTTAGGGTTTGGGTTTGGGTTAGGGTCAGGGTTAGGGTTATGGTTTGGTTTAGGGTTAGGTTTAGGGTTAACGTTTGGGTTAGGGTTACGGTTAGGGTTAGGATTAGCGTATGGTTTAGGGTTAAGGTAAGGGTTAGGGTTTGGGTTAGGGTTAGAGTTAGGTGTCGGGTTTGGGTTAGGTTTAGTGTTAGGGTTATTGTTACGATTAGGGATAGGGTTTGGGTTAGGGTTAGCCTTAGGTTTGAATTTGGGTTAGTGTTAGGGCTAGGGTTAGTGTAAAGTTTAGGGTTTGGATTTGGGTTAGGGTTAGGGTTTGAGTTACGATTAGGGTAAAGTTTAGGGTTTAGGTTTGGGTTAGGTTTATGGTTAGGGTTAGGGTTAGGACTAGGGTTAGTGTTAGGGTTAGGTTTAGGGTTAGCATTAGGGTTAGGATTAGGGTTAGAGTTAGCGTTTGGGTTAGGGTTAGGGTTAGGGTTAGGGTTTGGGTTAGGGTTAGGATTAGGGTTAGGGTTTGGGTTAGGGTTAGGGTTAGGGTTAGGATTAGGGTTAGGGTTTGTGTTAAGATTAGGGTTTGGGTTTGGGTTTGGGTTAGGGTTAGGGTTAGGGTTAGGATTAGGGTTAGGGTTAGGGTTAGAATTAGGGTTAGGGTTAGGGTTAGGGTTAGGGTTAGGATAAGGATGAGGGTTAGTGTTAGGGTTAGGATTAGGGTTATTATTTTTGTTATGGTTTGGGTTAGGGTTAGGGTTACGGTTTGGGTTAGTGTTAGAGTTAGGGTTTGAGTTAGGGTTAGGTTTAGGGTTAGGTTAGGGTTTGGGTTAGAGTTAGGGTTAGGTTTAGGGTTTGGGTTTGGTTTAGAGTTAGGTTTAGGTTAGGGTTTGGGTTAGAGTTAGGGTTAGGGTGAGGTGTTGGATTAGGGTTATGGTTAGGGTTATGGTTAGGGTTAGGGTTAGTGTTAGGGTTAGGGTTTGGGTTAGGGTTAGGGTTAGGGTTAGGATTAGGGTTAGGGTTTGTGTTAAGATTAGGGTTTGGGTTTGGGTTAGGGTTAGGGTTAGGGTTAGGGTTAGGGTTAGAATTATGGTTAGGGTTAAGGTTCGGGTTAGGGTTAGGGTTAGGGTTATTATTTGGGTTATGGTTTGGGTTAGGGTTAGGGTTAGGGTTTGGGTTAGTGTTAGAGTTAGTGTTTGAGTTAGGGATAGGTTTAGGGTTAGGTTATGGTTTGGTTTAGAGTTAGGGTTAGTGTTAGGGTTTGGGTTTGGCTTAGAGTTAGGGTTAGGTTAGGGTTTGGGTTAGAGTAAGGGTTAGCGTGAGGTGTTGGATTAGGGCTATGATTAGGGTTAGGGTTAGGATTAGGGTTAGGGTTAGGGTTCCGATTAAGGTTTGGTTTAGAGTTTGGGTTTGGGTAAAGGTTAAGGTTAGGGTTAGGGTTAGGGTTAGGACTAGGATTAGGGTTAGGGTTAGGGATAGGATTAGAGATAGGGTTTGGGTTTAGGTTTCGGTTATGGTTAGGGTAAGTGTTAGGGTTAGGGTTAGGGTTAGGGTTAGGGTTAGGGTTAGTGTTAGAATTAGGGTTAGGGTTAGGGTTAGGGTTAGGGTTAGGATAAGGATGAGGGTTAGTGTTAGGGTTAGGATTAGGGTTATTATTTGGGTTGTGGTTTGGGTTGGGTTAGGGTTACGGTTTGGGTTAGTGTTAGAGTTAGGGTTTGAGTTAGGGTTAGGTTAAGGGTTAGGTTAGGGTTTGGGTTAGGGTTAGGGTTAGGGTTAGTATTAGGGTTAATGTTTGAGTTTGAATTAGGTTTAGGGTAAGCATTAGGGTTAGGGTTAGGTTTAGGATAAGTATTTCGGTTAGGGTTAGGGTTAGGGTTAGGGTTTGGGTTCAGGTTAGGTTTAGGGTTAGGGTTAGGGTTAGGGTTAGGATAAGGATGAGGGTTAGTGTTAGGGTTAGGATTAGGGTTATTATTTGGGTTATGGTTTGGGTTGGGTTAGGGTTACGGTTTGGGTTAGTGTTAGAGTTAGGGTTTGAGTTAGCGTTAGTTTTAGGGTTAGGTTAGGGTTTGGGTTAGGGTTAGGGTTAGGGTTTGGGTTCAGGTTAGGGTTAGGTTTAGGGTTAGGGTTAGGGTTTGATTTAGGGTTAGGGTTAGGCTTAGGGTTAGTGTAAGTGTTTGGGTTAGGGTTAGGGTTAGGACTAGGGTTAGTCTTAGGGTTAGGTTTAGGGTTAGCATTAGGGTTAGGATTAGGGTTAGGGTTAGGGTTTGGTTTAGGGTTAGGGTTAGGGTTAGGGTTAGGGTTAGGGTTAGGGTTTGGCTTAGGGTTAGGGTTTGGGTTAGGGTTAGGGTTAGGGTTAGTATTAGGGTTAATGTTTGTGTTAAGATTAGGGTTTGGGTTAGGGTTAGTTTTAGGGTTAGGGTTAGGGTTAGGGTTAGGGTTAGAATTAGTGTTAGGGTTAGGATTAGGGTTATTATTTGGGTTATGGTTTGGGTTAGGGTTAGGGTTACGGTTTGGCTTAGTGTTAGAGTTAGGGGTTGAGTTAGGGTTAGGTTTAGGGTTAGGTTAGGGTTTGGGTTAGAGTTAGGGTTAGGGTTAGGGTTTGGGTTTGGTTTAGAGTTAGGGTTAGGTTAGGGTTTGGGTTAGAGTTAGGGTTAGGGTGAGGTGTTGGATTAGGGTTATGGTTAGGGTTAGGGTTAGGATTAGGGTTAGGGTTAGGGTTCCGATTAGAGTTAGGTTTAGAGTTTGGGTTTGGGTAAGGGTTAAGGTTAGGGTTAGGGTTAGGGTTATGGTTTGGTTTAGGGTTAGGTTTAGGTTTAGGGTTATGGTTAGGGTTAGGG
This sequence comes from Eospalax fontanierii, assembly GCA_035773235.1. Lineage (NCBI taxonomy): Eukaryota > Metazoa > Chordata > Mammalia > Rodentia > Spalacidae > Eospalax > Eospalax fontanierii. Next base: position 943,166 of record JAJHUQ010000063.1, on the reverse strand, counting down.
TTTGGGTTAGGGTTAGGTTTAGGGTTAGGGTTTGGCTAAGGGTTAAGGTTAGGGTTAGGTTTAGGATTAGGGTTAGGGTTTGAGTTTGAATTAGGTTTAGGTTTAGCATTAGGGTTAGGGTTAGGTTTAGGATAAGTATTTCAGTTAGGGTTAGGGTTAGGGTTAGGGTTTGGCTTCGGGTTAGGGTTAGGGTTTGATTTAGGGTTAGGGTTAGGCTGAGGGTTAGTGTAAGGGTTTGGGTTAGGGTTAGGGTTAGGGTTAGGGTTTGGGTTAGGATTAGGTTTAGGGTTAGGGTTTGGCTAAGGGTTAAGGTTAGGGTTAGGTTTAGGATTAAGGTTAGGGTTTGAGTTTGAATTAGGTTTAGGGTTAGCATTAGGGTTAGGGTTAGGTTTAGGATAAGTATTTCAGTTAGGGTTAGGGTTAGGGTTAGGGTTTGGGTTCGGGTTAGGGTTAGGGTTTGATTTAGGGTTAGGGTTAGGCTTAGGGTTAGTGTAAGGGTTTGGGTTAGGGTTAGGGTTAGGACTAGGTTTAGTGTTAGGGTTAGGTTTAGGGTTAGCATTAGGGTTAGGATTAGGGTTAGAGTTAGGGTTTGGGTTAGGGTTAGGGTTAGGGTTAGGGTTTGGGTTAGGGTTAGGGTTAGGGTTAGGGTTAGGGTTTGGGTTAGGG
>JAJHUQ010000063.1:932500-937500 GCA_035773235.1 Eospalax fontanierii | reverse complement strand
GGTTAGGTTTAGGGTTAGCATTAGGGTTAGGATTAGGGTTAGAGTTAGGGTTTGGGTTAGGGTTAGGGTTAGGGTTAGGGTTTGGTTTAGGGTTAGGGTTAGGGTTAGGGTTTGGGTTAGGGTTAGGGTTAGGGTTAGGATTAGGGTTAGGGTTTGTGTTAAGATTTGGGTTTGGGTTTGGGTTAGGGTTAGGGTTAGGATTAGGGTTAGGGTTAGGGTTAGAATTAGGGTTAGGGTTAGGGTTAGGGTTAGGGTTAGGGTTAGGATAAGGATGAGGGTTAGTGTTAGGGTTAGGATTAGGGTTATTATTGGGTTATGGTTTGGGTTAGGGTTAGGGTTACGGTTTGGGTTAGTGTTAGAGTTAGGGTTTGAGTTAGGGTTAGGTTTAGGGTTAGGTTAGGGTTTGGGTTAGAGTTAGGGTTAGGGTTAGGGTTTGGGTTTGGTTTAGGGTTAGGTTTAGGTTAGGGTTTGGGTTAGAGTTAGGGTTAGGGTGAGCTGTTGGATTAGGGTTATGGTTAGGGTTATGTTTAGCGTTAGGTTTAGTGTTAGGGTTAGGGTTTGGGTTAGGGTTAGGGTTAGGGTTAGGATTAGGGTGAGGGTTTGTGTTAAGATTAGGGTTTGGGTTTGGGTTAGGGTTAGGGTTAGGGTTAGGGTTAGGGTTAGAATTATGGTTAGGGTTAAGGTTAGGGTTAGGGTTAGGGTTAGGGTTAGGGTTAGGGTTATTATTTGGGTTATGGTTTGGGTTAGGGTTAGGGTTAGGGTTTGGGTTAGTGTTAGAGTTAGTGTTTGAGTTAGGGATAGGTTTAGGGTTAGGTTAGGGTTTGGTTTAGAGTTAGGGTTAGTGTTAGGGTTTGGGTTTGGTTTAGAGTTAGGGTTAGGTTAGGGTTTGGGTTAGAGTTAGGGTTAGCGTGAGGTGTTGGATTAGGGCTATGATTAGGGTTAGGGTTAGGATTAGGGTTAGGGTTAGGGTTCCGATTAAGGTTTAGTTTAGAGTTTGGGTTTGGGTAAGGGTTAAGGTTAGGGTTAGGGTTAGGGTTAGGACTAGGATTAGGGTTAGGGTTAGGGTTAGGATTAGAGATAGGGTTTGGGTTTAGGTTTCGGTTATGGTTAGGGTAAGTGTTAGGGTTAAGGTTTAATGTTAGGGTTAGGGTTAGGGTTAGGGTTTCCATTTGGGTTATGTTTTGGGTTAGTTTTAGGGTTAGGGTTAGGGTTTGGGTTCGGCTTAGGATTAGGGTTAGGGTTTGAGTTTGAATTAGGTTTAGGGTTAGCATTAGGGTTCTGGTTAGGTTTAGGATTAGTGTTTCAATTAGGGTTAGGGTTAGGGTTAGGGTTTGGGTTCGGGTTAGGTTTAGGGTTAGGTTTAGGGTTTGATTTAGGGTTAGGGTTAGGGTTTAGGTTTTCGGTTAGGGTTAGTGTTAGGGTTAGTGTTAGGATTAGGGTTTGGGTTAGGGTTTAGGTTTGGTTAGGTTTAGGGTTAGGGTTAGGGTTATGGTTAGTGTTAACGTTAGGGTTAGGGTTAGGGTTAGGATTTGGGTTTGGGTTAGCGTTTGGGTTAGGCTTAGGGTTTGGGTTAGGGTTAGGGTTAGGGTTAGGGTAAGGATTTGGGTTAGGCTTAGGGTTAGGGTTCGGGTTTGGGTTAGAGTTATTGTGAGGGTTAGTGGTTGGGTTAGGGTTAGGCTTACGGTTAGGATTAGGGTTAGGGTTAGGGTTTGGATTAGGGTTAGTTTTACGGTTTGGGTTTGCGTAAGGGTAAGGGTTAGGGTTAGGGTTAGGAGTAGGGTTAGGGTTTAGGTTTTCGGTTAGGTTTAGTGTTAGGGTTAGCGTTAGGTTTAGCGTTTGGTTTAGGGTTAGGGTTACGATTATGGTTAGGGTTTGCGTTAGGGTTAGGGTTAGGTTTTAATTTGAGTTAGTGTTAGGCTAGGGTTAGTGTAAAGTTTAGGGTTTGGATTTGGGTTAGGGTTAGGGTTTGAGTTACGATTAGGGTAAAGTTTAGGGTTTAGGTTTGGGTTAGGTTTATGGTTAGGGTTAGGATTATGGTTAGGTTTAGGGTTAGGGTTAGGGTTAGGGTTAGGGTTTGGGTTAAGTTTACGGTTATGGTTAGGATTTGGGTTTGGGTTAGGGTTTGGATTAGGGTTAGTGTTTGGGTTTGGGTTAGGGTTTGGATTAGGGTTAGGGTTTGGGTTAGGGTTAGGGTTAGGGTTAGGATTTGGGTTATGGTTAGGGTTAGGGTTAGGGTTAGGATTTGGGTAAGGGTTAGGTTTAGGGTTCGGGTTTGGGTTAGAGTTAGGGTGAGGGTTAGGGGTTCGGTTAGTGTTAGGGTTACGGTTAGGATTAGGGTTACGGTTAGGGTTCGAATTAGGGTTAGTTTTAGGGTTTGGGTTTCGGAAACGGTAAGGGTTAGGGTTAGGGTTAGGATAAGGATGAGTGTTAGGGTTAGGGTTAGGATTAGGGTTAGTATTTGGGTTATGGTTTTGGTTTTGCGTTAGGGTTAGATTTTGTGTTAGTGTTAGAGTTAGGTTTTGAGTTAGGGTTAGGGTTAGTGTTAGGTTAGGATTTGTGTTAGAGTTAGGGTTAGGGTTAGGGTTTGGGTTTGGGTTAGGGTTACGGTTAGGTTAGGGTTTGGGTTAGAGTGAGGGTTAGGGTTAGGGGTTGGATTAGGGTTATGGTTAGGGTTAGTTTTAGGATTAGGGTTAGGGTTTGGCTTTAGATTTGGGTTATGGTTAGGGTTAGGGTTAGGGTTTAAGGGTAGGATTAGGGTTAGTGTTAGGGTTTGGGTTAGGGTTAGGGTTACGGTGTGGGTTTTGGTTAGGGTTAGGGTTAGTGTTAGGGTTTCGGTGTGGCTTATGTTTTGGGTTAGGTTTAGGGTTAGGGTTAGGGTTTCGGTTCGGGTTAGAATTAGGGTTAGGGTTTGAGTTTGAATTAGGTTTAGGGTTAGCATTAGGGTTAGGGTTAGGTTTAGGATTAGTGTTTCAGTTAGGGTTAGGGTTAGGGTTTGGGTTAGGGATAGGGTTAGGATTAGGGGTTAGTTTTAGGTTTAGGGTTATTATTAGGGTTTGGGTTAGGGTTAGTGTTAGGGTTTGGGTTTTAGTTAGAATTAGGGTTAGTGTTAGGGTTAGGGTTTGTGTTAGTGTTAGGGTTAAGCTTAGTGTTAGTGTTAGGGTTTGGGTTAGGGTTAGGGTTAGGGTTAGAGTTAGGATTAGGTTTAGGGTTAGAGTTAGATTTAGGGTTTGGTTTAGGGGTAGTGTTAGGGTTAGGTTTAGGGTTTGGGTTAGGTTTAGGATTAGGGTTAGGGTTTGGGGTCGGGTTAGGGTTAGGTTTTGAGTTAGGGTTAGGGTTAGGGTTAGGGTTAGGGTTAGAGTTTGGGTAAGGTTTAGGGTTAGAATTAGGGTTTGAGTTTGAGTTAGGTTTAGGGTGAGCATTAGGGTTAGGATTAGGGTTAGGGTTTGGGTTTTGGTTAGGGTTAGGGTTAGGGTTTGGGTTAGGGTTAGGGTTAGGGTTAGGGTTAGGGTTTGGGTATGGGTTAGGATAAGGGTTAGGGTTAGGGTTTGGCTAAGGGTTAGGTTTAGGGTTAGTTTTTGGGTTAGGTTTAGGGTTAGGTTTAGGGTTAGGTTTAGGTTTTGGGTTAGGGTTAGGGTTACGGTTTGGGTTAGGGTTAGGATAAGGATGAGGGTTAGGTTTAGGGTTAGGATTAGGGTTATTATTTGGGTTATCTTTTGGGTTAGTGTTAGGGTTAGGGTTTGGGTTAGTGTTAGAGTTAGGGTTTGAGTTAGTGTTAGGTTTAGGGTTAGCATTAGGGTTAGGATTAGGGTTAGGGTTAGGGTTTGGGTTAGGTTTAGGGTTGGGTATGGCTTACGGTTAGTTTTAGGGTTAGGGTTTGCGTTAGGGTTAGGGTTAGGGTTAGGATTAGGGTTAGGATAAGCACGAGGGTTAGGTTTAGGGTTAGGATTAGGGTTATTATTTGGGTTATGGTTTGAGTTAGTGTTAGGGTTAGGGTTTGGGTTAGTGTTAGAATTAGGGTTTGAGTTAGGGTTAGGTTTAGGGTTAGGTTAAGGTTTGGGTTACATTTAGGGTTAGGGTTAGGGTTTGGGTTTGGTTTAGAGTTAGGGTTAGGTTAGGGTTTGGGTTAGAGTTAGGGTTAGGGTGAGGTGTTGGATAGGGTTATGGTTAGGGTTAGGGTTAGGATTAGGGTTCGGGTTAGGGTTACGATTAGAGTTAGGTTTAGAGTTTGAGTTTGGGTAACGGTTAAGGTTAGTGTTAGGGTTAGGGTTAGGGTTAGGGTTAGGGTTAGGACTAGGATTAAGGTTAGGGTTAGGGTTAGGATTAGGGTTAGGGTTAGGGTTTAGGGTTAGGGTTAGATTTAGGGTTAGGGTTTCAGTTTGGGTTATGTTTTGCGTTAGGTTTAGGGTTAGGGTTAGGCTTTGGTTTCTGGTTAGGAATAGGATTAGGGTTTGAGTTTGAATTAGGTTTAGGGTTAGCATTAGGGTTAGGGTTATATTTAGGATTAGTGTTTCAGTTGGGGTTAGGGTTAGGGTTAGGGTTAGATTTAGGGTTAGGGTTAGGGTTAGGGTTTGATTTAGGGTTAGGGTTAGGTTTAGAATTATGGTTAGGATTAGGGTTAGGATAAGGATGAGGGTTAGGGTTAGGGTTAGGATTAGGGTTATTATTTGGGTTAGTGTTAGGGTTAGGGTTTGGGTTAGTGTTAGAGTTAGGGTTTGAGATAGGTTTAGGTTTAGGGTTAGGTTAGGGTTTGGGTTAGAGTTAGGGTTAGGGTTACGGTTTGGGTTTGGTTTAGAGTTATGGTTAGGTTAGGGTTTGGGCTAGAGTTAGGGTTAGGGTGAGGTGTTGGATTAGGGTTATGGTTATGGTTAGGGTTAGGGTTAGGGTTGCGATTAGAGTTTGTTTTAGAGTTTGGGTTTGGGTAAGGGTTAAGGTTAGGGTTAGGGTTAGGGTTTGAGTTACGATTAGGGTAAAGTTTAGGGTTTAGGTTTGGGTTAGGTTTA
>JAJHUQ010000063.1:917500-927500 GCA_035773235.1 Eospalax fontanierii | reverse complement strand
GTTAGGACTAGGGTTAGTCTTAGGGTTAGGTTTAGGGTTAGCATTAGGGTTAGGATTAGGGTTAGGGTTAGGGTTTGGTTTAGGGTTAGGGTTAGGGTTAGGGTTAGGGTTAGGGTTAGGGTTTGGCTTAGGGTTAGGGTTTGGGTTAGGGTTAGGGTTAGGGTTAGTATTAGGGTTAATGTTTGTGTTAAGATTAGGGTTTGGGTTAGGGTTAGGGTTAGGGTTAGGGTTAGGGTTAGGGTTAGGGTTAGAATTAGTGTTAGGGTTAGGATTAAGGTTATTATTTGGCTTATGGTTTGGGTTAGCGTTAGGGTTACGGTTTGGCTTAGTGTTAGAGTTAGGGGTTGAGTTAGGGTTAGGTTTAGGGTTAGGTTAGGGTTTGGGTTAGAGTTAGGGTTAGGGTTAGGGTTTGGCTTATGGTTAGCGTTAGGGTTAGGGTTTAGGTTAGAGTTAGGGTTAGGGTGAGGTGTTGGATTAGGGTTATGGTTAGGGTTAGGGTTAGGATTAGGGTTAGGGTTAGGGTTCCGATTAGAGTTAGGTTTAGATTTTGGGTTTGGGTAAGGGTTAAGGTTAGGGTTAGGGTTAGGGTTATGGTTTGGTTTAGGGTTAGGTTTAGGGTTAACGTTTGGGTTAGGGTTACGGTTAGGCTTAGGATTAGCGTTTGGTTTAGTGTTAAGGTTAGGGTTAGGGTTTGGGTTAGGGTTAGGGTTAGGTGTCGGGTTTGGGTTAGGGTTAGTGTTAGGGTTATTGTTACGATTAGGGTTAGGGTTTGGGTTAGGGTTAGCCTTAGGTTTGAATTTGGGTTAGTGTTAGGGCTAGGTTTAGTGTAAAGTTTAGGGTTTGGAATTGGGGTAGGGTTAGGGTTTGAGTTACGATTAGGGTAAAGTTTAGGGTTTAGGTTTGGGTTAGGTTTATGGTTAGGGTTAGGGTTAGGACTAGGGTTAGTGTTAGGGTTAGGTTTAGGGTTAGCATTAGGGTTAGGATTAGGGTTAGAGTTAGGGTTTGGGTTAGGGTTAGGGTTAGGGTTAGGGTTTGGGTTAGTGTTAGGATTAGGGTTAGGGTTTGGGTTAGGGTTAGGGTTAGGGTTAGGATTAGGGTTAGGGTTTGTGTTAATATTAGGGTTTGGGTTTGGGTTAGGGTTAGGGTTAGGGTTAGGATTAGGGTTAGGGTTAGTGTTAGAATTAGGGTTAGGGTTAGGGTTAGGGTTAGGGTTAGGGTTAGGATAAGGATGAGGGTTAGTGTTAGGGTTAGGATTAGGGTTATTATTTGGGTTATGGTTTGGGTTGGGTTAGGGTTACGGTTTGGGTTAGTGTTAGAGTTAGGGTTTGAGTTAGGGTTAGGTTTAGGGTTAGGTTAGGGTTTGGGTTAGGGTTAGGGTTAATATTAGGGTTAATGTTTGTGTTAAGATTAGGGTTTGGGTTAGGGTTAGGGTTAGGGTTAGGGTTAGGGTTAGGGTTAGGGTTACTGTTAGGGTTAGAATTAGGGTTAGGGTTAGGGTTAGGGTTACGGTTAGGGTTAGGATAAGGATGAGGGTTAGTGTTAGGGTTAGGATTAGGGTTATTATTTGGGTTATGGTTTGGGTTAGGGTTAGGGTTACGGTTTGGCTTAGTGTTAGAGTTAGGGGTTGAGTTAGGGTTAGGTTTAGGGTTAGGTTAGGGTTTGGGTTAGAGTTAGGGTTAGGGTTAGGGTTTGGGTTTGGTTTAGAGTTAGGGTTAGGTTAGGGTTTGGGTTAGAGTTAGGGTTAGGGTGAGGTGTTGGATTAGGGTTATGGTTAGGGTTAGGGTTAGGATTAGGGTTAGGGTTAGGGTTCCGATTAGAGTTAGGTTTAGAGTTTGGTTTTGGGTAAGGGTTAAGGTTAGGGTTAGGGTTAGGGTTAGGGTTAGGGATAGGACTAGGATTAGGGTTAGGTTTAGGGTTAGGATTAGAGTTAAGGTTTGTGTTTAGGTTTGGTTTATGGTTAGGTTAAGTGTTAGCTTTAGGGTTTAGGGTTAGGTTTAGGGTTAGGGTTAGGGTTTCGGTTTGGGTTATATTTTGGGTTAGGTTTAGGGTTAGGGTTAGGGTTTGGGTTCGGGTTAGGATTAGGGTTAGGGTTTGAGTTTGAATTGGGTTTAGGGTTAGCATTAGGGTTAGGGTTAGGTTTAGGATTAGTGTTTCAGTTAGGGTTAGGGTTAGGTTAAGGTTAGGGTTAGGGTTAGGTTTAGGGTTTGATTTAGGGTTAGGGTTAGGGTTAGGGTTAGTGTTAGTGTTAGGGTTTGGGTTACCGTTAAGGTTACGATTAGGGTTAGGGTTAGGTTTAGGGTTAGCATTAGTTTTAGGATTAGGGTTAGGGTTAGGGTTTGGGTTTGGGTTAGGGTCAGGGTTAGGGTTATGGTTTGGTTTAGGGTTAGGTTTAGGGTTAACGTTTGGGTTAGGGTTACGGTTAGGGTTAGGATTAGCGTTTGGTTTAGGGTTAAGGTTAGGGTTAGGGTTTGGGTTAGGGTTAGGGTTAGGTGTCGGGTTTGGGTTAGGTTTAGTGTTAGGGTTATTGTTACGATTAGGGATAGGGTTTGGGTTAGGGTTAGCCTTAGTTTTGAATTTGGGTTAGTGTTAGGGCTAGGGTTAGTGTAAAGTTTAGGGTTTGGATTTGGGTTAGGGTTAGGGTTTGAATTACGATTAGGGTAAAGTTTAGGGTTTAGGTTTGGGTTAGGTTTATGGTTAGGGTTAGGGTTAGGACTAGGGTTAGTGTTAGGGTTAGGTTTAGGGTTAGCATTAGGGTTAGGATTAGGGTTAGAGTTAGCGTTTGGGTTAGGGTTAGGGTTTGGGTTTGGATTTGGGTTAGGGTTAGGGTTAGGGTTAGGATTAGGGTTAGGGTTAGGGTTAGAATTACGGTTAGGGTTAGGGTTAGGGTTAGGGTTAGGATAAGGATGAGGGTTAGTGTTAGGGTTAGGATTAGGGTTATTATTTTTGTTATGGTTTGGGTTAGGGTTAGGGTTACGGTTTGGGTTAGTGTTAGAGTTAGGGTTTGAGTTAGGGTTAGGTTTAGGGTTAGGTTAGGGTTTGGGTTAGAGTTAGGTTTAGGTTAGGGTTTGGGTTAGAGTTAGGGTTAGGGTGAGGTGTTGGATTAGGGTTATGGTTAGGGTTATGGTTAGGGTTAGGGTTAGTGTTAGGGTTAGGGTTTGGGTTAGGGTTAGGGTTAGGGTTAGGATTAGGGTTAGGGTTTGTGTTAAGATTAGGGTTTGGGTTTGGGTTAGGGTTAGGGTTAGGGTTAGGGTTAGGGTTAGAATTATGGTTAGGGTTAAGGTTAGGGTTAGGGTTAGGGTTAGGGTTATTATTTGGTTTATGGTTTGGGTTAGGGTTAGGGTTAGGGTTTGGGTTAGTGTTAGAGTTAGTGTTTGAGTTAGGGATAGGTTTAGGGTTAGGTTAGGGTTTGGTTTAGAGTTAGGGTTAGTGTTAGGGTTTGGGTTTGGTTTAGAGTTAGGGTTAGGTTTGGGTTTGGGTTAGAGTTAGGGTTAGCGTGAGGTGTTGGATTAGGGCTATGATTAGGGTTAGGGTTAGGATTAGGGTTAGGGTTAGGGTTCCGATTAAGGTTTGGTTTAGAGTTTGGGTTTGGGTAAGGGTTAAGGTTAGGGTTAGGGTTAGGGTTAGGACTAGGATTAGGGTTAGGGTTAGGGTTAGGATTAGAGATAGGGTTTGGGTTTAGGTTTCGGTTATGGTTAGGGTAAGTGTTAGGGTTAAGGTTTAATGTTAGGTTTAGGGTTAGGGTTAGGGTTTCCATTTGGGTTATGTTTTGGGTTAGTTTTAGGGTTAGGGTTAGGGTTTGGGTTCGGCTTAGGATTACGGTTAGGGTTTGAGTTTGAATTAGGTTTAGGGTTAGCATTAGGGTTCTTGTTAGGTTTAGGATTAGTGTTTCAATTAGGGTTAGGGTTAGGGTTAGGGTTTGGGTTCGGGTTAGGTTTAGGGTTAGGTTTAGGGTTTGATTTAGGGTTAGGGTTAGGGTTAGTGGTAGGGTTTGGGTTAAGGTTAGGGTTAGGACTAGGGTTAGTGTTAGTGTTAGGTTTAGGGTTAGCATTAGGGTTAGGATTAGGGTTAGGGTTAGGGTGTGGGTTATGGTTAGGGTTATGGTTAGGGTTAGGGTTTGGGTTAGTGTTAGGGTTAGGGTTTGTTTTAAGATTAGGGTTTGGGTTTGGGTTAGGGTTAGGGTTAGGGTTTGGGTTAAGGTTACGTTTAGGGTTAGTGTTTGTGTTAGGATTAAGGTTAGGGTTAGGAGTAGGGTTAGGGTTTAGGTTTTCGGTTAGGGTTAGTGTTATGGTTAGGGTTAGTATTAGGGTTTGCGTTAGGGTTTAGGTTTGGTTAGGTTTAGGGTTACGGTTAGGGTTATGGTTAGGTTTAGCGTTAGGGTTAGGGTTAGGGTTATGGTTAGGGTTCCCGTTAGGGTTAGGGTTAGGGTTTGGGTTTGGTATAGGGTTTAGGTTAGGGTTAGGGTTTGGGTTAGGGTTAGGGTTAGGGTTAGGGTTAGGATTTGGGTTAGGGTTAGGGTTAGGGTTCGAATTTGCGTTAGATTTCGGGTGAGGGTTAGGGGTTGGGATACGGTTAGGATTAGGGTTAGGGTTAGGGTTTGGATTAGGGTTAGTTTTAGGATTTGGGTTTGGGTAAGGGTAAGGGTTAGGGTTAGGGTTAGGAGTAGGGTTAGGGTTTAGGTTTTCGGTTGGGGTTAGGGTTAGGGTTAGGGTTAGGGTTAGTGTTAGGGTTAGGGTTAGGATTAAGGTTTGGTTTAGGGTTAAGTTTCGGGTTAGTGTTTGGGTTAGGGTTAGGGATAGGGTTAGGGTTTGGGTTAGGGTTATGGTTAGGGTTAGGATTAGGGTTAGTGTTAGGGTTAGGGTTTGGTTTAGGATTACGGTTAGGTTTAGGTTTTCGGTTAAGTTTCGGGTTAGGGTTAGGGTTTGCGTTCGGGTTGGGTTAGTGTTAGGGTTTTAGTTAGGGTTAGGGTTAGGGTTAGGGTTAGGTTTTGGGTTAGGGTTAGGCTTAGGGTAGGGTTTGAGTTTGAGTTAGGTTTAGGGTTAGCATTAGGGTTAGGATTCGGGTTAGAGTTAGGGTTAGGCTTAGGGTGAGGGTTTGGGTTTGGTTTAGAGTTAGGGTTAGGGTGAGGTGTTGGATTAGGGTTATGATTAGGGTTAGGGTTAGGATTAGGGTTAGGGTTAGGACTAGGTTTAGGTTTAGGGTTAGGGTTAGGTTTAGGGTTAGGGTTAGGGTTTGGTTTAGGGTTTGGGGTTAGGGGTTAGGGTTAGTGTTAAGATTATGTTTAGGGTTAGGTTTAGGATTAGGTTTTGGGTTAGGTTTAGCGTTAGGGTTAGAATTAGGGTTAGGGATAGGGTTAGAATTAAGGTTAGGGTTAGGATAAGGATGAGGCTTAGGGTTAGGGTTAGGATTAGGGTTATTATTTGGGTTATGGTTTGAGTTAAGGTTAGGGTTAGTGTTTGGGTTAGTGTTAGAGTTAGGGTTTGAGTTAGGGTTAGCTTTAGGTTTAGGTTAGGGTTTGGGTTAGAGTTAGGGTTAGGGTTAGGGTTTGAGTTTGGTTTAGAGTTAGGGTTAGGGTTAGGTTTAGGGTTAGGGTTAGGGTTCCGATTAGAGTTAGGCTTAGAGTTTGGGTTTGAGTAAGGGTTAAGGTTAGGGTTAGGGTTAGGATTAGGTTTAGGTTTAGGGTTAGGGTTAGGGTTAGGGTTTGGTTTAGGGTTTGGGGTTAGGGGTTAGGGGTTAAGTTTAGGTTTAGGGTTAGGCTTAGAGATTGGGTTACTGTTAGGGTTAGGTTTTGGGTTAGGTTTAGATTTAGGGTTAGGGTTTGGGTTTGGGTTAGGTTTAGGGTTATGGATAGGATTTGAGTTAGGGTTAGGGTTAGGGTTAGGGTTAGGGTTAGTGTTAGGGTTTGGGTTAGGGTTAGGGTTAGGATTAGGGTTAGGGTTTGGGTTAGGGTTAGGATTTGGGTTAGGGTTAGGGTTAGGGTTAGCGTTTGGGTTAGGGTTACGGTTAGGGTTAGGATTAGGGTTAGGGTTTGTGTTAAGATTATGGTTTCTGTGTAGATAAGGGTTAGGGTTAGGGTTTGGATTAAGGTTACGTTTAGGGTTAGGGTTTGTGTTAGGGTTAGGGTTAGGTTTAGGAGTAGGTTTAGGGTTTAGGTTTTCGGTTAGGGTTAGTGTTAGGGTTAGTGTTAGGATTAGGGTTTGGGTTAGGGTTTAGGTTTGGTTAGGTTTAGGGTTAGGGTTAGGGTTAGGGTTAGGGTTAACATTAGGGTTAGGGTTAGGGTTAGGGTTAGCGTTAGGGTAGGGTTAGGATTTGGGTTTGGTTTAGCGTTTGGGTTAGGGTTAGGGGTTTGGTTAGGATTAGGGTTAGGGTTAGGGTAAGGATTTGGGTTAGGCTTAGGGTTAGGGTTCGGGTTTGGGTTAGAGTTATGGCGAGGGCTAGGGTTTGGGTAAGGGCTAGGCTTACGGTTAGGATTAGGGTTAGGGTTAGGGTTTGGATTAGGGTTAGTTTTAGGGTTTGGGTTTGCGTAAGGGTAAGGGTTAGGGTTAGGGTTAGGAGTAGGGTTAGGGTTTAGGTTTTCGGTTACGGTTAGTGTTAGGGTTAGCGTTAGGATTAGCTTTTGGTTTAGGGTTAGGGTTAGCGTTAGGGTTAGGGTTAGGGTTTGGGTTAGGGTTATGGTTAGGTTTCGGGTTTGGGTTAGGGTTAGGGTTACGATTAGGGTTAGGGTTTGGGTTAGGGTTAGGGTTAGGTTTGAATTTGGGTTAGTGTTAGGCTAGGGTTAGTGTAAAGTTTAGGGTTTGGATTTGGGTTAGGGTTAGGGTTTGAGTTACGATTAGGGTAAAGTTTAGGGTTTAGGTTTGGGTTAGGTTTATGGTTAGGGTTAGGGTTATGGTTAGGTTTAGGGTTAGGGTTAGGGTTAGGGTTAGGGTTTGGGTTAAGTTTAGGGTTATGGTTAGGGTTTGGGTTTGGGTTAGGGTTTGGATTAGGGTTAGTGTTTGGGTTTGGGTTAGGGTTTGGGTTAGTGTTAGGGTTTGGGTTAGGGTTAGGGTTACGGTGTGGGTTTTGGTTAGGGTTAGGGTTAGTGTTAGGGTTTCGGTGTGGCTTATGTTTTGGGTTAGGTTTAGGGTTAGGGTTAGGGTTTCGTTTCGGGTTAGAATTAGGGTTAGGGTTTGAGTTTGAATTAGGTTTAGGGTTAGCATTAGGGTTAGGGTTAGGTTTAGGATTAGTGTTTCAGTTAGGGTTAGGGTTAGGGTTTGGGTTAGGGTTAGGATTAGGATTAGGGGTTAGTTTTAGGTTTAGGGTTATTATTAGGGTTTGGGTTAGGGTTAGTGTTAGGGTTTGGGTTTTAGTTAGAATTAGGGTTAGTGTTAGGGTTAGGGTTTGTGTTAGTGTTAGGGTTAAGCTTAGTATTAGTGTTAGGGTTTGGGTTAGGGTTAGGGTTAGGGTTAGAGTTAGGATTAGGTTTAGGGTTAGAGTTAGATTTAGGGTTTGGTTTAGGGGTAGTGTTAGGGTTAGGTTTAGGGTTTGGGTTAGGTTTAGGATTAGGGTTAGGGTTTGGGTTCGGGTTCGGGTTAGGGTTAGGGTTAGGTTTTGAGTTAGGGTTAGGGTTAGGGTTAGGGTTAGGGTTAGGGTTAGAGTTTGGGTAAGGGTTAGGGTTAGAATTAGGGTTTGAGTTTGAGTTAGGTTTAGGGTGAGCATTAGGGTTAGGATTAGGGTTAGGGTTTGGGTTTTGGTTAGGGTTAGGGTTAGGGTTTGGGTTAGGGTTAGGGTTAGGGTTAGGGTTTGGGTATGGGTTGGGATAAGGGTTAGGGTTAGCGTTTGGCTAAGGGTTAGGTTTAGGATTAGTTTTTGGGTTAGGTTTAGGGTTAGGTTTAGGGTTAGGTTTAGGTTTTGGGTTAGGGTTAGGGTTATGGTATGGGTTAGGGTTAATGTTAGTGTTAGGGTTAGGGTTAGGGTTAGGGTTAGGGTTTGGTTTAGGATTACATTTAGGTTTAGGTTTTCAGTTAAGTTTCGGGTTAGGGTTAGGGTTTGCGATCGGGTTGGGTTAGTGTTAGGGTTTTAGTTAGGGTTAGGGTTAGGGTTAGGGTTAGGTTTTGGGTTAGGGTTAGGCTTAGGGTTAGGGTTTGAGTTTGAGTTAGGTTTAGGGTTAGCATTAGGGTTAGAATTAGGGTTAGAAATAGGGTTTGGGTTAGGGTTAGGGTTAGGGTTAGCGTTTGGGTAAGGGTTAGGTTTGAATGTGGGTTAGTGTTAGGGTTAGGGTTAGTGTTAAGATTAGGGTTAGGGTTAGGGTTAGGGTTAGGTTTTGGGTTAGGGTTAGGGTTAGGGTTAGAATTAGGGTTAGGGTTAGGGTTAGGGTTAGGGTTAGTGTTAGGGTTAGGGTTAGGATAAGGATGAGGGTTAGGTTTAGGGTTAGGATTAGGCTTATTATTTGGGTTATGTTTTGGGTTAGTGTTAGGGTTAGGGTTTGGGTTAGTGTTAGAGTTATGGTTTGATTTAGGATTAGGTTTAGGGTTAGCATTAGGGTTAGGATTAGGGTTAGGGTTAGGGTTTGGGTTAGGGTTAGGGTTGGGTATGGCTTACGGTTAGTTTTAGGGTTAGGGTTTGCGTTAGGGTTAGGGTTAGGGTTAGGATTAGGGTTAGGACAAGCATGAGGGTTAGGTTTAGGGTTAGGATTATGGTTATTATTTGGGTTACGGTTTGAGTTAGTGTTAGGGTTGGGGTTTTGGTTAGTGTTAGAGTTAGGGTTTGAGTTAGGGTTAGGTTTAGGGTTAGGTTAAGGTTTGGGTTAGATTTAGGGTTAGGGTTAGGGTTTGGGTTTGGTTTAGAGTTAGGGTTAGGTTAGGGTTTGGGTTAGAGTTAGGGTTAGGGTGAGGTGTTGGATAGGGTTAGGGTTAGGGTTAGGGTTAGGATTAGGGTTCGTGTTTGGGTCCCGATTAGAGTTAGGTTTAGAGTTTGTGTTTGGGTAACGGTTAAAGTTAGTGTTAGTGTTAGGGTTAGGGTTAGGGTTAGGGTTAGGACTAGGATTAGGGTTAGGGTTAGGGTTAGGTTGAGGGTTAGGGTTAGGGTTTAGGGTTAGGGTTAGATTTAGGGTTAGGGTTTCAGTTTGGGTTTTGTTTTGGGTTAGGTTTAGGGTTAGGGTTAGGGTTTGGGTTCTGGTTAGGAATAGGATTAGGGTTTGAGTTTGAATTAGGTTTAGGGTTAGCATTAGGGTTAGGGTTATGTTTAGGATTAGTGTTTCAGTTAGGGTTAGGGTTAGGGTTTGGGTTCGGGTTAGGGTTAGGGTTAGGGTTAGGGTTTGATTTAGGGTTAGGGTTATTGTTAGGTTTAGTGTTAGGGTTTGGGTTAGGGTTAGGGTTAGGACTAGGGTTAGTGTTAGGGTTAGGTTTAGGGTTAGCATTAGGGTTAGGATTAGGGTTAGGGTTAGGGTTAGGGTTTGGGTTAGGGTTAGGGTTAGGGTTAGGTTTAGGGTTAGGGTTTGGGTTAGGTTTAGGTTTAGGGTTAGTATTTGTGTTAAGATTAGGGTTTGGGTTTGTGTTAGGGTTAGGGTTAGGGTTAGGGTTAGGGTTAGGGTTAGGTTTAGAATTAGGGTTAGGGTTAGGGTAAGGATAAGGAAGAGGGTTAGGGTTAGGGTTAGGATTAGGGTTATTATTTGGGTTAGTGTTAGGGTTAGGGTTTGGGTTAGTGTTAGAGTTAGGGTTTGAGTTAGGTTTAGGTTTAGGGTTAGGTTAGGGTTTGGGTTAGAGTTAGGGTTTGGGTTACTGTTTGGGTTTGGTTTAGAGTTAGGGTTAGGTTAGGGTTTGGGCTAGAGTTAGGGTTAGGGTGAGGTGTTGGATTAGGGTTATGGTTATGGTTAGGGTTAGGGTTCCGATTAGAGTTAGGTTTAGAGTTTGGGTTTGGGTAATGTTTAAGGTTAGGGTTAGGGTTAGGATTAGGGTTAGGGTTTGAGTTTGAATTAGGTTTAGGGTTAGCATTAGGGTTAGGGTTAGGTTTAGGATAAGTATTTCGG
>JAJHUQ010000063.1:910000-912500 GCA_035773235.1 Eospalax fontanierii | reverse complement strand
AGGGGGAGGGTGAGGGGTAGGGGCTGGGTAAGGGTTAGGTTTGAATGTGGGTTAGTGTTAGGGTTAGGGTTAGTGTTAAGATTAGGGTTAGGGCTAGGGTTAGGGTTAGGTTTTGGGTTAGGGTTAGGGTTAGGTTTAGAATTAGGGTTAGGGTTAGGGTTAGGGTTAGGGTTAGTGTTAGGGTTAGGGTTAGGATAAGGATGAGGGTTAGGTTTAGGGTTAGGATTAGGGTTATTATTTGGGTTATGTTTTGGGTTAGTGTTAGGGTTAGGGTTTGGGTTAGTGTTAGAGTTATGGTTTGATTTAGGGTTAGGTTTAGGGTTAGCATTAGGGTTAGGATTAGGGTTAGGGTTAGGGTTTGGGTTAGGGTTAGGGTTGGGTATGGCTTACGGTTAGTTTTAGGGTTAGGGTTTGGGTTAGGCTTAGGGTTAGGGTTAGCATTAGGGTTAGGACAAGCATGAGGGTTAGGTTTAGGGTTAGGATTATGGTTATTATTTGGGTTACGGTTTGAGTTAGTGTTAGGGTTAGGGTTTTGGTTAGTGTTAGAGTTAGGGTTTGAGTTAGGGTTAGGTTTAGGGTTAGGTTAAGGTTTGGGTTAGATTTAGGGTTAGGGTTAGGGTTTGGGTTTGGTTTAGAGTTAGGGTTAGGTTAGGGTTTGGGTTAGAGTTAGGGTTAGGGTGAGGTGTTGGATAGGGTTAGGGTTAGGGTTAGGGTTAGGATTAGGGTTCGGGTTAGGGTTCCGATTAGAGTTAGGTTTAGAGTTTGTGTTTGGGTAACGGTTAAGGTTAGTGTTAGTGTTAGGGTTAGGGTTAGGGTTAGGGTTAGGACTAGGATTAGGGTTAGGGTTAGGGTTAGGTTTAGGGTTAGGGTTAGGGTTTAGGCTTAGGTTTAGATTTAGGGTTAGGGTTTCAGTTTGGGTTTTGTTTTGGGTTAGGTTTAGGGTTAGGGTTAGGGTTTGGGTTCCGGTTAGGAATAGGATTAGGGTTTGAGTTTGAATTAGGTTTAGGGTTAGCATTAGGGTTAGGGTTATGTTTAGGATTAGTGTTTCAGTTAGGGTTAGGGTTAGGGTTTGGGTTCGGGTTAGGGTTAGGGTTAGGGTTAGGGTTTGATTTAGGGTTAGGGTTATTGTTAGGTTTAGTGTTAGGGTTTGGGTTAGGGTTAGGGTTAGGACTAGGGTTAGTGTTAGGGTTAGGTTTAGGGTTAGCATTAGGGTTAGGATTAGGGTTAGGGTTAGGGTTAGGGTTTGGGTTAGGGTTAGGGTTAGGGTTAGGTTTAGGGTTAGGGTTTGGGTTAGGTTTAGGTTTAGGGTTAGGATTTGTGTTAAGATTAGGGTTTGGGTTTGTGTTAGGGTTAGGGTTAGGGTTAGGGTTAGGGTTAGGGTTAGGTTTAGAATTAGGGTTAGGGTTAGGGTAAGGATAAGGAAGAGGGTTAGGGTTAGGGTTAGGATTAGGGTTATTATTTGGGTTAGTGTTAGGGTTAGGGTTTGGGTTAGTGTTAGAGTTAGGGTTTGAGTTAGGTTTAGGTTTAGGGTTAGGTTAGGGTTTGGGTTAGAGTTAGGGTTTGGGTTACTGTTTGGGTTTGGTTTAGAGTTAGGGTTAGGTTAGGGTTTGGGCTAGAGTTAGGGTTAGGGTGAGGTGTTGGATTAGGGTTATGGTTATGGTTAGGGTTAGGGTTCCGATTAGAGTTAGGTTTAGAGTTTGGGTTTGGGTAATGTTTAAGGTTAGGGTTAGGGTTAGGATTAGGGTTAGGGTTTGAGTTTGAATTAGGTTTAGGGTTAGCATTAGGGTTAGGGTTAGGTTTAGGATAAGTATTTCGGTTAGGGTTAGGGTTAGGGTTAGGGTTTGGGTTCGAGTTAGGGTTAGGGTTAGGGTTAGGGTTTGATTTAGGGTTAGGGTTAGGCTTAGGGTTAGTGTAAGTGTTTGGGTTAGTTTTAGGGTTAGGACTAGGGTTAGTGTTAGGGTTAAGTTTAGGGTTAGCATTCGGGTTAGGATTAGGGTTAAGGTTAGGGTTTGGTTTAGGGTTAGGGTTAGGGTTAGGGTTAGGGTTAGGGTTAGGGTTAGGGTTAGGGTTTGGCTTAGGGTTAGGGTTAGGGTTAGGGTTTGGGTTAGGGTTAGGGTTAGGGTTAGTATTAGGGTTAATGTTTGTGTTAAGATTAGGGTTTGGGTTAGGGTTAGGGTTAGGGTTAGGGTTAGGGTTAGAATTAGGTTTAGGGTTAGGGTTAGGGTTACGGTTAGGGTTAGGATAAGGATGAGCGTTTGTGTTAGGGTTAGGATTAGGGTTATTATTTGGGTTATGGTTTTGGTTAGCGTTAGGGTTACGGTTTGGGTTAGTGTTATAGTTAGGGGTTGAGTTAGGGTTAGGTTTAGGGTTAGGTTAGGGTTTGGGTTAGAGTTAGGGTTAGGGTTAGGGTTTGGGTTTGGTTTAGAGTTAGGGTTAGGTTAGGGTTTGGGTTAGAATTAGGGTTAGGGTGAGGTGTTGGATTAGGGTTATGGTTAGGGTT
>JAJHUQ010000063.1:897500-902500 GCA_035773235.1 Eospalax fontanierii | reverse complement strand
AGTGTTAGGGTTAGGGTTTGGGTTAGTTTTAGAGTTAGGGTTAGGTTTAGGGTTAGGTTAGGGTTTGGGTTAGAGTTATGGTTAGGGTTACGGTTTGGGTTTGGTTTAGAGTTAGGGTTAGGTTAGGATTTGGGTTAGAGTTAGGGTTAGGGTGAGGTGTTGGATTAGGGTTAGGGTTAGGGTTAGGGTTAGGGTTAGGGTTAGGGTTTGATTTAGGGTTAGGGTTAGGCTTAGGTTTAGTGTAAGGGTTTGGGTTAGGGTTAGGGTTAGGACTAGGGTTAGTGTTAGGGTTAGGTTTAGGGTTAGCATTAGGGTTAGGATTTGGTTTAGGGGTAGGGTTTGGGTTAGGGTTAGGGTTAGGGTTAGTGTTAGGGTTAGGGTTTGGGTTAGCTTTAGGTTTAGGGTTAGGGTTAGGGTTAGGCTTAGGGTTAGAGTTAGGATTAGGTTTAGGGTTAGGGTTAGATTTAGGGTTTGGTTTAGGGGTAGTGTTAGGGTTACGTTTAGGGTTTGGGTTAGGTTTAGGGTTAGGGTTAGGGTTTGGATTCGGGTTAGGGTTAGGCTTAGGGTTAGGGTTTGAGTTAGGGTTAGGGTTAGGGTTAGGGTTAGGGTTTGGGTTAGTGTTAGAGTTAGGGTTTGAGTTAGGGTTAGGTTTAGGCTTACATTGGGGTTTGGGTTAGAGTTAGGGGTAGGGTTAGGGTTTGGGTTTGGTTTAGAGTTAGGGTTAGGTTAGGGTTTGGGTTAGAGTTAGGGTTAGGGTGAGGTGTTGGATTAGGGTTATGGTTAGGGTTAGGATTAGGATTTGGGTTAGGGTTAGGGTTCCGATTAGAGTTAGGTTTAGAGTTTGGGTTTGGGTAAGGGTTAAGATTAGTGTTAGTGTTAGGGTTTGGGTTAGGGTTAGGCTTAGGGTTAGAGTTAGGATTAGGTTTAGGGTTAGGGTTAGATTTAGGGTTTGTTTTAGGGGTAGTGTTAGGGTTACGTTTAGGGTTTGGGTTAGGTTTAGGGTTAGGGTTAGGGTTTGGGTTCGAGTTAGGGTTAGGCTTAGGGTTAGGGTTTGAGTTAGGGTTAGGGTTAGGTTTAGGGTTAGGGTTTGGGTTAGGGTTAGGGTTAGGATTAGGGTTTGAGTTTGAGTTAGTTTTAGGGTTAGCATTAGGGTTAGGATTAGGGTTAGTGTTTGGGTTTGGTTTAGGGTTTGAGTTTGAGTTAGGTTTATGGTTAGCATTAGGGTTAGGATTAGGGTTAGGGTTTGGGTTTGGGATAGGGTTAGGGTTAGGGTTAGGGTTTGGGTTAGGGTTAGGGTTAGGGTTAGGGTTAGGGTTTGGGTATGGGTTATGATAAGGGTTAGGGTTAGGGTTTGGCTTAGGGTTAGGTTTAGGGTTAGTTTTTGGGTTAGGGTTAGGGTTAGGTTTAGGGTTAGGTTTAGGTTTTGAGTTAGGGTTAGGGTTAGCATTTGGGTTAGGGTTAGGGTTAGGGTTAGGGTTAGGGTTAGGGTTTGGTTTAGGATTACGGTTTGGTTTAGGTTTTCAGTTAAGTTTCGGGTTAGGGTTACGGTTTGCGTTCAGGTTAGGTTATTACTAGGGTTTTAGTAAGGGTTAGGGTTAGGGTTAGGGTTTGAGTTTGAGTTAGGTTTAGGTTTAGCATTAGGGTTAGGATTAGGGTTAGGGTTAGGGTTTGGGTTAGGGTTAGGGTTAGGGTTAGGGTTTGGGTTAGGGTTAGGTTTGAATCTGCGTTAGTGTTAGGGATAGGGTTAGTGTTAAGATTAGGGTTAGGGTTAGGGTTAGGGTTAGGGTTAGGGTTTGGTTTAGGATTACGGTTAGGTTTAGGTTTTCGGTTAAGATTCGGGTTAGGTTTTGGGTTTGCGTTCGGGTTGGGTTAGTATTAGAGTTTTAGTTAGGGTTAGTGGTAGGGTTAGAGGTTGGGTTAGGGTTAGGCTTAGGGTTAGGTTTTGGGTTAGGGTTAGGGTTAGGGTTAGAATTAGGGTTAGGGTTAGGGTTAGGGTTAGGGTTAGGTTTAGGATAAGGATGAGGGTTAGGGTTAGGGTTAGGATTAGGGTTATTATTTGGGTTACGGTTTGGGTTAGGGTTAGGTTAGGGTTTGTGTTAGAGTTAGGGTTAGGGTGAGGTGTTGGATTAGGGTTATGGTTAGGGTTAGGATTAGGATTAGTGTTAGGGTTAGGGTTCCGATTAGAGTTAGGTTTAGAATTTGGGTTTGGGTAAGGGTTAATGTTAGGGTTAGGGTTAGGTTTAGGATTAGGGTTTGGACTAGGATTAGGGTTAGGGTTAGGGTTAGGATTAGTGTTAGGGTTTCGGTTTGGGTTATGTTTTGGGTTAGGTTTAGGGTTAGGGTTTGGGTTAGGGTTCGGGTTAGGGTTCGGGTTAGGGTTTGGGTTAGGTTTAGGGTAAGGACTAGGGTTAGTGTTAGGGTTAGGTATAGGGTTAGCATTAGGGTTAGGATTAGGGTTAGGGTTAGGGTTTGGGTTAGGGTTAGGGTTAGGGTATGGCTTATGGTTAGTTTTAGGGTTAGGGTTTGCGTTAGGGTTAGGGTTAGGGTTAGGATTAGGGTTAGGATAAGCATGAGGGTTAGGTTTAGGTTTAGGATTAGGGTTATTATTTGTGTTATGGTTTGGGTTAGTGTTAGGGTTAGGGTTTGGGTTAGTGTTAGAGTTAGGGTTTGAGTTAGGGTTAGGTTTAGGGTTAGGTTAAGATTTGGGTTAGAGTTAGGGTTAGGGTTAGGGTTTGGGTTTGGTTTAGAGTTAGGATTAGGTTAGGGTTTGGGTTAGAGTTAGGGTTAGGGTGAGGTGTTGGATTAGGGTTATGGTTAGAATTAGGGTTAGGGTTAGGGTTCCGATTAGAGTTAGGTTTAGAGTTTGGGTTTGGGTAAGGGTTAAGATTAGGGTTAGGGTTAGGGTTAGGGTTAGGGTTAGGGTTAGGGTTTGGGTTTAGGTTTGGGATATGGTTTTGGTTATGGTTAGGGTTAGGGTTAGGGTTAGGGTTAGGTTTAGGGTTAGGGTTAGGTTTTGGGTTTGCGTTAGGTTTAGGGTTAGTGTTAGGGTTTGTGTTTGGGTTAGGGTTAGGGTTTGGGTTTGGGTTAGGGTTTGGATTAGGGTTAGGGTTTGGGTTAGGGTTAGGGTTAGGGTTAGGGTTAGGGTTAGGGTTAGGATTTGGGTTAGGGTTAGGGTTAGGGTTCGGGTTTGGTTTAGAGTTAGGGTGAGGGTTAGGGGTTGGGTTAGGTTTAGGGTTACGGTTAGGATTAGGGTTACGGTTAGGGTTCGGATTAGGGTTAGTTTTAGGGTTTAGGTTTGGGTAAGGGTAAGGGTTAGGGTTAGGGTTAGGATAAGGATGAGGGTTAGGGTTAGGGTTAGGATTAGGGTTAGTATTTGGGTTATGGTTTGGGTTTGGGTTAGGGTTAGGGTTTGGGTTAGTGTTAGAGTTAGGTTTTGAGTTAGGGTTAGGGTTAGGGTTAGGTTAGGATTTGGGTTAGTGTTAGGGTTAGGGTTAGGGTTTGGGTTTGTGTTAGCGTTAGGATTAGGTTAGGGTTTGGGTTAGAGTTAGGGTTAGGGTTAAGATTTGGATTAGGGTTATGGTTAGGGTTAGGATTAGGATTATGGTTAGGCTTAGACTTTAGGTTTGGGTTCTGGTTAGAGTTAGGGTTAGGGTTAGGGTTTCCGGTTAGGATTAGGGTTAGTGTTAGTGTTTGGGTTAGGGTTAGGGTTACGTGTGGGTTTGGGTTAGGGTTAGGGTTAGGGTTAGGGTTTCGATGTGGGTTATGTTTTGGGTTAGGTTTAAGGTTAGGCTTAGGGTTTCTGTTCAACTTAGGATTAGGGTTAGGGTTTGAGTTTGAATTAGGTTTAAGGTTAGCATTAGGGTTAGGGTTAGGTTTAGGATTAGTGTTTCGGTTAGGGTTACGGTTAGGGTTAGGGTTTGGGTTAGGGTTAGGTTTAGGATTAGGGGTTAGGTTTAAGTTTAGGGTTAGGGTTTGGGTTAGGGTTAGGGTTCGGATTAGGGGTTAGGTTTAGTTTTAGGGTTATTATTAGGGTTTGGGTTAGGGTTAGTGTTAGGGTTTGGGTTTAAGTTAGAATTAGGGTTAGTGTTAGGGTTAGGGTTTGTGTTAGGGTTAGAGTTAAGCTTAGTGTTAGTGTTAGGGTTTGTGTTAGGGTTAGGGTTAGGGTTAGGGTTAGGGTTAGGGTTAGGGTTTGGGTTCGGGTAAGGGTAAGGCTTAGGGTTAGGATTTGAGTTAGGGTTAGGGTTAGGGTTATGGTTAGGGTTAGGGTTTGGGTTAGGGTTAGGGTTAGGATTAGGGTTTGAGTTTGAGTTAGGTTTAGGGTTAGCATTAGGGTTAGGATTAGGGTTAGTGTTAGGGTTTGGGTTAGGGTTAGGGTTAGGGTTAGGGTTAGGGTTAGGGTATGGGTTATGATAAGTGTTAGGGTTAGGGTTTGGCTTAGGGTTAGGTTTAGGGTTAGTTTTTGTGTTAGGGTTAGTGTTAGGTTTAGGGTTTGGGTTAGGGTTAGGGTTAGGGTTAGGGTTTCGGTATGGGTTAGGATAAGGGTTAGGTTTAGGGTTAGGGTTTGAGTTAGGGTTAGGGTTAGGGTTATGGTTAGGGTTAGGGTTTGGGTTATGTTTAGGGTTAGGATTTGGTTTTGAGATTGAGTTAGGTTTAGGGTTAGCATTAGGGTTAGGATTAGGGTTAGGGTTTGGGTTTGGGTTAGGGTTAGGTTTAAGGTTAGGGTTTTGGTTAGGGTTAGGGTTAGGGTTAGGGTTAGGGTTTGGGTATGGGTTATGATAAGGGTTAGGGTTAGGGTTTGGCTTAGGGTTAGGTTTAGGGTTAGTTTTTGGGTTAGGGTTAGGGTTAGGTTTAGGGTTAGGTTTAGGTTTTGGGTTAGGGTTAGGGTTAGCATTTGGGTTAGGGTTAGGGTTAGGGTTAGGGTTAGGGTTAGGGTTAGGGTTTGGTTTATGATTACGGTTAGGTTTAGGTTTTCGGTTAAAATTCGGGTTAGGGTTAGGGTT
>JAJHUQ010000063.1:887500-892500 GCA_035773235.1 Eospalax fontanierii | reverse complement strand
GGGTTCTGGTTAGTGTTAGGGTTAGGGATAGGGTTTAGTGTTAGGATTAGGGTTAGTGTTAGTGTTTGGTTGAGGGTCAGGGTTACGGTGTGGGTTTGGGTTAGGGTTAGGTTTAGGGTTAGGGTTTCGGTGTGGGTTATGTTTTGGGTTAGGTTTAAGGTTAGGCTTAGCGTTTCGGTTCGATTTAGGATTAGGGTTAGGGTTTGAGTTTGAATTAGGTTTAGGGTTAGAATTAGGGTTAGGGTTAGGTTTAGGATTAGTGTTTCGGTTAGGGTTACGGTTAGGGTTAGGGTTTGGGTTAGGGTTAGGGTTAGTATTAGGGGTTAGGTTTAGGTTTAGGGTTAGGTTTTGGGTTAGGGTTAGGTTTAGGATTAGGTGTTAGGTTTAGGTTTAGGGTTATTATTAGGGTTTGGGTTAGGGTTAGTGTTAGGGTTTGGGTTTTAGTTAGAATTAGGGTTAGTGTTAGGGTTAGGGTTTGTGTTAGGGTTAGGGTTAAGCTTAGTGTTAGTGTTAGGGTTTGGGTTAGGTTTAGGGTTAGGGTTAGGGTTTGAGTTAGGATTAGGTTTAGGGTTAGGGTTAGATTTAGGGTTTGGTTTAGGGGTAGTGTTACGGTTACGTTTAGGGTTTGGGTTAGGTTTAGGGTTAGGGTTAGGGTTTGGGTTCGGGTTAGGGTTAGGCTTAGGGTTAGGGTTTGAGTTACGGTTAGGGTTAGGGTTAGGGTTAGGGTTAGGGTTTGGGTTTGGGTTAGGGTGAGGGTTAGGTTAGGGTTTGGGTTAGAGTTAGGGTTAGGGTTAGCGGTTGGATTAGGGTTATGGTTAGGGTTAGGATTAGGATTAGGGTTAGGCTTAGGCTTTAGGTTTGGGTTCTGGTTAGTGTTAGGGTTAGGGTTAGGGTTTAGTGTTAGGATTAGGGTTAGTGTTAGTGTTTGGGTGAGGGTTAGGGTTACGGTGTGGGTTTGGTTTAGGGTTAGGGTTTCAGTGTGGGTTATGTTTTGGGATAGGTTTAAGGTTAGGCTTAGGGTTTCGGTTCGATTAAGATTAGGGTTAGGGTTTGAGTTTGAATTAGGTTTAGGGTTAGCATTAGGGTTAGGGTTAGGTTTAGGATTAGTGTTTCGGTTAGGGTTACGGTTAGGGTTAGGGTTTGGGTTAGGGTTAGGGTTAGGATTAGGGTTTAGGTTTAGGTTTAGTGTTAGGGTTTGGGTTAGGGTTAGGGTGAGGCTTAGGGGTTAGGTTTAGGTTTAGGGTTATTATTAGGGTTGGGGTTAGGGTTAGTGTTAGGGTTTGGGTTTTAGTTAGAATTAGGGTTAGTGTTAGGGTTAGGGTTTGTGTTAGGGTTAGGGTTAAGCTTAGTGTTAGTGTTAGGGTTTGGGTTAGGTTTAGGGTTAGGGTTAGGGTTAGAGTTAGGATTAGGTTTAGGGTTAGGGTTAGATTTAGGGTTTGGTTTAGGGGTAGTGTTACGGTTACGTTTAGGGTTTGGTTTAGGTTTAGGGTTAGGGTTAGGGTTTGGGTTCGGGTTAGGGTTAGGCTTAGGGTTAGGGTTTGAGTTACGGTTAGGGTTAGGGTTAGGGTTAGGATTTGGGTTAGGGTTAGGGTTAGGATTAGGATTTGAGTTTGATTTAGGTTTAGGGTTAGCATTAGGGTTAGGATTAGGGTTAGGGTTTCGGTTTGGGTTAGGGTTAGGGTTAGGGTTAGGGTTTGTGTTCGGGTTAGGGTTAGGGTTAGGGTTAGGGTTAGGTTTAGGGTTTGGTTATGGGTTATGATAAGGGTTAGGGTTAGGGTTTGGCTTAGGGTTAGGTTTAGGGTTAGTTTTTGTGTTAGGGTTAGGGTTAGGTTTAGGGTTTGGGTTAGGTTTAGGGTTAGGGTTAGGGTTTGGGTTCGGGTAAGGGTTAGGCTTAGGGTTAGGGTTAGAGTTAGGGTTAGGGTTAGGGTTATGGTTAGGGTTAGGGTTTGGGTTAGGGTTAGGGTTAGGATTAGGGTTTGAGTTTGAGTTAGGTTTAGGGTTAGCATTAGGGTTAGGATTATGGTTAGGGTTTGGGTTTGGGTTTGGGTTAGGTTTAGGGTTAGGGTTTGGGTTAGGGTTAGGGTTAGGGTTAGGGTTAGGGTTTGGGTATGGGTTATGAAAAGGGTTAGGGTTAGGGTTTGGCTTAGGGTTAGGTTTAGGGTTAGTTTTTGGGTTAGAGTTAGGGTTAGGTTTAGGGTTAGGTTTAGGTTTTGGGTTAGGGTTAGGGTTAGCATTTGGGTTAGGGTTAGGGTTAGGGTTAGGGTTAGTGTTAGGGTTTGGTTTATGATTACGGTTGGGTTTAGATTTTCGGTTAAGATTCGGGTTAGGGTTAGGGTTTGCGTTCGGGTTGGGTTAGTGTTAGGGTTTTAGTTAGGGTTAGGTTTAGGGTTAGGTTAAGGTTTGGGTTACATTTAGGGTTAGGGTTAGGGTTTGGGTTTCGTTTAGAGTTAGGGTTAGGTTAGGGTTTGGGTTAGAGTTAGGGTTAGGGTGAGGTGTTGGATAGGGTTATGGTTAGGGTTAGGGTTAGGATTAGGGTTCGGGTTAGGGTTCCGATTAGAGTTAGGTTTAGAGTTTGAGTTTGGGTAACGGTTAAGGTTAGTGTTAGGGTTAGGGTTAGGGTTAGGGTTAGGGTTAGGACTAGGATTAGGGTTAGGGTTAGGGTTAGGATTAGGGTTAGGGTTAGGGTTAGATTTAGGGTTAGGGTTTCAGTTTGGGTTATGTTTTGGGTTATTTTTAGGGTTAGGGTTAGGGTTTGGGTTCTGGTTAGGAATAGGATTAGGGTTTGAGTTTGAATTAGGTTTAGGGTTAGCATTAGGGTTAGGGTTATGTTTAGGATTAGTGTTTCAGTTGGGGTTAGGGTTAGGGTTTGGGTTCGGGTTAGGGTTAGGGTTAGGGTTAGGGTTTGATTTAGGATTAGGGTTACTGTTAGGTTTAGGGTTAGGGTTAGGGTTAGGGTTAGGGTTAGGATAAGGATGAGGGTTAGGGTTAGGGTTAGTATTAGGGTTATTATTTGGGTTAGTGTTAGGGTTAGGGTTTGGGTTAGTGTTAGAGTTAGGGTTTGAGTTAGGTTTAGGTTTAGGGTTAGGTTAGGGTTTGTGTTAGGTTTAGGGTTAGGGTTAGGGTTTGGGTTAGGTTTAGGGTTGGAGTTAGGATTAGGGTTAGGGTTTGTGTTAAGATTAGGGTTTGGGTTTGTGTTAGGGTTAGGGTTAGGGTTAGGTTTAGGGTTAGGGTTAGGATTAGGGTTAGGTTTAGAATTATGGTTAGGGTTAGGGTTAGGATAAGGATGAGGGTTAGGGTTAGGGTTAGGATTAGGGTTATTATTTGGGTTAGTGTTAGGGTTAGGGTTTGGGTTAGTGTTAGAGTTAGGGTTTGAGATAGGTTTAGGTTTAGGGTTAGGTTAGGGTTTGGTTTAGAGTTAGGGTTAGGGTTACGGTTTATGTTTGGTTTAGAGTTAGGGTTAGGTTAGGGTTTGGGCTAGGGTTAGGGTTAGGGTGAGGTGTTGGATTAGGGTTATGGTTATGGTTAGGGTTAGGGTTAGGGTTCCGATTAGAGTTTGTTTTAGAGTTTGGGTTTGGGTAAGGGTTAAGGTTAGGGTTAGGGTTAGGATTAGGGTTAGGGTTTGAGTTTGAATTAGGTTTAGGGTAAGCATTAGGGTTAGGGTTAGGTTTAGGATAAGTATTTCGGTTAGGGTTTGGGTTAGGGTTAGGGTTTGGGTTCGGGTTAGTGTTAGGGTTAGGGTTAGGGTTAGGGTTTGATTTAGGGTTAGGGTTAGGCTTAGGGTTAGTGAAAGTGTTTGGGTTAGGGTTAGGGTTAGGACTAGGGTTTGTGTTAGGGTTAGGTTTAGGCTTAGCATTAGGGTTAGGATTAGGGTTAGGGTTAGGGTTTGGTTTAGGGTTAGGGTTAGGGTTAGGGTTAGGGTTAGGGTTGGGTTTGGCTTAGGGTTAGGGTTTGGGTTAGGGTTAAGTTTAGGGTTAGTATTAGGGTTAATGTTTGTGTTAAGATTAGGGTTTGGGTTAGGGTTAGGGTTAGGGTTAGGGTTAGGGTTAGGGTTAGGGTTAGAATTAGGTTTAGGGTTAGGGTTAGGGTTACGGTTAGGGTTAGGATAAGCATGAGCGTTTGTGTTAGGGTTAGGATTAGGGTTATTATTTGGGTAATGGTTTGGGTTAGCGTTAGGGTTACGGTTTGGGTTAGTTTTATAGTTAGGGGTTGAGTTGGGTTAGGTTTAGGGTTAGGTTAGGGTTTGGGTTAGAGTTAGGGTTAGGGTTAGGGTATGGGTTTGGTTTAGAGTTAGGGTTAGGTTAGCGTTTGGGTTAGAGTTAGGGTTAGGGTGAGGTGTTGGATTAGGGTTATGTTTTGTGTTAAGTTTAGGGTTAGGGTTAGGGTTTGGGTTCGGATTAGAGTTAGGTTTAGAGTTTGGGTTTGGGTAAGGGTTAAGGTTACGGTTAGGGTTAGGGTTAGGGTTAGGGATAGGACTAGGATTAGGGTTAGGTTTAGGGTTAGGATTAGGGTTAAGGTTTGTGTTTAGGTTTGGTTTATGGTTAGGTTAAGTGTTAGCTTTAGGGTTTAGGGTTAGGTTTAGTGTTAGGGTTAGGGTTTCGGTTTGGGTTATATTTTGGGTTAGGTTTAAGGTTAGGGTTAGTGTTTGGGTTCGGATTAGGATTAGGGTTAGGGTTTGAGTTTGAATTGGGTTTAGGGTTAGCATTAGGGTTAGGGTTAGGTTTAGGATTAGTGTTTCAGGTAGGGTTAGGGTTAGGTTAAGGTTAGTGTTAGGGTTAGGTTTAGGGTTTGATTTAGGGTTAGGGTTAGGGTTAGGGTTAGTGTTAGTGTTAGGGTTTGGGTTAGGGTTAAGGTTACGACTAGGGTTAGGGTTAGGTTTAGGGTTAGCATTAGTTTTATTATTAGGGTTAGGGCTAGGGTTGGGGTTTGGGTTAGGGTTAGGGTTAGGATTATGGTTTGGTTTAGGGTTAGGTTTAGGGTTAACGTTTGGGTTAGGGTTACGG
>JAJHUQ010000063.1:880000-882500 GCA_035773235.1 Eospalax fontanierii | reverse complement strand
TTAGGGTTATTATTTGGGTTATGGTTTGGGTTAGTGTTAGGGTTAGGGTTTGGGTTAGTGTTAGAGTTAGGGTTTGAGTTAGGGTTAGGTTTAGGGTTAGGTTAAGGTTTGGGTTAGAGTTAGGGTTAGGGTTAGGGTTTGGGTTTGGTTTAGAGTTAGGGTTAGGTTAGGGTTTGGGTTAGAGTTAGGGTTAGGGTTAGGGTTAGGGTTAGGGTTAGGGTTAGGGTTAGGGTTAGGGTTATGGTTAGGGTTAGGGTTTGGGTTAGGGTTAGGGTTAGGATTATTGTTTGAGTTTGAGTTAGGTTTAGGGTTAGCATTAGGGTTAGGATTAGGGTTAGGGTTTGGGTTTGGGGTAGGGTTAGGGTTAGGGTTAGGATTTGGGTTAGGGTTAGGGTTAGGGTTTGGGTATGGGTTATGATAAGGGTTAGGGTTAGGGTTTGGTTTAGGGTTAGGTTTACGGTTAGTTTTTGGGTTAGGGTTAGGGTTAGGTTTAGGGTTAGGTTTAGGTTTTGATTTAGGTTTAGGTTTGGGTTAGGGTTATGGTTAGGGTTCGGGTTTGGGTTAGGGTTAGAGTTACGCTTAGGGTTAGGATTAGGGTTCGGGTTTGGTTTAGGGTTAGAGTTAGGGTTAGTGTTAGGTTTAGGTTTAGGGTTAGGGTTATGGTTAGGTTTAGGGTTAGGGTTAGTGTTAAGGTTTGGGTTAAGTTTAGGGTTAGGGTTAGGGTTTGGGTTTGGGTTAGGGTTTGGATTAGGGTTAGGGTTTGGGTTAGGGTTAGGGTTAGGGTTAGGGTTAGGGTTAGGATTTGGGTTAGGGTTCGGGTTTGGGTTAGAGTTAGGGTGAGGGTTATGGGTTGGGTTAGGTTTAGGGTTTGGTTACGATTAGGGTTACGGTTAGGGTTCGGATTAGGGTTAGTTTTAGGGTTTGGGTTTGGGTAAGGGTAAGGGTTAGGGTAAGGGTTAGGATAAGGATGAGGGTTAGGGTTAGGGTTAGGATTAGGGTTAGTATTTGGCTTATGGTTTGGGTTTGGGTTAGGGTTAGGGTTTGGGTTAGTGTTAGAGTTAGGTTTTGAGTTAGGGTTAGGGTTAGGGTTATGTTAGGATTTGGGTTAGTGTTAGTGTTAGGGTTAGGGTTAGGGTTAGGTTAGGGTTTGGGTTAGAGTTAGGGTTAGGGTTAGGGGTTGGATTAGGGTTATGATTAGGGTTAGGATTAGGATTAGGATTAGGCTTAGGCTTTAGGTTTGATTTCTGGTTAGAGTTAGGGTTAGGGTTTAGGGTTAGGATTAGGGTTAGTGTTAGTGTTTGGGTTAGGGTTAGGGTTACGGTGTGGGTTTGGGTTAGGGTTTGGGTTAGGGTTATTGTTTCGGTGTGGGTTATGTTTTGGGTTAGGTTTAAGGTTAGGCTTAGGGTTTCGGTTCGACTTAGGATTAGGGTTAGGGTTTGAGTTTGAATTAGGTTTAGGGTTAGCATTAGGGTTAGGGTTAGGTTTAGGATTAGTGTTTCGGTTAGGGTTACGGTTAGGGTTAGGGTTTGGGTTAGGGTTAGGGTTAGGATTAGGGGTTAGGTTTAGGTTTAGGGTTAGGTTTTGTGTTAGGGTTAAGGTTAGGATTAGGGGTTAGGTTTAGGTTTAGGGTTATTATTAGCGTTTGGGTTAGGTTTAGTGTTAGGGTTTGGGTTTTAGTAAGAATTAGGGTTAATGTTAGGGTTAGGGTTTCTGTTAGGGTTAGGGTTAAGCTTAGTGATAGTGTTAAGTTTGGGTTAGGGTTAGGCTTAGGGTTAGAGTTAGGATTAGGTTTAGGGTTAGGTTTAGATTTACGGTTTGGTTTAGGGGTAGTGTTAGGGTTACGTTTAGGGTTTGGGTTAGGTTTAGGGTTAGGGTTAGGGTTTGGGTTCGGGTTAGGGTTAGGCTTAGGGTTAGGGTTTGAGTAAGGGTTAGGGTTAGGGTTAGCGTTAGGGTTTGGGTTAGGGTTAGGGTTAGGATTAGGTTTTGAGTTTGAGTTAGGTTTAGGGTTAGCATTAGGGTTAGGATTAGGGTTAGGGTTTGGGTTTGGGTTAGGGTTTGAGTTTGAGTTAGGTTTATGGTTAGCATTAGGGTTAGGATTAGGGTTAGGGTTTGGGTATGAGTTATGATAAGAGTTAGGGTTAGGGTTTGGCTTAGGGTTAGGTTTACGGTTAGTTTTTGGGTTAGGGTTAGGGTTAGGTTTAGGGTTAGGTTTAGGTTTTGGGTTAGGGTTACGGTTAGCATTTGGGTTAGGGTTAGGGTTAGGGTTAGGGTTAGTGTTAGGGTTTGGTTTAGGATTACGGTTAGGTTTAGGTTTTCGGTTAAGTTTCGGGTTAGGGTTACGGTTTGCGTTCAGGTTGGGTTATTGCTAGGGTTCTAGTTAGGGTTAGGGTTAGGGTTAGGATTAGGCTTAGGGTTAGCGTTTGAGTTTGAGTTAGGTTTAGGTTTAGCATTAGGGTTAGGATTAGGGTTAGGGTTAGGGTTTGGGTTAGGGTTAGGGTTA
>JAJHUQ010000063.1:857500-870000 GCA_035773235.1 Eospalax fontanierii | reverse complement strand
GGTTAGTGTTAGGGTTTGGGTTAGGGTTAGGATTAGGGTTAGGGTTAGGATTAGGGTTTGGGTTAAATTTAGGGTTAGGGTTATGTCTTGGGTTAGGTTTAGGTTTAGGGTTAGGGTTTGGGTTAGGGTTAGGGTTAGGGTTTGGGTTTGGGTTAGGGTTAGGTCTTGGGCTTCGTTTAGGGGTAGGGTAAGGTTTAGGGTTTGCGTTAGGGTTAGGGTTAGTGTTAGGGCTTGGGTTTGGGTTAGGATTAGCGTTAGGTTTAGGATTAGGGTTAGGTTCAGGGTTTGGGTTTCTGTTATGTTTAGGGATAGGGTTAGGGTTTAGGTTTAAGGTTAGTGTTAGTGTTAGGGTTAGGGTTTGGGTTAGGGTTACGTTTGAATCTGGGTTAGTGTTAGGGTTACGATTAGTGTTAAGATTAGGGTTTCGGTTTGGGTTAGGGTTAGGGTTAGCGTTACGATAAGGGTTAAGTTTAGGGTTTGGGTTTGGGTTAGATTTAGGGTTAGGGTTAGGGTAAGGGTTAGTTTTAGGGTTAGGGTTAGGGTTAGGGTTAGGGTTAGGGTTAGGGATAGGGTTAGTGTTTGGGTTAAGGTTAGGGTTAGAGTTTGCGTTAGGAATACTGTTAAGTTAGGGTTAGTGTTAGGGTTTGGGTTAGGGTTAGGGTTAGGATTAGGGTTTGGGTTAGGGTTAGGGTTAGGGTTAGTGTTAGAGTTTGGGATAGGGTTAGGGTTACGGTGTGGGTTTGGGTTAGGGTTAGGGTTAGGGTTAGGGTTAGGGTTTCGGTGTGGATTATGTTTTGGGTTAGGTTTAGGGTTAGGGTTAGGGTTTGGGTTCGGGTTAGGATTAGGGTTAGGCTTTCAGTTTGAATTAGGTTTAGGGTTAGCATTAGGGTTAGGGTTAGGTTTAGGATTAGGGTTTCGGTTAGGTTTAGAGTTACGGTTAGGGTTTGGGTTAGGGTTAGGTTTCGGGTTAGGGGTTAGATTTAGGGTTTGGTTTAGGGGTAGTGTTAGGGTTAGGTTTAGGTTTTGGGTTAGGTTTAGGGTTAGGGTTAGGGTTTGGGTTCGGGTTCAGGTTAGGGTTAGGGATAGGGTTTGAGTTAGGGTTAGGGTTAGGGTTAGGGTTAGTGTTAGGGTTTGGCTTATGGTTAGGGTTAGGATTAGGGTTTGAGTTTGAGTTAGGTTTAGGGTTAGCATTAGGGTTAGGATTAGAGTTAGGGTTAGGGTTTGGGTTAGTGTTAGGGTTAGGGTTAGGGTTTGGGTTAGGGTTAGGTTTGAATCTGGGTTAGTGTTAGGGTTAGGGTTAGTGTTAAGATTAGGTTTAGCGTTAGGGTTAGGGTTAGGTTTTGGGTTAGGGTTAGGGTTAGGGTTAGGGTTAGAACTAGTGTTAGGGTTAGGGTTAGGGTTAGGGATAGGTAGGGTTTAGGTTAGAGTTAGGGTTAGGGTTAGGGTTTGGGTTAGGGTTAGGGTTAGGGTTAGGGTTAGGGTTAGGGTGAGGTGTTGGATTAGGGTTATGGTTAGGGTTAGGGTTAGGATTAGGGTTATGGTTACGGTTCGGATTAGGGTTAGGTTTAGAGTTTGGGTGTGGGTAAGCGTTAAGGTTAGGGTTAGGGTTAGGTTTAGGGTTAGGGTTAGGGTTAGGGTTAGGACTAGGTTTAGGGTTAGGGTTAGGGTTAGGATTAGGGTTAGGGTTTGGGTTTAGGTTTGGGTTATGGTTAGGGTTAGGGTTAGGGTTTAGGGTTAGGGTTAGTTTAGGGTTGGGGTTAGGGTATCGGTTTGGGTGATGTTTTGGGTTAGGTTTAGGGTTAGGGTTAGGGTTTGCGTTCGAGTTAGGATTAGGGTTAGGGTTTGAGTTTGAATTAGGTTTAGGGTTAGCATTAGGGTTAGGGTTTGGTTTAGGATTAGTGTTTCAGGTAGGGTTAGGGTTAGGGTTAGGGTTTGGGTTAGTTTAAGGTTTAGGTTTAGGGGTTAGGTTTAGGTTTATGGTTATTGTTAGGGTTTGGGTTAGGGTTAGGTTTAGGGTTTGGGTTTCAGTTAGGATTAGGGTTACTGTTAGGGTTTGTGTAAGTGTTAGGGTTATTGTTAGAGTTAGCATTAGGTTTAGGGTTAGGGTTAGATTTAGGGTTTGGTTTAGGGGTAGTGTTAGGGTTAGGTTTAGGTTTTGGGTTAAGATTAGGGTTAGGGTTAGGCTTTGGTTTCATGTTAGGGTTAGGGTTAGGGATAGGGTTTGAGTTAGGGTTAGGGTTAGGGTTAGGGTTACTGTTAGGGTTTGGCTTATGGTTAGGGTTAGGATTAGGGTTTGGGTTAGGGTTAGGTTTGAATCTGGGTTAGTGTTAGGGTTAGGGTTAGTGTTAAGATTAGGTTTAGCGTTAGGGTTAGGGTTACGTTTTGGGTTAGGGTTAGGATTAGGGTTAGGGTTAGAATTATTGTTAGGGTTAGGGTTAGGGTTAGGGTTAGGGATAGGTTAGGGTTTGGGTTAGAGTTAGGGTTAGGGTTAGGGTTTGGGTTAGGGTTAGGGTTAGGGTTAGGGTTAGGGTTAGGTTTAGGTTGAGGTGTTGGATTAGTGTTATGGTTATAGTTAGGGTTAGGATTAGGGTTAGTGTTACGGTTCGGATTAGGGTTAGGTTTAGAGTTTGGGTGTGGGTAAGGGTTAAGGTTAGGGTTAGGGTTAGGTTTAGGGTTAGGGTTAGGGTTAGGACTAGGTTTAGGGTTAGGGTTAGGGTTAGGATTAGGGTTAGGGTTTGGGTTTAGGTTTGGGTTATGGTTAGGGTTAGGGTTAGGGTTAGGGTTTAGGGTTAGGGTTAGGGTTAGGGTTAGGGTATCGGTTTGGGTAATGTTTTGGGTTAGGTTTAGGGTTAGGGTTAGGGTTTGGGTTCGGTTTAGATTAGGGTTAGGGTTTGAGTTTGAATTAGGTTTAGGGTTTGCATTAGGGTTAGGGTTAGGTTTAGGATTAGTGTTTCAGTTAGGGTTAGGGTTAGGGTTAGGGTTTGGGTTAGGTTAAGGCTTAGGTTTAGGGGTTAGGTTTAGGTTTATGGTTATTGTTAGGGTTTGGGTTAGGGTTAGGGTTAGGGTTTGGGTTTCAGTTAGGATTAGGGTTACTGTTAGGGTTTGTGTAAGGATTAAGGTTAGGGTTAGAGTTAGGATTAGGGTTAGGGTTAGGGTTAGATTTAGTGTTTTGGGTTAGGTTTAGGGTTAGGGTTAGGGTTTGGGTTCTGGTTAGGATTAGGGTTAGGGTTTGAGTTTTAATAAGGTTTATGGTTAGCATTAGGGTCAGGGTTAGGTTTAGGATTAGTGTTTCAGTTAGGGTTAGGGTTAGGGTTAGGTTTTGGGTTAGGTTAAGGCTTAGGGTTAGGGGTTAGGTTTAGGTTTATGGTTATTGTTAGGGTTTGGGTTAGGGTTAGGATTAGGGTTTGGGTTTCAGTTAGGATTAGGGTTACTGTTAGGGTTTGTGTAAGTGTTAGGGTTAGGGTTAGAGTTAGCATTAGGTTTAGGGTTAGGGTTAGATTTAGGGTTTGGTTTAGGGGAAGTGTTAGGGTTAGGTTTAGGTTTTGGGTTAGGTTTAGCGTTAGGGTTAGGGTTTGGGTTCGGGTTAGTGTTAGTGTTAGGGTTTGGCTTATGGTTAGGGTTAGGATTAGGGTTAGGGTTAGGGTTAGGGTTAGGGATAGGTTAGGGTTTGGGTTAGAGTTAGGGTTAGGGTTAGGGTTTGGGTTAGGGTTAGGTTTAGGATTAGGGTTTGGGTTAAGGTTAGGGTTACGGTTAGGGTTTGCGTTTGGGTTAGGGTTATGGTTACGGTTAGGTTTAGGATTAGGGTTAGGGTTACGGTTCGGATTAGCGTTAGGTTTAGAGTTTGGGTGTGGGCAAGGGTTAAGGTTAGGGTTAGGGTTAGGTTTAGGGTTAGGGTTAGGGTTAGGGTTAGGACTAGATTTCGGGTTAGGGTTAGGGTTAGGATTAGGTTAGGGTATGGGTTTAGGTTTGGGTTATGGTTAGGGTTAGGGTTAAGGTTAGGGTTAGGGTTAGGGTTAGGGTTTGGGTTAGGGTTAGGGTATCGGTTTGGGTTATGTTTTGGGTTAGGTTTAGGGTTAGGGTTAGGGTTTGGGTTCTGGTTAGGATTAGGGTTAGGGTTTGAGTTTGAATAAGGTTTATGGTTAGCATTAGGGTCAGGGCTAGGTTTAGGATTAGTGTTTCAGTTAGGGTTAGGGTTAGGGTTAAGTTTTGGGTTAGGGTTAGGGGATAGCTTTAGGTTTATGGTTATTGTTAGGGTTTGGGTTAGAGTTAGGGTCAGGGTTTGGGTTTCAGTTAGGATTAGGGTTACTGTTAGGGTTTGTGTAAGAGTTAGGGTTAGGGTTAGAGTTAGCATTAGGTTTAGGGTTAGGGTTAGATTTAGGGTTTGGTTTAGGGGAAGTGTTAGGGTTAGGTTTAGGTTTTGGGTTAGGGTAAGGGTTTGGGTTCGGGTTAGGGTTAGGGTTAGGGATAGGGTTTGAGTTAGGGTTAGGGTTAGGGTTATCGGTAGTGTTAGGGTTTGGCTTATGGTTAGGGTTAGGATTAGGGTTTGAGTTTGAGTTAGGTTTAGGTTTAGCATTAGGGTTAGGATTAGGGTTAGGGTTAGGGTTTGGGTTAGTGTTAGGGTTAGGGTTAGGGTTAGGTTTGAATCTGGGTTAGTGTTAGGGTTAGGGTTAGGGTTAAGATTAGGTTTAGCGTTAGGGTTAGGGTTAAGTTTTGGGTTAGGGTTAGGGTTAGAGTTAGGGTTAGGGTTAGGGTTAGGGTTAGGGTTAGGGTTAGGGTGAGGTGTTGGATTAGGGTTATGGTTAGGGTTAGGGTTAGGATTAGGGTTATGGTTACGGTTCGGATTAGGGTTAGGTTTAGAGTTTGGGTGTGGGTAAGCGTTAAGGTTAGGGTTAGGGTTAGGTTTAGGGTTAGGGTTAGGGTTAGGGTTAGGACTAGGTTTAGGGTTAGGGTTAGGGTTAGGATTAGGGTTAGGGTTTGGGTTTAGGTTTGGGTTATGGTTAGGGTTAGGGTTAGGGTTTAGGGTTAGGGTTAGTTTAGGGTTGGGGTTAGGGTATCGGTTTGGGTGATGTTTTGGGTTAGGTTTAGGGTTAGGGTTAGGGTTTGCGTTCGAGTTAGGATTAGGGTTTGGGTTTGAGTTTGAATTAGGTTTAGGGTTAGCATTAGGGTTAGGGTTTGGTTTAGGATTAGTGTTTCAGTTAGGGTTAGGGTTAGGGTTAGGGTTTGGGTTAGGTTAAGGCTTAGGTTTAGGGGTTAGGTTTAGGTTTATGGTTATTGTTAGGGTTTGGGTTAGGGTTAGGTTTAGGGTTTGGGTTTCAGTTAGGATTAGGGTTACTGTTAGGGTTTGTGTAAGTGTTAGGGTTATTGTTAGAGTTAGCATTAGGTTTAGGGTTAGGGTTAGATTTAGGGTTTGGTTTAGGGGTAGTGTTAGGGTTAGGTTTAGGTTTTGGGTTAAGATTAGGGTTAGGGTTAGGCTTTGGTTTCATGTTAGGGTTAGGGTTAGGGATAGGGTTTGAGTTAGGGTTAGGGTTAGGGTTAGGGTTACTGTTAGGGTTTGGCTTATGGTTAGGGTTAGGATTAGGGTTTGGGTTAGGGTTAGGTTTGAATCTGGGTTAGTGTTAGGGTTAGGGTTAGTGTTAAGATTAGGTTTAGCGTTAGGGTTAGGGTTACGTTTTGGGTTAGGGTTAGGATTAGGGTTAGGGTTAGAATTATTGTTAGGGTTAGGGTTAGGGTTAGGGTTAGGGATAGGTTAGGGTTTGGGTTAGAGTTAGGGTTAGGGTTAGGGTTTGGGTTAGGGTTAGGGTTAGGGTTAGGGTTAGGGTTAGGTTTAGGTTGAGGTGTTGGATTAGTGTTATGGTTATAGTTAGGGTTAGGATTAGGGTTAGTGTTACGGTTCGGATTAGGGTTAGGTTTAGAGTTTGGGTGTGGGTAAGGGTTAAGGTTAGGGTTAGGGTTAGGTTTAGGGTTAGGGTTAGGGTTAGGACTAGGTTTAGGGTTAGGGTTAGGGTTAGGATTAGGGTTAGGGTTTGGGTTTAGGTTTGGGTTATGGTTAGGGTTAGGGTTAGGGTTAGGGTTTAGGGTTAGGGTTAGGGTTAGGGTTAGGGTTAGGGTATCGGTTTGGGTAATGTTTTGGGTTAGGTTTAGGGTTAGGGTTAGGGTTTGGGTTCGGTTTAGATTAGGGTTAGGGTTTGAGTTTGAATTAGGTTTAGGGTTTGCATTAGGGTTAGGGTTAGGTTTAGGATTAGTGTTTCAGTTAGGGTTAGGGTTAGGGTTAGGGTTTGGGTTAGGTTAAGGCTTAGGTTTAGGGGTTAGGTTTAGGTTTATGGTTATTGTTAGGGTTTGGGTTAGGGTTAGGGTTAGGGTTTGGGTTTCAGTTAGGATTAGGGTTACTGTTAGGGTTTGTGTAAGGATTAAGGTTAGGGTTAGAGTTAGGATTAGGGTTAGGGTTAGGGTTAGATTTAGTGTTTTGGGTTAGGTTTAGGGTTAGGGTTAGGGTTTGGGTTCTGGTTAGGATTAGGGTTAGGGTTTGAGTTTTAATAAGGTTTATGGTTAGCATTAGGGTCAGGGTTAGGTTTAGGATTAGTGTTTCAGTTAGGGTTAGGGTTAGGGTTAGGTTTTGGGTTAGGTTAAGGCTTAGGGTTAGGGGTTAGGTTTAGGTTTATGGTTATTGTTAGGGTTTGGGTTAGGGTTAGGATTAGGGTTTGGGTTTCAGTTAGGTTTAGGGTTACTGTTAGGGTTTGTGTAAGTGTTAGGGTTAGGGTTAGAGTTAGCATTAGGTTTAGGGTTAGGGTTAGATTTAGGGTTTGGTTTAGGGGAAGTGTTAGGGTTAGGTTTAGGTTTTGGGTTAGGTTTAGCGTTAGGGTTAGGGTTTGGGTTCGGGTTAGTGTTAGTGTTAGGGTTTGGCTTATGGTTAGGGTTAGGATTAGGGTTAGGGTTAGGGTTAGGATTAGGGATAGGTTAGGGTTTGGGTTAGAGTTAGGGTTAGGGTTAGGGTTTGGGTTAGGGTTAGGTTTAGGATTAGGGTTTGGGTTAAGGTTAGGGTTACGGTTAGGGTTTGCGTTTGGGTTAGGGTTATGGTTACGGTTAGGTTTAGGATTAGGGTTAGGGTTACGGTTCGGATTAGCGTTAGGTTTAGAGTTTGGATGTGGGCAAGGGTTAAGGTTAGGGTTAGGGTTAGGTTTAGGGTTAGGGTTAGGGTTAGGGTTAGGACTAGATTTCGGGTTAGGGTTAGGGTTAGGATTAGGTTAGGGTATGGGTTTAGGTTTGGGTTATGGTTAGGGTTAGGGTTAAGGTTAGGGTTAGGGTTAGGGTTAGGGTTTGGGTTAGGGTTAGGGTATCGGTTTGGGTTATGTTTTGGGTTAGGTTTAGGGTTAGGGTTAGGGTTTGGGTTCTGGTTAGGATTAGGGTTAGGGTTTGAGTTTGAATAAGGTTTATGGTTAGCATTAGGGTCAGGGTTAGGTTTAGGATTAGTGTTTCAGTTAGGGTTAGGGTTAGGGTTAAGTTTTGGGTTAGGGTTAGGGGTTAGGTTTAGGTTTATGGTTATTGTTAGGGTTTGGGTTAGAGTTAGGGTTAGGGTTTGGGTTTCAGTTAGGATTAGGGTTACTGTTAGGGTTTGTGTAAGAGTTAGGGTTAGGGTTAGAGTTAGCATTAGGTTTAGGGTTAGGGTTAGATTTAGGGTTTGGTTTAGGGGAAGTGTTAGGGTTAGGTTTAGGTTTTGGGTTAGGGTAAGGGTTTGGGTTCGGGTTAGGGTTAGGGTTAGGGATAGGGTTTGAGTTAGGGTTAGGGTTAGGGTTATCGGTAGTGTTAGGGTTTGGCTTATGGTTAGGGTTAGGATTAGGGTTTGAGTTTGAGTTAGGTTTAGGTTTAGCATTAGGGTTAGGATTAGGGTTAGGGTTAGGGTTTGGGTTAGTGTTAGGGTTAGGGTTAGGGTTAGGTTTGAATCTGGGTTAGTGTTAGGGTTAGGGTTAGGGTTAAGATTAGGTTTAGCGTTAGGGTTAGGGTTAAGTTTTGGGTTAGGTTTAGGGTTAGAGTTAGGCTTACGGTTAGGGTTAGGGTTAGGGTTAGGGTGAGGTGTTGGATTAGGGTTATGGTTAGGGTTAGGGTTAGGATTAGGGTTATGGTTACGGTTCGGATTAGGGTTAGGTTTAGAGTTTGGGTGTGGGTAAGCGTTAAGGTTAGGGTTAGGGTTAGGTTTAGGGTTAGGGTTAGGGTTAGGGTTAGGACTAGGTTTAGGGTTAGGGTTAGGGTTAGGATTAGGGTTAGGGTTTGGGTTTAGGTTTGGGTTATGGTTAGGGTTAGGGTTAGGGTTTAGGGTTAGGGTTAGTTTAGGGTTGGGGTTAGGGTATCGGTTTGGGTGTTGTTTTGGGTTAGGTTTAGGGTTAGGGTTAGGGTTTGCGTTCGAGTTAGGATTAGGGTTAGGGTTTGAGTTTGAATTAGGTTTAGGGTTAGCATTAGGGTTAGGGTTTGGTTTAGGATTAGTGTTTCAGTTAGGGTTAGGGTTAGGGTTAGGGTTTGGGTTAGGTTAAGGCTTAGGTTTAGGGGTTAGGTTTAGGTTTATGGTTATTGTTAGGGTTTGGGTTAGGGTTAGGTTTAGGGTTTGGGTTTCAGTTAGGATTAGGGTTACTGTTAGGGTTTGTGTAAGTGTTAGGGTTATTGTTAGAGTTAGCATTAGGTTTAGGGTTAGGGTTAGATTTAGGGTTTGGTTTAGGGGTAGTGTTAGGGTTAGGTTTAGGTTTTGGGTTAGGATTAGGGTTAGGGTTAGGCTTTGGTTTCGGGTTAGGGTTAGGGTTAGGGATAGGGTTTGAGTTAGGGTTAGGGTTAGGGTTAGGGTTAGGGTTACTGTTAGGGTTTGGCTTATGGTTAGGGTTAGGATTAGGGTTTGGGTTAGGGTTAGGTTTGAATCTGGGTTAGTGTTAGGGTTAGGGTTAGTGTTAAGATTAGGTTTAGCGTTAGGGTTAGGGTACGTTTTGGGTTAGGGTTAGGATTAGGGTTAGGGTTAGAATTATTGTTAGGGTTAGGGTTAGGGTTAGGGTTAGGGATAGGTTAGGGTTTGGGTTAGAGTTAGGGTTAGGGTTAGGGTTTGGGTTAGGGTTAGGGTTAGGGTTAGGGTTAGGTTTAGGTTGAGGTGTTGGATTAGTGTTATGGTTATAGTTAGGGTTAGGATTAGGCTTAGTGTTACGGTTCGGATTAGGGTTAGGTTTAGAGTTTGGGTGTGGGTAAGGGTTAAGGTTAGGGTTAGGGTTAGGTTTAGGGTTAGGGTTAGGGTTAGGACTAGGTTTAGGGTTAGGGTTAGGGTTAGGATTAGGGTTAGGGTTTGGGTTTAGGTTTGGGTTATGGTTAGGGTTAGGGTTAGGGTTAGGGTTTAGGGTTAGGGTTAGGGTTAGGGTTAGGGTTAGGGTATCGGTTTGGGTAATGTTTTGGGTTAGGTTTAGGGTTAGGGTTAGGGTTTGGGTTCGGTTTAGATTAGGGTTAGGGTTTGAGTTTGAATTAGGTTTAGGGTTTGCATTAGGGTTAGGGTTAGGTTTAGGATTAGTGTTTCAGTTAGGGTTAGGGTTAGGGTTAGGGTTTGGGTTAGATTAAGGCTTAGGTTTAGGGGTTAGGTTTAGGTTTATGGTTATTGTTAGGGTTTGGGTTAGGGTTAGGGTTAGGGTTTGGGTTTCAGTTAGGATTAGGGTTACTGTTAGGGTTTGTGTAAGGATTAAGGTTAGGGTTAGAGTTAGGATTAGGGTTAGGGTTAGGGTTAGATTTAGTGTTTTGGGTTAGGTTTAGGGTTAGGGTTAGGGTTTGGGTTCTGGTTAGGATTAGGGTTAGGGTTTGAGTTTTAATAAGGTTTATGGTTAGCATTAGGGTCAGGGTTAGGTTTAGGATTAGTGTTTCAGTTAGGGTTAGGGTTAGGGTTAGGTTTTGGGTTAGGTTAAGGCTTAGGGTTAGGGGTTAGGTTTAGGTTTATGGTTATTGTTAGGGTTTGGGTTAGGGTTAGGATTAGGGTTTGGGTTTCAGTTAGGATTAGGGTTACTGTTAGGGTTTGTGTAAGTGTTAGGGTTAGGGTTAGAGTTAGCATTAGGTTTAGGGTTAGGGTTAGATTTAGGGTTTGGTTTAGGGGAAGTGTTAAGGTTAGGTTTAGGTTTTGGGTTAGGTTTAGCGTTAGGGTTAGGGTTTGGGTTCGGGTTAGTGTTAGTGTTAGGGTTTGGCTTATGGTTAGGGTTAGGATTAGGGTTAGGGTTAGGGTTAGGGTTAGGGATAGGTTAGGGTTTGGGTTAGAGTTAGGGTTAGGGTTAGGGTTTGGGTTAGGGTTAGGTTTAGGATTAGGGTTTGGGTTAAGGTTAGGGTTACGGTTAGGGTTTGCGTTTGGGGTAGGGTTATGGTTACGGTTAGGTTTAGGATTAGGGTTAGGGTTACGGTTCGGATTAGCGTTAGGTTTAGAGTTTGGGTGTGGGCAAGGGTTAAGGTTAGGGTTAGGGTTAGGTTTAGGGTTAGGGTTAGGGTTAGGGTTAGGACTAGATTTCGGGTTAGGGTTAGGGTTAGGATTAGGTTAGGGTATGGGTTTAGGTTTGGGTTATGGTTAGGGTTAGGGTTAAGGTTAGGGTTAGGGTTAGGGTTAGGGTTTGGGTTAGGGTTAGGGTATCGGTTTGGGTTATGTTTTGGGTTAGGTTTAGGGTTAGGGTTAGGGTTTGGGTTCTGGTTAGGATTAGGGTTAGGGTTTGAGTTTGAATAAGGTTTATGGTTAGCATTAGGGTCAGGGTTAGGTTTAGGATTAGTGTTTCAGTTAGGGTTAGGGTTAGGGTTAAGTTTTGGGTTAGGGTTAGGGGTTAGGTTTAGGTTTATGGTTATTGTTAGGGTTTGGGTTAGAGTTAGGGTTAGGGTTTGGGTTTCAGTTAGGATTAGGGTTACTGTTAGGGTTTGTGTAAGAGTTAGGGTTAGGGTTAGAGTTAGCATTAGGTTTAGGGTTAGGGTTAGATTTAGGGTTTGGTTTAGGGGAAGTGTTAGGGTTAGGTTTAGGTTTTGGGTTAGGGTAAGGGTTTGGGTTCGGGTTAGGGTTAGGGTTAGGGATAGGGTTTGAGTTAGGGTTAGGGTTAGGGTTATCGGTAGTGTTAGGGTTTGGCTTATGGTTAGGGTTAGGATTAGGGTTTGAGTTTGAGTTAGGTTTAGGTTTAGCATTAGGGTTAGGATTAGGGTTAGGGTTAGGGTTTGGGTTAGTGTTAGGGTTAGGGTTAGGGTTAGGTTTGAATCTGGGTTAGTGTTAGGGTTAGGGTTAGGGTTAAGATTAGGTTTAGCGTTAGGGTTAGGGTTAAGTTTTGGGTTAGGGTTAGGGTTAGGGTTAGGGTTAGGGTTAGGGTTAGGGTTAGGGTTAGGGTGAGGTGTTGGATTAGGGTTATGGTTAGGGTTAGGGTTAGGATTAGGGTTATGGTTACGGTTCGGATTAGGGTTAGGTTTAGAGTTTGGGTGTGGGTAAGCGTTAAGGTTAGGGTTAGGGTTAGGTTTAGGGTTAGGGTTAGGGTTAGGGTTAGGACTAGGTTTAGGGTTAGGGTTAGGGTTAGGATTAGGGTTAGGGTTTGGGTTTAGGTTTGGGTTATGGTTAGGGTTAGGGTTAGGGTTTAGGGTTAGGGTTAGTTTAGGGTTGGGGTTAGGGTATCGGTTTGGGTGATGTTTTGGGTTAGGTTTAGGGTTAGGGTTAGGGTTTGCGTTCGAGTTAGGATTAGGGTTTGGGTTTGAGTTTGAATTAGGTTTAGGGTTAGCATTAGGGTTAGGGTTTGGTTTAGGATTAGTGTTTCAGTTAGGGTTAGGGTTAGGGTTAGGGTTTGGGTTAGGTTAAGGCTTAGGTTTAGGGGTTAGGTTTAGGTTTATGGTTATTGTTAGGGTTTGGGTTAGGGTTAGGTTTAGGGTTTGGGTTTCAGTTAGGATTAGGGTTACTGTTAGGGTTTGTGTAAGTGTTAGGGTTATTGTTAGAGTTAGCATTAGGTTTAGGGTTAGGGTTAGATTTAGGGTTTGGTTTAGGGGTAGTGTTAGGGTTAGGTTTAGGTTTTGGGTTAGGATTAGGGTTAGGGTTAGGCTTTGGTTTCGGGTTAGGGTTAGGGTTAGGGCTAGGGTTTGAGTTAGGGTTAGGGTTAGGGTTAGGGTTAGGGTTACTGTTAGGGTTTGGCTTATGGTTAGGGTTAGGATTAGGGTTTGGGTTAGGGTTAGGTTTGAATCTGGGTTAGTGTTAGGGTTAGGGTTAGTGTTAAGATTAGGTTTAGCGTTAGGGTTAGGGTACGTTTTGGGTTAGGGTTAGGATTAGGGTTAGGGTTAGAATTATTGTTAGGGTTAGGGTTAGGGTTAGGGTTAGGGATAGGTTAGGGTTTGGGTTAGAGTTAGGGTTAGGGTTAGGGTTTGGGTTAGGGTTAGGGTTAGGGTTAGGGTTAGGTTTAGGTTGAGGTGTTGGATTAGTGTTATGGTTATAGTTAGGGTTAGGATTAGGGTTAGTGTTACGGTTCGGATTAGGGTTAGGTTTAGAGTTTGGGTGTGGG
>JAJHUQ010000063.1:852500-855000 GCA_035773235.1 Eospalax fontanierii | reverse complement strand
TTCGGGTTAGGGTTTGGGTTTGGGTTAGCGT
This sequence comes from Eospalax fontanierii, assembly GCA_035773235.1. Lineage (NCBI taxonomy): Eukaryota > Metazoa > Chordata > Mammalia > Rodentia > Spalacidae > Eospalax > Eospalax fontanierii. The sequence continues at coordinate 854,969 of JAJHUQ010000063.1, read as the reverse complement.
TAGGGTTTGGGTTTCGTTTAGGGTTAGGGTTAGGTTTAGGGTTTGCGTTAGGGTTAGGGTTAGTGTTAGGGTTTGGGTTTGGGTTAGGATTAGGGTTAGGGTTAGGATTAGGGTTAGGTTCAGTTTGGGTTTCTGTTATGTTTAGGGTTAGGGTTAGGGTTTAGGGTTAAGATTAGTGTTAGTGTTAGGGTTAGGGTTTGGGTTAGGGTTTCGTTTGAATCTGGGTTAGTGTTAGGGTTATGATTAGTGTTAGGATTAGGGTTACGGTTTGGGTTAGGGTTAGGGTTATCGTTACGATCAGGGTTAAGTTAAGGGTTTGGGTTTGGGTTAGGTTTAGGGTTAGGGTTTGGGTTAGGGTTAGTTTTAGGGTTAGGGTTAGGGTTAGGGTTAGGGTGAGGTGTTGGATTAGAGTTATGGTTATAGTTAGGGTTAGGATTAGGGTTAGTGTTACGGTTCGGATTAGGGTTAGGTATAGGGTTGGGGTGTGGGAAGGGGTTAAGGTTACGGTTAGGCTTAGGTTTAGGGTTAGGGTTAGGGTTCGGACTAGGTTTAGGGTTAGGGTTAGGGTTAGTATTAGGGGTAGGGTTTGGGTTTAGGTTTGGGTTATGGTTAGGGTTAGGGTTAGGGTTAGGGTTTAGGGTTAGGGTTAGGGTTACTGTTAGCGTTAGGGTTAGGGTATCGGTTTGGGTTATGTTTTGGGTTAGGTTTAGGGTTAGGGTTAGGGTTTGGGTTCGGGTTAGGATTAGGGTTAGGGTTTGAGTTTGAATTAGGTTTAGGGTTAGCATTACGGTTAGGGTTTGGTTTAGGATTAGTGTTTCAGTTAGGGTTATGGTTAGGGTTAGGGTTTGGGTTAGGTTAAGGCTTAGGTTTAGGGGTTAGGTTTAGGTTTATGGTTATTGTTAGAGTTTGGGTTAGGCTTAGGGTTAGGGTTTGGGTTTCAGTTAGGATTAGGGTTACTGTTAGGGTTTGTGTAAGGATTAGGGTTAGGGTTAGAGTTAGGATTAGGTTTAGGGTTAGGGTTAGATTTAGTGTTTGGTTTAGGGGTAGTGTTAGGGTTAGGTTTAGGTTTTGGGTTAGGTTTAGGGTTAGGGTTAGGGTTTGGGTTCGGGTTAGTGTTAATGTTAGGGTTTGGCTTATGGTTAGGGTTAGGATTAGGGTTAGGGTTAGGGTTAGGGTTAGGGATAGGTTAGGGTTTGGGTTAGAGTTAGGGTTAGGGTTAGGGTTTGGGTTAGGGTTAGGTTTAGGATTAGGGTTTGGGTTAAGGTTAGGGTTACGGTTAGGGTTTGCGTTTGGGTTAGGGTTATGGTTACGGTTAGGTTTAGGATTAGGGTTAGGGTTACGGTTCGGATTAGGGTTAGGTTTAGAGTTTGGGTGTGGGCAAGGGTTAAGGTTCGGGTTAGGGTTAGGTTTAGGGTTAGGGTTAGGGTTAGGGTTAGGACTAGATTTCGGGTTAGGGTTAGGGTTAGGATTAGGTTAGGGTATGGGTTTAGGTTTGGGTTATGGTTAGGGTTAGGGTTAAGGTTAGGGTTAGGGTTAGGGTTAGGGTTTGGGTTAGGGTTAGGGTATCGGTTTGGGTTATGTTTTGGGTTAGGTTTAGGGTTAGGGTTAGGGTTTGGGTTCTGGTTAGGATTAGGGTTAGGGTTTGAGTTTGAATAAGGTTTATGGTAAGCATTAGGGTGAGGGTTAGGTTTAGGATTAGTGTTTCAGTTAGGGTTAGGGTAAGGGTTAAGTTTTGGGTTAGGGTTAGGGGTTAGGTTTAGGTTTATGGTTATTGTTAGGGTTTGGGTTAGAGTTAGGGTTAGGGTTTGGGTTTCAGTTAGGATTAGGGTTACTGTTAGGGTTTGTGTAAGAGTTAGGGTTAGGGTTAGAGTTAGCATTAGGTTTAGGGTTAGGGTTAGATTGAGCGTTTGGTTTAGGGGAAGTGTTAGGGTTAGGTTTAGGTTTTGGGTTAGGGTAAGGGTTTGGGTTCGGGTTAGGGTTAGGGTTAGGGATAGGGTTTGGGTTAGGGTTGGGGTTAGGGTTACGGGTAGTGTTGGGGTTTGGCTTATGGTTAGGTTTAGGATTAGGGTTTGAGTTTGAGTTAGGTTTAGGTTTAGCATTAGGGTTAGGATTAGGGTTAGGGTTAGGGTTTGGGTTAGTGTTAGGGTTAGGGTTAGGGTTAGGTTTGAATCTGGGTTAGTGTTAGGGTTAGGGTTAGGGTTAAGATTAGGTTTAGCGTTAGGGTTAGGGTTAGGTTTTGGGTTAGGGTTAGGGTTAGGGTTAGGGTTAGGGTTAGGGTTAGGATAAGGATGAGGGTTAGGGTTAGGGTTAGGTTTAGGGTTATTATTTGGGTTATGGTTTGGGTTAGGGTTAGGGTTAGGGTTTGGGTTTCGTTTAGGGTTAGGGTTAGGTTTAGTGTTAGGGTTTGGGTTTGGGTTAGGTTTAGGGTTAGGTTTAGGGTTTGCGTTAGGTTTAGGTTTAGTGTTAGGG
>JAJHUQ010000063.1:840000-842500 GCA_035773235.1 Eospalax fontanierii | reverse complement strand
GTTAGGGTTTGGGTTTCGTTTAGGGTTAGGGTTTGGTTTAGTGTTAGGGATTGGGTTTGGGTTAGGTTTAGGGTTAGGTTTAGGGTTTGCGTTAGGTTTAGGTTTAGTGTTAGGTTTGGGTTTGGGTTAGGGTTAGGGTTAGGATTAGGGTTAGGGTTAGGGTTAGGGTTAGGTTTAGGGTTTGGTTTTCGGTTATGTTTAGGGTTAGGGTTAGGGTTAGGGTTAGGTTTTAGGGTTAAGGTTAGTGTTGGTGTTAGGGTTAGGTTTTGGGTTAGGGTTAGGTTTGAATCTGGGTTAGTGTTAGGGTTAGGATTAGTGTTAAGATTAGGGTTTGGGTTTGGGTTTGGATTAGGTTTAGGGTTAGGGTTAGGGTTAGGGTTAGGTTTAGGGTTAGGGTTAGGATTATGCTTAGGGTTACTGTTAAGGTTAAGTTTAGGCTTAGTGTTTTGGTTAGCAATAGGGTTAGGTTAGGGTTAGTGTTAGGGTTTAGGTTAGGTTTAGGATTAGGGTTAGGGTTAGGATTAGGGTTTGGGTTAAATTTAGGATTAGGGTTATGTCTTGGGTTAGGTTTAGGCTTAGGGTTAGTGTTTGGGTTAGGGTTCGGGTTAGGGTTTGGGTTTGGGTTAGGGTTAGTGTTTGGGTTTCGCTTAGGGTTAGGGTTAGGTTTAGGGTTTGCGTTAGGGTTAGGGTTAGTGTTAGTGTTAGGGTTTGGGTTTGGGTTAGGATTAGGGTTAGGGTTAGGATTAGGGTTAGGTTCACTTTGGGTTTCTGTTATGTTTAGGGTTAGGGTTAGGGTTTAGGGTTAAGATTAGTGTTAGTGTTAGGGTTAGGGTTTGGGTTAGGGTTACGTTTGAATCTGGGTTAGTGTTAGGGTTATGATTAGTGTTAAGATTAGGGTTTCGGTTTGGGTTAGGGTTAGGGTTATCGTTACGATTAGGGTTAAGTTAAGGGTTTGGGTTTGGGTTAGGTTTAGGGTTAGGGTTAGGGTTAGGGTTAGGGTTAGGGTTTCGGTGTGGATTATGTTTTGGGTTAGGTTTAGTGTTAGGGTTAGGGTTTGGGTTCGGGTTAGGATTAGGGTTAGGCTTTGAGTTTGAATTAGGTTTAGGGTTAGCATTAGGGTTAGGGTTATGTTTAGGATTAGGGTTTCGGTTAGGTTTAGGGTTACCGTTACGGTTTGGGTTAGGGTTAGGTTTAGGGTTAGGGGTTAGGTTTAGATTTAGGGTTATTGTTAGGGTTTGGGTTAGGGTTAGGGTTAGGGTTAGGGTTAGGGTTAGGGTTAGTGTTAGGGTTAGGGTTAGATTTAGGGTTTTTTTTAGGTGTAGTGTTAGGGTTAGGTTTAGGGTTTGTGTTACGTTTAGGGTCAGGGTTAGGTTTTGGGTTCGGGTAAGGTTTAGGTTTAGGGTTAGAGTTTGAGTTAGGGTTAGGGTTACGGTTAGGGTTAGGGTTAGGGTTTGGGTTAGTGTTAGGGTTAGGATTAGGGTTTGAGTTTTACTTAGGTTTAGGCTTATCATTCGGGATAGGATTAGGGTTAGGGTTTGGGTTTGGGTTAGGTTTAGGGATAGGGCTTGCGGTAGGGTTAGGGTTAGGGGGAGGGGTTGGGTTAAAATTAGTGTTAGGTTTAGGGTTTGGGTTAGGGTTAGGGTTAGATTTGAATTTTGGTTAGTGTTAGGGTTAGAGTTTTTAGTTAAGATTAGGGTTTGGGTTTGGGTTAGGGTTAGGGTTAGGGTTACGATTAGGGTTGAGTTTAGGGTTTGGGTTTGGGTTAGGTTTAGGGATAGGTTTAGGGGTTGGGTTAGGGTTAGGGTTAGGGATTCGGTTTGGGTTAGGGATAGGGTTAGGATTAGGGTTAGGGTTTGGGTTAGGGTTAGGGTTAGGGTTAGGGTTTGGTTTAGGGTTACGGTTAGGGTTAGGGTTTGTGTTAGGTTTAGGGTTAGGGGTAGGAGTAAGGTTACGGTTTAGGTTTTCGGTTAGGGTTAGGTTTAGAGTTAGGGTTAGGGTTAGCGTTAGGGTTAGGGTTTGGGTTAGGGTTATGGTTAGGGTTAAGGTTAGGTTTATGTTTAGGGTTTCGGATAGTGTTAGGTTTAGGGTTAGTGTTAGTGTTTGGGTTAGGGTAAGGGTTACGGTTAGGGTTTGGGTATGGGTTAGGGTAAGGTTTAGGGTTAGGTTTTGGCTTAGGGTTAGGTTTAGGGTTAGTTTTTGGGTTAGGGTTAGGTTTAGGGTTAGGATTATGTTAGGGTTAGGGTTTGGGTTAGGGTTAGGGTTAGGGTTAGGATTAGGATTAGGTTTTGAGTTAGGGTTAACGTTCGTGTTTGAGTATGTGTTAGGCTTAGGGTTAAGTTTAGGGTTAGGGTTTGGGTTTGGGTTAGGGTTAGGGTTAGGGTTAGGGTTTGGGTTAGGGTTAGTGTTAGGGTTAGGGTTTGAGTTTGAGTTAGGTTTAGAATTAGCATTAGTATTAGGGTTAGGGTTAGTGTTAGGGTTAGGGTTAGGGTTAGGGTTAGGG
>JAJHUQ010000063.1:795000-797500 GCA_035773235.1 Eospalax fontanierii | reverse complement strand
GGTTTGAGTTAGGGTTAGGGTTAGGGTTAGGGTTTGGGTTAGGGTTAGGTTTGAATCTGGGTTAGTGTTAGGGTTAGGGTTAGGGTTAAGATTAGGTTTAGCATTAGGGTTAGGGTTAGCTTTTGGGTTAGGGTTAACGTTTGGGTTAGGGTTAGGGTTAGGGTTAGGATAAGGATGAGGGTTAGGGTTAGGGTTAGGTTTAGGGTTATTATTTGGTTTATGGTTTGGGTTAGGGTTAGGGTTAGGGTTTGGGTTTCGTTTAGGGTTAGGGTTAGGTTTAGTGTTAGGGTTAGGGTTAGGGTTAGGGTTAGGACTAGGTTTAGGGTTAGGGTTAGGTTTAGGATTAGGGTTAGGGTTAGGGTTAGGGTTAGGGTTAGGTTTAGGGTTTGGTTTTCGGTTATGTTTAGGGTTAGGGTTAGGGTTAGGGTTAGGTTTTAGGGTTAAGGTTAGTGTTGGTGTTAGGGTTAGGTTTTGGGTTAGGGTTAGGTTTGAATCTGGGTTAGTGTTAGGTTTAGGATTAGTGTTAAGATTAGGGTTTGGGTTTGGGTTTGGATTAGGTTTAGGGTTAGGGTTAGGGTTAGGGTTAGGTTTAGGGTTAGGGTTAGGATTATGGTTAGGGTTACTGTTAAGGTTAAGTTTAGGCTTAGTGTTTTGGTTAGCAATAGGGTTAGGTTAGGGTTAGTGTTAGGGTTTAGGTTAGGTTTAGGATTAGGGTTAGGGTTAGGATTAGGGTTTGGGTTAAATTTAGGATTAGGGTTATGTCTTGGGTTAGGTTTAGGGTTAGGGTTAGGGTTTGGGTTAGGGTTCGGGTTAGGGTTTGGGTTTGGGTTAGCGTTAGGGTTTGGGTTTCGTTTAGGGTTAGGGTTAGGTTTAGGGTTTGCGTTAGGTTTAGGGTTAGTGTTATGGTTTGTGTTTGGGTTAGGATTAGGGTTAGGGTTAGGATTAGGGTTAGGTTCAGTTTGGGTTTCTGTTATGTTTAGGGTTAGGGTTAGGGTTTAGGGTTAAGATAAGTGTTAGTGTTAGGGTTAGGGTTTGGGTTAGGGTTACGTTTGAATCTGGGTTAGTGTTAGGGTTATGATTAGTGTTAAGATTAGGGTTTCGGTTTGGGTTAGGGTTAGGGTTATCGTTACGATTAGGGTTAAGTTAAGGGTTTGGGTTTGGGTTAGGTTTAGGGTTAGGGTTAGGGTTAGGGTTAGTTTTAGGGTTAGGGTTAGGGTTACGGTTAGGGATAGGGTTAGTGTTTGGGTTAAGGTTAGGGTTAGAGTTTGCGTTAGGAATACTGTTAAGTTAGGGTTAGTGTTAGGGTTTGGGTTAAGGTTAGGGTTAGATTTAGGGTTAGGATTAGGGTTTGGGTTAGGGTTAGTGTTGGGTTAGTGTTAGGGTTTGGGATAGGGTTAGGGTTACGGTGTGGGTTTGGGTTAGGGTTAGGGTTAGGGTTAGGGTTAGGGTTTCGGTGTGGATTATGTTTTGGGTTAGGTTTAGTGTTAGGTTTAGGGTTTGGGTTCGGGTTAGGATTAGGGTTAGGCTTTGAGTTTGAATTAGGTTTAGGGTTAGCATTAGGGTTAGGGTTAGGTTTAGGATTAGGGTTTCGGTTAGGTTTAGGGTTACGGTTAGGTTTTGGGTTAGGGTTAGGTTCCGGGTTAGGGGTTAGGTTTAGATTTAGGGTTATTGTTAGGGTTTGGGTTAGGGTTAGGGTTAGGGTTAGGGTTAGGGTTAGGGTTAGGGTTAGTGTTAGGGTTAGGGTTAGATTTAGGGTTTTTTTTAGGGGTAGTGTTAGGGTTAGGTTTAGGGTTTGTGTTACGTTTAGGGTCAGGGTTAGGTTTTGGGTTCGGGTTAGGTTTAGGTTTAGGGTTAGAGTTTGAGTTAGGGTTAGGGTTAGGGTTAGGGTTAGGGTTTGGGTTAGTGTTAGGGTTACGATTAGGGTTTGAGTTTTACTTAGGTTTAGGCTTATCATTCGGGTTAGGATTAGGGTTAGGGTTTGGGTTTGAGTTAGGTTTAGGGTTAGGGTTTGCGTTAGGGTTAGGGTTAGGGTTAGGGTTAGGGTTTGGGTTAGGATTAGGGTTAGGGTTAGGGTTTGGGTTAGGGTTAGGGTTAGATTTGAATTTTGGTTAGTGTTAGGGTTAGAGTTTTTAGTTAAGATTAGGGTTTGTGTTTGGGTTAGGGTTAGGGTTAGGGTTACGACTAGGGTTGAGTTTAGGGTTTTGGTTTGGGTTAGGTTTAGGGACAGGGTTAGGGGTTGGGTTAGGGTTAGGGTTAGGATTTCGGTTTGGGTTAGGGTTAGGGTTAGGATTAGGGTTAGGGTTTGGGTTCGGGTTAGGGTTAGGGTTAGGGTTTGGTTTAGGGTTACGGTTAGGGTTAGGGTTTGTGTTAGGTTTAGGGTTAGGGGTAGGAGTAAGGTTACGGTTTAGGTTTTCGGTTAGGGTTAGGTTTAGAGTTAGGGTTAGGGTTAGCGTTAGTGTTAGGGTTTGGGTTAGGGTTATGGTTAGGGTTAAGGTTAGGT
>JAJHUQ010000063.1:750000-757500 GCA_035773235.1 Eospalax fontanierii | reverse complement strand
GGTTGAGTTTAGGGTTTGGGTTTGGGTTAGGTTTAGGGACAGGGTTAGGGGTTGGGTTAGGGTTAGGGTTAGGATTTCGGTTTGGGTTAGGGTTAGGGTTAGGATTAGGGTTTGGGTTAGGGTTAGGGTTAGGGTTAGGGTTTGGTTTAGGGTTACAGTTAGGGTTAGGGTTTGTGTTAGGTTTAGGGTTAGGGGTAGGAGTAAGGTTACGGTTTAGGTTTTCGGTTAGGGTTAGGTTTAGAGTTAGGGTTAGGGTTAGTGTTAGGGTTAGGGTTTGGGTTAGGGTTATGGTTAGGGTTAAGGTTAGGTTTATGTTTAGGGTTTCGGATAGTGTTAGGTTTAGGGTTAGTGTTAGGGTTTGGGTTAGTTTAAGGGTTACGGTTAGGGTTTGGGTATGGGTTAGGGTAAGGGTTAGGGTTAGGTTTTGGCTTAGGGTTAGGTTTAGGGTTAGTTTTTGGGTTAGTGTTAGGGTTAGGGTTAGGATTATGTTAGGGTTAGGGTTTGGGTAAGGGTTAGGGTTAGGGTTAGGATTAGGATTAGGTTTTGAGTTAGGGTTAACGTTAGTGTTTGAGTATGTGTTAGGCTTAGGGTTAAGTTTAGGGTTAGGGTTTGGGTTTGGGTTAGGGTTAGGGTTAGGGTTTGGATTAGGGTTAGTGTTAGGGTTAGGGTTTGAGTTTGAGTTAGGTTTAGGATTAGCATTAGTATTAGGGTTAGGGTTAGTGTTAGGGTTAGGGTTAGGGTTAGGGTTAGGATTAGGGTTTGGGTTAGTGTTAGGGTTAGGGTTTGGGTTTGGGTTAGGGTTATGATTAGGGTTTAGTTTAGGGTTTGGTGTTAGGGGTTATGTTTTAGGTTTAGGGTTAGGGCTAGGGTTAGGGTATTGGTTAGGGTTAGGGTTAGGGTTAGGGTTTGGGATAGGGTTAGGGTTACGGTGTGGGTTTGGGTTAGGGTTAGGTTTAGGGTCAGTGTTTGTGTTTGGGTAAAATGTTAGGATTAGTGTTTGGGTTTGGGTTAGGTGTAGGGTTAGGGTTAGGGTTAGTGTTTGGGTTTCGTTTAGGGTTAGGGTTAGGTTTAGTGTTAGGGTTTGGGTTTGGGTTAGGGTTAGGGTTATGTTTATGATTTGCGTTAGGGTTAGGGTTAGTGTTAGGGTTTGGGTTTGGGTTAGGATTAGGGTTAGGGTTAGGGTTAGGTTTAGGGTTTGGGTTTCGGTTATGTTTAGGGTTAGGGTTAGGGTTACGGTTAGGGTTTAGGCTTAAGGTTAGTGTTAGGGTTAGGGTTAGGTTTTGGGTTAGGGTTAGGTTTGAATCTGGGTTAATGTTCGGGTTAGGATTAGTGTTAAGATTAGTGTTTGTGTTTGGGTTAGGGTTAGGGTTAGGGTTACGATTAGGGTTAAGTTTAGGGTTTGGGTTTGGGTTAGGTTTAGGTTTGGGTTAGGGTTAGGTTTAGGGTTACATTTAGGGTTAGGGTTATGGTTAGGTTTAGTGTTTGGGTTAAGGTTAGGGTTAGTGTTAGGGTTAGCAATAGGGTTTGGTTAGGGTTAGTGTTATGGTTACGATTAGGGTTAAGTTTAGGGTTTGGGTTTGGGTTAGGTTTAGGGTTAGGGTTAGGGTTAGGGTTAGGTTTAGGGTTAGAGTTAGGGTTAGGGTTATGGTTAGGTTTAGTGTTTGGGTTAAGGTTAGGATTAGTGTTAGGGTTAGCAATAGGGTTAGGTTAGGGTTAGTCTTAGGGTTTGGGTTTGGGTTAGGGTTCGGGTTAGGTTTAGGATTAGGGTTTGGGTTAAGGTTAGGGTTAGGGTTAGGGTTTGCGTTTGGGTTAGGGTTATGGTTTGTGTTTGGGTTAGGGTTTGGGGTTAGGGGCTAGGGGTTAGTTTTATAGTTAGGGCTAGTGTTAGGGTTTGGGTTTGGGTTAGGGTCAGGGTTATGGTTTGGGTTAGGGTTAGGGTTAGGGTTTGGGTTGGGGTTAGTGTTACGGTTTGGGTTTTGATTAGGCTCAGGGTAAGTGTTAGGGTTTCAGTTTGGGTTAGGGTTAGGTTTAAGTTTAGGGTTAGGGTTAGGGTTTGGGTTAGGGTTAGGTTTACGCTTATGATTGATTTTCGGTTAGGGTTAGGATTAGGGTTTGGGTTTGGGTTAGGGTTAGGGTTAGGTTTAGGTTTAGGGTTAGGGTTTCGGTTTCGGTGTGGATTAGGCTTAGGTTTTGTTAGGGTTTGGTTTTGGGTTAGGATTAGGGTAGGGTTAGGGTTTGGTTTAGGGTTAGGGTTAGGGTTACGGTTAGCATTTGGGTTAGGGTTTTGGTTAGGGTTTGAGTTAGGGTTAGGGTTAGGTTTAGGGTTAGGTTTAGGGTTTGGGTTAGGGTTAGGTTTAGGGTTTGGTTTAGGATTACGGTTAGGTTTAGGTTTTGGGTTAAGTTTCGGGTTAGGGTTAGGGTTTGCATTCGGGTTGGGTTAGTGTTAGGGTTTTAGTTAAGGTTAGGGTTAGGGTTAGAATTTGGGTTAGGGTTAGGGTTAGGGTTAGGGTTTGAGTTTGATTTAGGTTTAGGGTTAGCATTAGGGTTAGGGTTAGGGTTTGGTTTAGGGTTAGGGTTAGGGTTAGGTTTTTGGTTAGGTTTATGGTTAGGGTTAGGGGTTAGGTTTAGGTTTATGGTTATGGTTAGGGTTTGGATTAGGGTTAGGGTTAGGGTTTGGCTTTCAGTTAGAATTAGGGTTACTGTTAGGCTTAGGGTTAGGTTTGAATCTGGGTTAGTGTTAGGGTTAGGGTTAGTGTTAAGATTAGATTTAGCTTTAGGGTTAGGGTTAGGTTTTGGTTTAGGGATAGGGTTAGGGTTAGGGTTACAATTAGGGTTAGGGTTAGGGTTAGGGTTAGGGATAGGTTAGGGTTTGGGTTAGAGTTAGGGTTAGGGTTAGGGTTTGGGTTTGGGTTAGAGTTAGGGTTAGGTTAGGGTTTGGGTTAGAGTTAGGGTTAGGGTGAGGTGTTGGATTAGGGTTATGGTTAGGGTTAGGGTTAGGATTAGGGTTAGGGTTAGGGTTCAGATTAGGGTTAGGTTTAGAGTTTGGGTTTGGGTAAGGGTTAAGGTTAGGGTTAGGGTTAGGGTTAGGTTTAGGGTTAGGACTAGGTTTAGGGTTAGTGTTAGGGTTATGATTAGGGTTAGGCTTTGGGTTTAGGTTTGGGTTATGGTTAGGGTTAGGGTTAGGGTTTAGGTTTAGGGTTAGGGTTAGGGTATCGGTTTGGGTTATGTTTTGGGTTAGGTTTAGGGTTAGGGTTAGGATTTGGGTTCGGGTTAGGATTACGGTTAGGGTTTGAGTTTGAATTAGGTTTAGGATTAGCATTAGTGTTAGGGTTAGTTTTAGGATTAGTGTTTCAGTTAGGGTTAGGGTTAGGGTTTGGGTTAGGTTTAGATTTAGGGTTAGAGGTTAGGTTTAGGTTTATGGTTATTGTTAGGGTTTGGATTAGGGTTAGGGTTAGGGTTAGAGTTAGGATTAGGTTTAGGTTTAGGGTTAGATTTAGGGTTTTGTTTAGGGGTAGTGTTAGGGTTAGGTTTAGGTTTTGGGTTAGGTTTAGGGTTAGGGTTAGGGTTTGGGTTCAGGTTAGGGTTAGGGTTAGGGATAGGGTTTGAGTTAGGGTTAGGGTTAGGGTTAGGGTTAGTGTTAGGGTTTGGCTTAGGGTTAGGGTTAGGGTTAGGGTTTGAGTTTGAGTTAGGTTTAGGGTTACCATTAGGGTGAGGATTAGGGTTAGGGTTAGGGTTTGGGTTAGGTTAGCGTTAGGGTTAGGGTTAGGGTTAGGGTTTGGCTTAGCGTTAGGGTTAGGGTTAGGGTTTGGGTTAGGGTTAGGGTTAGGTTTAGGGTTAGGATTAGGGTTAGGGTTAGGGTTTGGGTTACCGTTTGGGTTAGGGTTAGGTTTAGGGTTAGGATTAGGTTTAGGGTTAGGGTTAGGGTTAGGTTTAGGGTTTGGTTTAGGATTACGGTTAGGTTTTGGTTTTGGGTTAACTTTCGGGTTAGGGTTAGGGTTTGCATTTGGGTTAGGTTAGTGTTAGGGTTTTAGTTAGGGTTAGGGTTAGGGTTAGGTTTTGGTTTAGTATTAGGGTTAGGGTTAGGGTTTGAGTTTGAGTTAGGTTTAGGGTTAGCATTAGGGTTAGGATTAGGGTTAGGGTTAGGGTTTGGGTTAGTGTTAGGGTTAGGGTTAGGGTTAGGGTTAGGTTTAGGTTTGAATCTGGGTTAGTGTTAGGGTTAGGGTTAGTGTTAAGATTAGGTTTAGCGTTAGGGTTAGGGTTAGGTTTTGGGCTAGGGTTAGGGTTAGGGTTAGGGTTAGCATTAGGGTTAGGATTAGGGTTAGGGTTAGGGTTTGGGTTAGTGTTAGGGTTAGGGTTAGGGTTAGGGTTAGGTTTAGGTTTGAATCTGGGTTAGTGTTAGGGTTAGGGTTAGTGTTAAGATTAGGTTTAGCGTTAGGGTTAGGGTTAGGTTTTGGGTTAGGGTTAGGGTTAGGGTTAGGGTTAGAATTAGGGTTAGGGTTAGGGTTAGGGTTAGGGATAGGTTAGGGTTTGGGTTAGAGTTAGGTTTAGGGTTAGGGTTTGGGTTAGGGTTAGGTTTAGGATTAGGGTTTGGGTTAAGGTTAGGGTTACGGTTAGGGTTTGCGTTTGGGTTAGGGTTATGGTTAGGGTTAGGGTTAGGATTAGGGTTAGGGTTACGGTTCGGATTAGGGTTAGGTTTAGAGTTAAGGTGTGGGTAAGGGTTAAGGTTAGGGTTAGGGTTAGGTTTAGGGTTAGGGTTAGGGTTAGGACTAGGTTTAGGGTTAGGGTTAGGGTTAGGTTTAAGGTTAGGGTTTGGGTTTAGGTTTGGGTTATGGTTAGTGTTAGGTTTAGGTTTAGGTTTTGGGTGAGGATTAGGGTTAGGGTTAGGGTTTGGGTTAGGTTAGCGTTAGGGTTAGGGTTAGGGTTAGGGTTTGGCTTAGCGTTAGGGTTAGGGTTAGGGTTTGGGTTAGGGTTAGGGTTAGGTTTAGGGTTAGGATTAGGGTTAGGGTTAGGGTTTGGGTTACCGTTTGGGTTAGGGTTAGGTTTAGGGTTAGGATTAGGTTTAGGGTTATGGTTAGGGTTAGGTTTAGGGTTTGGTTTAGGATTACGGTTAGGTTTTGGTTTTGGGTTAACTTTCGGGTTAGGGTTAGGGTTTGCGTTTGGGTTAGGTTAGTGTTAGGGTTTTAGTTAGGGTTAGGGTTAGGGTTAGGGTTTGGTTTAGTATTAGGGTTAGGGTTAGGGTTTGAGTTTGAGTTAGGTTTAGGGTTAGCATTAGGGTTAGGATTAGGGTTAGGGTTAGGGTTTGGGTTAGTGTTAGGGTTAGGGTTAGGGTTAGGGTTAGGTTTAGGTTTGAATCTGGGTTAGTGTTAGGGTTAGGGTTAGTGTTAAGATTAGGTTTAGCGTTAGGGTTAGGGTTAGGTTTTGGGTTAGGGTTAGGGTTAGGGTTAGGTTTAGCATTAGGGTTAGGATTAGGGTTAGGGTTAGGGTTTGGGTTAGTGTTAGGGTTAGGGTTAGGGTTAGGGTTAGGGTTAGGGTTAGGTTTAGGTTTGATTCTGGGTTAGTGTTAGGGTTAGGGTTAGTGTTAAGATTAGGTTTAGCGTTAGGGTTAGGGTTAGGTTTTGGGTTAGGGTTAGGGTTAGGGTTAGGGTTAGAATTAGGGTTAGGGTTAGGGTTAGGGTTAGGGATAGGTTAGGGTTTGGGTTAGAGTTAGGTTTAGGGTTAGGGTTTGGGTTAGGGTTAGGTTTAGGATTAGGGTTGGGGTTAAGGTTAGGGTTGGGGTTAGGGTTTGCGTTTGGGTTAGGGTTATGGTTAGGGTTAGGGTTAGGATTAGGGTTAGGGTTACGGTTCGGATTAGGGTTAGGTTTAGAGTTTGGGTGTGGGTAAGGGTTAAGGTTAGGGTTAGGGTTACGTTTAGGGTTAGGGTTAGGGTTAGGACTAGGTTTAGGGTTAGGGTTAGGGTTAGGTTTAAGGTTAGGTTTTGGGTTTAGGTTTGGGTTAAGGTTAGGGTTAGGGTTTCGGTTTCAGTTAGGATTAGGGTTACTGTTAGGGTTTGTGTAAAGGTTACGGTTAGGGTTAGAGTTAGCATTAGGTTTAGGGTTAGGGTTAGATTTAGGGTTTGGTTTAGGGGTAGTGTTAAGGTTAGGTTTAGGTTTTGGGTTAGGTTTAGGGTTAGGGTTAGGGTTTGGGTTCGGGTTAGGGTTAGGGTTAGGGATAGGGTTTGAGTTAGGATTAGGGTTAGGGTTAGGGTTAGTGTTAGGGTTTGGCTTATGTTTAGGGTTAGGATTAGGGTTTGAGTTTGAGTTAGGTTTAGGGTTAGCATTAGGGTTAGGATTAGGGTTAGGGTTAGGGTTTGGGTTAGTGTTAGGGTTAGGGTTAGGATTTGGTTTAGGGTTAGGTTTGAATCTGGGTTAGTGTTAGGGTTAGGGTTAGTGTTAAGATTACGTTTACCGTTAGGGTTAGGGTTAGGTTTTGGGTTAGGGTTAGGGTTAGGGTTAGGGTTAGAATTAGGGTTAGGGTTAGGGTTAGGATTAGGGTTAGGGTTAGGGTTTGGGTTAGTGTTAGGGTTAGGGTTAGGGTTTGGGTTAGGGTTAGGTTTGAATCTGGGTTAGTGTTAGGGTTAGGGTTAGGGTTAAGATTAGGTTTAGCGTTAGGGTTAGGGTTAGGTTTTGGGTTAGGGTTAGGGTTAGAGTTAGGGTTAGAATTAGGTTTAGGGTTAGGGTTAGGGTTAGGGATTGGTTAAGGTTTGGATTAGAGTTAGGGTTAGGGTTAGGGTTTGGGTTAGGGTTAGGTTTAGGATTAGGGTTTGGGTTAAGGTTAGGGTTACGGTTAGGATTTGCGTTTGCGTTAGGGTTATGGTTAGGGTTAGGGTTAGGATTAGGGTTAGGGTTACAGTTCGGATTAGGGTTAGGTTTAGAGTTTGGGTGTGGGTAAGGGTTAAGGTTAGGGTTAGGGTTAGGTTTAGGGTTAGGGTTAGGGTTAGGACTAGGTTTAGGGTTAGGGTTAGGGTTAGGTTTAATGTTAGGGTTTGTGTTTAGGTTTGGGTTATGGTTAGTGTTAGGTTTAGGTTTAGGTTTTGGGTTAGGTTTAGGGTTAGGGTTAGGGTTTGGGTTCGGGTTAGGGTTAGGGTTTAGGGTTAGGGTTAGGGTTAGGGTTAGGGTTAGGGTATCGGTTTGGGTTATGTTTTGGGTTAGGTTTAGGTTTAGGGTTAGGCTTTGGGTTAGGGTTAGGGTTAGGGTTTCGGTTTCAGTTAGGATTAGGGTTACTGTTAGGGTTTGTGTAAGGGTTAGGTTTAGGGTTAGAGTTAGCATTAGGTTTAGGGTTAGGGTTAGATTTAGGGTTTGGTTTAGGGGTAGTGTAAGGGTTAGGTTTGTGTTAGGGTTAGGGTTAGGGTTAGGGTTAGAATTAGGGTTAGGGTTAGGGTTAGGGTTAGGGTTAGGGATAGGTTAGGGTTTGGGTTAGAGTTAGGGTTAGGGTTAGGGTTTGGGTTATGGTTAGGGTTAGGGT
>JAJHUQ010000063.1:730000-737500 GCA_035773235.1 Eospalax fontanierii | reverse complement strand
GGTTAGGTTTTGGGTTCGGGTTAGGTTTAGGTTTAGGGTTAGAGTTTGAGTTAGGGTTAGGGTTAGGGTTAGGGTTAGGGTTTGGGTTAGTGTTAGGGTTAGGATTAGGGTTTGAGTTTTACTTAGGTTTAGGCTTATCATTCGGGTTAGGATTAGGGTTAGGGTTTGGGTTTGGGTTAGGTTTAGGGTTAGGGTTTGCGTTAGGGTTAGGGTTAGGGTTAGGGTTAGGGTTTGGGTTAGGATTAGGGTTAGGGTTAGGGTTTGGGTTAGGGTTAGGGTTAGATTTGAATTTTGGTTAGTGTTAGGGTTAGAGTTTTTAGTTAAGATTAGGGTTTGGGTTTGGGTTAGGGTTAGGGTTAGGGTTACGATTAGGGTTGAGTTTAGGGTTTGGGTTTGGGTTAGGTTTAGGGACAGGGTTAGGGGTTGGGTTAGGGTTAGGGTTAGGATTTCGGTTTGGGTTAGGGTTAGGGTTAGGATTAGGGTTTGGGTTAGGGTTAGGGTTAGGGTTAGGGTTTGGTTTAGGGTTACAGTTAGGGTTAGGGTTTGTGTTAGGTTTAGGGTTAGGGGTAGGAGTAAGGTTACGGTTTAGGTTTTCGGTTAGGGTTAGGTTTAGAGTTAGGGTTAGGGTTAGTGTTAGGGTTAGGGTTTGGGTTAGGGTTATGGTTAGGGTTAAGGTTAGGTTTATGTTTAGGGTTTCGGATAGTGTTAGGTTTAGGGTTAGTGTTAGGGTTTGGGTTAGTTTAAGGGTTACGGTTAGGGTTTGGGTATGGGTTAGGGTAAGGGTTAGGGTTAGGTTTTGGCTTAGGGTTAGGTTTAGGGTTAGTTTTTGGGTTAGGGTTAGGGTTAGGGTTAGGATTATGTTAGGGTTAGGGTTTGGGTTAGGGTTAGGGTTAGGGTTAGGATTAGGATTAGGTTTTGAGTTAGGGTTAACGTTAGTGTTTGAGTATGTGTTAGGCTTAGGGTTCAGATTAGGGTTAGGGTTTGGGTTTGGGTTAGGGTTAGGGTTAGGGTTTGGATTAGGGTTAGTGTTAGGGTTAGGGTTTGAGTTTGAGTTAGGTTTAGGATTAGCATTAGTATTAGGGTTAGGGTTAGTGTTAGGGTTAGGGTTAGGGTTAGGGTTAGGATTAGGGTTTGGGTTAGTGTTAGGGTTAGGGTTTGGGTTTGGGTTAGGGTTATGATTAGGGTTTAGTTTAGGGTTTGGTGTTAGGGGTTATGTTTTAGGTTTAGGGTTAGGGCTAGGGTTAGGGTATTGGTTAGGGTTAGGGTTAGGGTTTGGGATAGGGTTAGGGTTACGGTGTGGGTTTGGGTTAGGGTTAGGTTTAGGGTCAGTGTTTGTGTTTGGGTAAAATGTTAGGATTAGTGTTTGGGTTTGGGTTAGGTGTAGGGTTAGGGTTAGGGTTAGTGTTTGGGTTTCGTTTAGGGTTAGGGTTAGGTTTAGTGTTAGGGTTTGGGTTTGGGTTAGGGTTAGGGTTATGTTTATGATTTGCGTTAGGGTTAGGGTTAGTGTTAGGGTTTGGGTTTGGGTTAGGATTAGGGTTAGGGTTAGGGTTAGGTTTAGGGTTTGGGTTTCGGTTATGTTTAGGGTTAGGGTTAGGGTTACGGTTAGGGTTTAGGCTTAAGGTTAGTGTTAGGGTTAGGGTTAGGTTTTGGGTTAGGGTTAGGTTTGAATCTGGGTTAATGTTCGGGTTAGGATTAGTGTTAAGATTAGTGTTTGTGTTTGGGTTAGGGTTAGGGTTAGGGTTACGATTAGGGTTAAGTTTAGGGTTTGGGTTTGGGTTAGGTTTAGGTTTGGGTTAGGGTTAAGTTTAGGGTTACATTTAGGGTTAGGGTTATGGTTAGGTTTAGTGTTTGGGTTAAGGTTAGGGTTAGTGTTAGGGTTAGCAATAGGGTTTGGTTAGGGTTAGTGTTATGGTTACGATTAGGGTTAAGTTTAGGGTTTGGGTTTGGGTTAGGTTTAGGGTTAGGGTTAGGGTTAGGGTTAGGTTTAGGGTTAGAGTTAGGGTTAGGGTTATGGTTAGGTTTAGTGTTTGGGTTAAGGTTAGGATTAGTGTTAGGGTTAGCAATAGGGTTAGGTTAGGGTTAGTCTTAGGGTTTGGGTTTGGGTTAGGGTTCGGGTTAGGTTTAGGATTAGGGTTTGGGTTAAGGTTAGGGTTAGGGTTAGGGTTTGCGTTTGGGTTAGGGTTATGGTTTGTGTTTGGGTTAGGGTTTGGGGTTAGGGGCTAGGGGTTAGTTTTATAGTTAGGGCTAGTGTTAGGGTTTGGGTTTGGGTTAGGGTCAGGGTTATGGTTTGGGTTAGGGTTAGGGTTAGGGTTTGGGTTGGGGATAGTGTTACGGTGTGGGTTTTGATTAGGCTCAGGGTAAGTGTTAGGGTTTCAGTTTGGGTTAGGGTTAGGTTTAGGTTTAGGGTTAGGGTTAGGGTTTGGGTTAGGGTTAGGTTTACGCTTATGATTGATTTTCGGTTAGGGTTAGGATTAGGGTTTGGGTTTGGGTTAGGGTTAGGGTTAGGTTTAGGTTTAGGGTTAGGGTTTCGGTTTCGGTGTGGATTAGGCTTAGGTTTTGTTAGGGTTTGGTTTTGGGTTAGGATTAGGGTAGGGTTAGGGTTTGGTTTAGGGTTAGGGTTAGGGTTACGGTTAGCATTTGGGTTAGGGTTAGGGTTAGGGTTTGAGTTAGGGTTAGGGTTAGGTTTAGGGTTAGGTTTAGGGTTTGGGTTAGGGTTAGGTTTAGGGTTTGGTTTAGGATTACGGTTAGGTTTAGATTTTGGGTTAAGTGAGGGGTAAGGGTTAGGGTGTGCAGTCGGGTTGGGGTAGGGTTAGGGTTTTAGTTTAGGTTAGGGTTAGGGTTAGAGTTTGGGTTAGGGTTAGGGTTAGGGTTAGGGTTTGAGTTTGATTTAGGTTTAGGGTTAGCATTAGGGTTAGGGTTAGGGTTTGGTTTAGGGTTAGGGTTAGGGTTAGGGTTTTGGTTAGGTTTATGGTTAGGGTTAGGGGTTAGGTTTAGGTTTATGGTTATGGTTAGGGTTTGGATTAGGGTTAGGGTTAGGGTTTGGCTTTCAGTTAGAATTAGGGTTACTGTTAGGCTTAGGGTTAGGTTTGAATCTGGGTTAGTGTTAGGGTTAGGGTTAGTGTTAAGATTAGATTTAGCTTTAGGGTTAGGGTTAGGTTTTGGTTTAGGGATAGGGTTAGGGTTAGGGTTACAATTAGGGTTAGGGTTGGGGTTAGGGTTAGGGATAGGTTAGGGTTTGGGTTAGAGTTAGGTTTAGGGTTAGGGTTTGGGTTTGGGTTAGAGTTAGGGTTAGGTTAGGGTTTGGGTTAGAGTTAGGGTTAGGGTGAGGTGTTGGATTAGGGTTATGGTTAGGGTTAGGGTTAGGATTAGGGTTAGGGTTAGGGTTCAGATTAGGGTTAGGTTTAGAGTTTGGGTTTGGGTAAGGGTTAAGGTTAGGGTTAGGGTTAGGGTTAGGTTTAGGGTTAGGACTAGGTTTAGGGTTAGTGTTAGGGTTATGATTAGGGTTAGGCTTTGGGTTTAGGTTTGGGTTATGGTTAGGGTTAGGGTTAGGGTTTAGGTTTAGGGTTAGGGTTAGGGTATCGGTTTGGGTTATGTTTTGGGTTAGGTTTAGGGTTAGGGTGAGGAGTGGGGTTCGGGTTAGGATTACGGTTAGGGTTTGAGTTTGAATTAGGTTTAGGATTAGCATTAGTGTTAGGGTTAGTTTTAGGATTAGTGTTTCAGTTAGGGTTAGGGTTAGGGTTTGGGTTAGGTTTAGATTTAGGGTTAGAGGTTAGGTTTAGGTTTATGGTTATTGTTAGGGTTTGGATTAGGGTTAGGGTTAGGGTTAGAGTTAGGATTAGGTTTAGGTTTAGGGTTAGATTTAGGGTTTTGTTTAGGGGTAGTGTTAGGGTTAGGTTTAGGTTTTGGGTTAGGTTTAGGGTTAGGGTTAGGGTTTGGGTTCAGGTTAGGGTTAGGGTTAGGGATAGGGTTTGAGTTAGGGTTAGGGTTAGGGTTAGGGTTAGTGTTAGGGTTTGGCTTAGGGTTAGGGTTAGGGTTAGGGTTTGAGTTTGAGTTAGGTTTAGGGTTACCATTAGGGTGAGGATTAGGGTTAGGGTTAGGGTTTGGGTTAGGTTAGCGTTAGGGTTAGGGTTAGGGTTAGGGTTTGGCTTAGCGTTAGGGTTAGGGTTAGGGTTTGGGTTAGGGTTAGGGTTAGGTTTAGGGTTAGGATTAGGGTTAGGGTTAGGGTTTGGGTTACCGTTTGGGTTAGGGTTAGGTTTAGGGTTAGGATTAGGTTTAGGGTTAGGGTTAGGGTTAGGTTTAGGGTTTGGTTTAGGATTACGGTTAGGTTTTGGTTTTGGGTTAACTTTCGGGTTAGGGTTAGGCTTTGCATTTGGGTTAGGTTAGTGTTAGGGTTTTAGTTAGGGTTAGGGTTAGGGTTAGGGTTTGGTTTAGTATTAGGGTTAGGGGTAGGATTTGTGTTTGAGTTAGGTTTAGGGTAAGCAGTAGGGGTAGGATTAGGGTTAGGGTTAGGGTTTGGGTTAGTGTTAGGGTTAGGGTTAGGGTTAGGGTTAGGTTTAGGTTTGAATCTGGGTTAGTGTTAGGGTTAGGGTTAGTGTTAAGATTAGGTTTAGCGTTAGGGTTAGGGTTAGGTTTTGGGCTAGGGTTAGGGTTAGGGTTAGGGTTAGCATTAGGGTTAGGATTAGGGTTAGGGTTAGGGTTTGGGTTAGTGTTAGGGTTAGGGTTAGGGTTAGGGTTAGGTTTAGGTTTGAATCTGGGTTAGTGTTAGGGTTAGGGTTAGTGTTAAGATTAGGTTTAGCGTTAGGGTTAGGGTTAGGTTTTGGGTTAGGGTTAGGGTTAGGGTTAGGGTTAGAATTAGGGTTAGGGTTAGGGTTAGGGTTAGGGATAGGTTAGGGTTTGGGTTAGAGTTAGGTTTAGGGTTAGGGTTTGGGTTAGGGTTAGGTTTAGGATTAGGGTTTGGGTTAAGGTTAGGGTTACGGTTAGGGTTTGTGTTTGGGTTAGGGTTATGGTTAGGGTTAGGGTTAGGATTAGGGTTAGGGTTACGGTTCGGATTAGGGTTAGGTTTAGAGTTAGGGTGTGGGTAAGGGTTAAGGTTAGGGTTAGGGTTAGGTTTAGGGTTAGGGTTAGGGTTAGGACTAGGTTTAGGGTTAGGGTTAGGGTTAGGTTTAAGGTTAGGGTTTGGGTTTAGGTTTGGGTTATGGTTAGTGTTAGGTTTAGGTTTAGGTTTTGGGTGAGGATTAGGGTTAGGGTTAGGGTTTGGGTTAGGTTAGCGTTAGGGTTAGGGTTAGGGTTAGGGTTTGGCTTAGCGTTAGGGTTAGGGTTAGGGTTTGGGTTAGGGTTAGGTTTAGGTTTAGGGTTAGGATTAGGGTTAGGGTTAGGGTTTGGGTTACCGTTTGGGTTAGGGTTAGGTTTAGGGTTAGGATTAGGTTTAGGGTTAGGGTTAGGGTTAGGTTTAGGGTTTGGTTTAGGATTACGGTTAGGTTTTGGTTTTGGGTTAACTTTCGGGTTAGGGTTAGGGTTTGCATTTGGGTTAGGTTAGTGTTAGGGTTTTAGTTAGGGTTAGGGTTAGGGTTAGGGTTTGGTTTAGTATTAGGTTTAGGGTTAGGGTTTGAGTTTGAGTTAGGTTTAGGGTTAGCATTAGGGTTAGGATTAGGGTTAGGGTTAGGGTTTGGGTTAGTGTTAGGGTTAGGGTTAGGGTTAGGGTTAGGTTTAGGTTTGAATCTGGGTTAGTGTTAGGGTTAGGGTTAGTGTTAAGATTAGGTTTAGCATTAGGGTTAGGGTTAGGTTTTGGGTTAGGGTTAGGGTTAGGGTTAGGTTTAGCATTAGGGTTAGGATTAGGGTTAGGGTTAGGGTTTGGGTTAGTGTTAGGGTTAGGGTTAGGGTTAGGGTTAGGGTTAGGGTTAGGTTTAGGTTTGATTCTGGGTTAGTGTTAGGGTTAGGGTTAGTGTTAAGATTAGGTTTAGCGTTAGGGTTAGGGTTAGGTTTTGGGTTAGGGTTAGGGTTAGGGTTAGGGTTAGAATTAGGGTTAGGGTTAGGGTTAGGGTTAGGGATAGGTTAGGGTTTGGGTTAGAGTTAGGTTTAGGGTTAGGGTTTGGGTTAGGGTTAGGTTTAGGATTAGGGTTTGGGTTAAGGTTAGGGTTGCGGTTAGGGTTTGCGTTTGGGTTAGGGTTATGGTTACGGTTAGGGTTAGGATTAGGGTTAGGGTTACGGTTCGGATTAGGGTTAGGTTTAGAGTTTGGGTGTGGGTAAGGGTTAAGGTTAGGGTTAGGGTTACGTTTAGGGTTAGGGTTAGGGTTAGGACTAGGTTTAGGGTTAGGGTTAGGGTTAGGTTTAAGGTTAGGGTTTGGGTTTAGGTTTGGGTTAAGGTTAGGGTTAGGGTTTCGGTTTCAGTTAGGATTAGGGTTACTGTTAGGGTTAGTGTAAAGGTTAGGGTTAGGGTTAGAGTTAGCATTAGGTTTAGGGTTAGGGTTAGATTTAGGGTTTGGTTTAGGGGTAGTGTTAAGGTTATTTTTAGGTTTTGGGTTAGGTTTAGGGTTAGGGTTAGGGTTTGGGTTCGGGTTAGGGTTAGGGTTAGGGATAGGGTTTGAGTTAGGATTAGGGTTAGGGTTAGGGTTAGTGTTAGGGTTTGGCTTATGTTTAGGGTTAGGATTAGGGTTTGAGTTTGAGTTAGGTTTAGGGTTAGCATTAGGGTTAGGATTAGGGTTAGGGTTAGGGTTTGGGTAAGTGTTAGGGTTAGGGTTAGGGTTTGGGTTAGGGTTAGGTTTGAATCTGGGTTAGTGTTAGGGTTAGGGTTAGGGTTAAGATTAGGTTTAGCGTTAGGGTTAGGGTTAGGTTTTGGGTTAGGTTAGGGTTAGGGTTAGGGTTAGGTTTAGGGTTAGGGTTAGGGTTAGGGTTAGGATAAGGATGAGGGTTAGGGTTAGGGTTAGGTTTAGGGTTATTATTTGGGTTATGGTTTGGGTTAGGGTTAGGGTTAGGGTTTGGCTTTCGTTTAGGATTAGGGTTAGGTTTAGTGTTAGGGTTTTGGTTTGGGTTAGGGTTAGGGATAGGTTTAGGGTTTGCGTTAGGGTTAGGTTTAGTGTTAGGGTTTGGGTTTGGGTTAGGGTTAGGGTTAGGATTAGGGTTAGGGTTAGGGTTAGGTTTAGGGTTTGTGTTAGGTTTAGGGTTAGGGTTAGGGTTTGGGTTCAGGTTAGGGTTAGGTTTAGGGATAGGGTTTGAGTTAGGGTTAGGGTTGGGGTTAGGGTTAGGGTTACGGTTAGGGTTAGTGTTAGGGTTTGGCTTAGGGTTAGGGTTAGGGTTAGGGGTTCAGTTTGAAGTAGGTTTAGGGTTAGCATTAGGGTGAGGATTAGGGTTAGGGTTAGGGTTTGGGTTAGGTTAGCGTTAGGGTTAGGGTTAGGGTTAGGGTTTGGCTTAGCGTTAGGGTTAGGGTTAGGGTTTGGGTTAGGGTTAGGGTTAGGGTTAGGGTTAGGATTAGAGTTAGGGTTAGGGTTTGGGTTAGCGTTTGGG
>JAJHUQ010000063.1:707500-710000 GCA_035773235.1 Eospalax fontanierii | reverse complement strand
TAGGGTTTGGGTTCGGGTTAGGTTTAGGGTTAGGGAGAGGGTTTGAGTTAGGGTTAGGGTTAGGGTTAGGGTGAGTGTTAGGGTTTGGCTTATGGTTAGGGTTAGGATTAGGGTTTGAGTTTGAGTTAGGTTTAGGGTTAGCATTAGGGTTAGGATTAGGGTTAGGGTTAGGGTTTGGGTTAGTGTTAGGGTTAGGGTTAGGGTTTGGGTTAGGGTTAGGTTTGAATCTGGGTTAGTGTTAGGGTTAGGGTTAGTGTTAAGATTAGGTTTAGCGTTAGGGTTAGGATTAGGTTTTCGGTTAGGGTTAGGGTTAGGGTTAGGGTTAGAATTAGGGTTAGGGTTAGGGATAGGTTAGGGTTTGGGTTAGAGTTAGGGTTAGGGTTAGGGTTTGGGTTAGGGTTAGGGTTAGGGTTAGGGTTAGGGTTAGGGTGAGGTGTTGGATTAGGGTTATGGTTAGGGTTAGGGTTAGGATTAGGGTTAGGGTTACGGTTCGGATGAGGGTTAGGTTTAGAGTTTGGGTGTGGGTAAGGGTTAAGGTTAGGGTTAGGGTTAGGTTTAGGGTTAGGGTTAGGGTTAGGTTTAGGACTAGGTTTAGGGTTAAGGTTAGGGTTAGGGTTAGGGTTAGGGTTAGGGTTAGGGTTAGGGTTAGGCTTTGGGTTTAGGTTTGGGTTATGGTTATGGTTAGGGTTAGGGTTAGGGTTAGGGTGTAGGGTTAGGGTTAGGGTTAGGGTTAGGGTTAGGGTATCGGTTTGGGTTATATTTTGGGTTAGGTTTAGGGTTAGGGTTAGGGTTTGTGTTCGGTTTAGGATTAGGGTTAGGGTTTGAGTTTGAATTAGGTTTAGGGTTAGCATTAGGGTTAGGGTTAGGGTTAGGGTTAGGGTTAGGGTTAGGTATAGGGTTAGGGTTAGGGTTTGGGTTAGGTTAAGGCTTAGGGTTAGGGGTTAGGTTTAGCTTTATGGTTATTGTTAGGGTTTGGGTTAGGGTTAGGGTTAGGGTTAGGGTTTCGGTTTCAGTTAGGATTAGGGTTACTGTTAGGGTTTGTGTAAAGGTTAGGGTTAGGTTAGAGTTAGCATTAGGTTTAGGGTTAGGGTTAGATTTAGGGTTTGGTTTAGGGGTAGTGTTAAGGTTAGGTTTAGGTTTTGGGTTAGGTTTAGGGTTAGGGTTAGGGTTTGGGTTCGGGTTAGGGTTAGGGTTAGGGATAGGGTTTGAGTTAGGATTAGGGTTAGGGTTAGGGTTAGTGTTAGGGTTTGGCTTATGGTTAGGGTTAGGATTAGGGTTTGAGTTTGAGTTAGGTTTAGGGTTAGCATTAGTGTTAGGATTAGGGTTAGGGTTAGGGTTTGGGTTAGTGTTAGGGTTAGGGTTAGGGTTTGGGTTAGGGTTAGGTTTGAATCTGGGTTAGTGTTAGGGTTAGGGTTACGGTTAAGATTAGATTTAGCGTCAGGGTTAGGGTTAGGTTTTGGGTTAGGGTTAGGGTTAGGGTTAGGGTTAGGTTTAGGGTTAGGGTTAGGGTTAGGGTTAGGATAAGGATCAGGGTTAGGGTTAGGGTTAGGTTTAGGGTTATTATTTGGGTTATGGTTTGGGTTAGGGTTAGGGTTAGGGTTTGGGTTTCGTTTAGGATTAGGGTTAGGTTTAGTGTTAGGGTTTGGGTTTGGGTTAGGTTTAGGGTTAGGTTTAGGGTTTGTGTTAGGGTTAGGTTTAGTGTTAGGTTTTGAGTTTGGGTTAGGTTTAGGGTTAGCATTAGGGTTAGGGTTATGGTTAGGGTTAGGTTTAGGGTTTGGGTTAAGTTTAGGGTTAGGGTTAGGGTTTGGGTTCAGGTTAGGGTTAGGGTTAGGGATAGGGTTTGAGTTAGTGTTAGGGTTGGGGTTAGGGTTAGGGTTACGGTTAGGGTTAGTGTTAGGGTTTGGCTTAGGGTTAGGGTTAGGGTTAGGGTTTGAGTTTGAATTAGGTTTAGGGTTAGGATTAGGGTGAGGATTAGGGTTAGGGTTAGGGTTTGGGTTAGGTTAGCGTTAGGGTTAGGGTTAGGGCTAGGGTTTGGCTTGGCGTTAGGGTTAGGGTTAGGGTTTGGGTTAGGGTTAGGGTTAGGGTTAGGGCTAGGATTACGGTCAGGCTTAGGATTAGGGTCAGGTTTTGGGTTAGGGTCAGGATTAGGGTTAGGATTAGGTTTAGGGTTAGGGTTAGGGTTAGGTTTAGGGTTAGGTTTAGGGTTACGGTTAGGATAAGGATGAGGGTTAGGGTTAGGGTTAGGTTTAGGGTTATTATTTGGGTTATGGTTTGGGTTAGGGTTAGGGTTTGCATTCGGGTTGGGTTAGTGTTAGGGTTTTAGTTAGGGTTAGGGTTAGGGTTAGGGGTTGGGTTAGTATTAGGGTTAGGGTTAGGGTTTGAGTTTGAGTTAGTTTTAGGTTTAGCATTAGGGTTAGGATTAGGGTTAGGGTTAGGGTTTGGGTTAGTGTTAGGGTTAGGGTTAGGGTTTGGGTTAGGGTTAGGTTTGAATCTGGGTTAG
>JAJHUQ010000063.1:680000-682500 GCA_035773235.1 Eospalax fontanierii | reverse complement strand
GGTTAGTGTTAGGGTTAGGATTAGTGTTAAGATTAGAGTTTGGGTTTGGGTTTGGATTAGGTTTAGGGTTAGGGTTAGGGTTAGGTTTAGGGTTAGGGTTAGGATTATGGTTAGGGTTACTGTTAAGGTTAAGTTTAGGCTTAGTGTTAGGGTTTAGGTTAGGTTTAGGATTAGGGTTTGGGTTAGGATTAGGGTTTGGGTTAAATTTAGGATTAGGGTTATGTCTTGTGTTAGGTTTAGGCTTAGGGTTAGGGTTTGGGTTAGGGTTCGGGGTAGGGTTTGGGTTTGGGTTAGGGTTAGGGTTTGGGTTTGAGTTTGAGTTAGGTTTAGGGTTAGCATTAGGGTGAGGATTAGGGTTAGGGTTAGGGTTAGGGTTAGGGTTAGTGTTAGGGTTTGGCTTAGGGTTAGGGTTAGGGTTAGGGTTTGAGTTTGAGTTAGGTTTAGGGTTAGCATTAGGGTGAGGATTAGGGTTAGGGTTCGGGTTCGGGTTTGGGTTAGGTTAGCGTTAGGGTTAGGGTTAGGGTTAGGGTTTGGCTTAGCGTTAGGGTTAGGGTTAGGGTTTGGGTTAGGGTTAGGGTTAGGGTTAGGGTTAGGATTAGGGTTAGGGTTAGGGTTTGGGTTAGCGTTTGGGTTAGGGTTAGGTTTAGGGTTAGGATTAGGTTTAGGGTTAGGGTTAGGGTTAGGTTTAGGGTTTGGTTTAGGATTACGGTTAGGTTTAGGTTTTGGGTTAACTTTCGGGTTAGGGTTAGGGTTTGCATTCGGGTTGGGTTAGTGTTAGGGTTTTAGTTAGGGTTAGGGTTAGGGTTAGGGTTTGGCTTAGTATTAGGGTTAGGGTTAGGGTTTGAGTTTGAGTTAGGTTTAGGGTTAGCATTAGGGTTAGGATTAGGGTTAGGGTTAGGGTTTGGGTTAGTGTTAGGGTTAGGGTTAGGGTTTGGGTTAGGGTTAGGTTTGAATCTGGGTTAGTGTTAGGGTTAGGGTTAGTGTTAAGATTAGGTTTAGCGTTAGGGTTAGGGTTAGGTTTTGGGTTAGGTTTAGGGTTAGGGTTAGGGTTAGAATTAGGGTTAGGGTTAGGGTTAGGGTTAGGGATAGGTTAGGGTTTGGGTTAGAGTTAGGGTTAGGGTTAGGGATTGGGTTAGGATTAGGTTTAGGATTAGGGTTTGCGTTAAGGTTAGGGTTACGGTTAGGGTTTGCGTTTGGGTTAGGGTTATGGTTAGGGTTAGGGTTAGGATTAGGGTTAGGGTTACGGTTCGGATTGGGGTTAGGTTTAGAGTTTGGGTGTGGGTAAGGGTTAAGGTTAGGGTTAGGGTTAGGTTTAGGGTTAGGATTAGGGTTAGGGTTAGGCCTAGGTTTAGGTTTAGGGTTATGGTTAGGATTAAGGTTAGGGTTTGGGTTTAGGTTTGGGTTATCGTTAGGGTTAGGGTTAAGGTTAGGGTTAGGGTTAGGGTTAGGGTTAGGGTTAGGACTAGGTTTAGGGTTAGGGTTAGGGTTCGGATTAGGGTTAGGGTTTGGGTTTAGGTTTGGTTTATGGTTAGTGTTAGGTTTAGGTTTAGGTTTTGGGTTAGGTTTAGGGTTAGGGTTAGGGTTTGGGTTCGGGTTAGGGTTAGGGTTTAGGGTTAGGGTTAGGGTTAGTGTTAGGGTTAGGGTATCGGTTTGGGTTATGTTTTGGGTTAGGTTTAGGTTTAGGGTTAGGGTTTGGGTTCGGGTTAGGATTAGGGTTAGGGTTTGAGTTTGAATTAGGTTTAGGGTTAGCATTAGGTTTAGGGTTAGGTTTAGGATTGGTGTTTCAGTTAGGTTTGGGGTGGTGGTAAGGGTTTGGGTTAGGTTAAGGCTTAGGGTTAGGGATTAGGTTTAGGTGTATGGTTATTGTTAGGGGTTGGGTTAGGGTTAGGGTTAGGGTTTCGGTTTCAGTTAGGATTAGGTTACTGTTAGGGTTTGTGTAAGGGTTAGGGTTAGGTTTAGAGTTAGCATTAGGTTTAGGGTTAGGGTTAGATTTAGGGTTTGGTTTAGGGGTAGTGTTAGGGTTAGGTTTAGGATTTGGGTTATGTTTAGGATTAGGGTTAGGTTTTGGGTTCGGGTTAGGGTTAGTGTTAGGGATAGGGTTTGAGTTAGGGTTAGGGTTAGGGTTAGGGTGAGTGTTAGGGTTTATCTTATGGTTAGGGTTAGGATTAGGGTTTGAGTTTGAGTTAGGTTTAGGGTTAGCATTAGGGTTAGGATTAGGGTTAGGGTTAGGGTTTGGGTTTAGGTTATGGTTAGGGTTAGGGTTAGGGTTAGGGTTTAGGTTTAGGGTTAGGGTTAGTGTTAGCGTTAGGGTTAGGGTATCGGTTTGGGTTATGTTTTGGGTTAGGTTTAGGGTTAGGATTAGGGTTTGGGTTCGGGTTAGGATTAGGGTTAGGGTTTGAGTTTGAATTAGGTTTAGGGTTAGCATTAGGGTTAGGGTTAGGTTTAGGATTAGTGTTTCAGTTAGGGTTAGGTTTAGGGTTAGGGTTTGGGTTAGGTTAAG
>JAJHUQ010000063.1:632500-640000 GCA_035773235.1 Eospalax fontanierii | reverse complement strand
GGGTTTGAGTTAGGGTTAGGGTTAGGGTTAGGGTTTCGGTTAGGGTTAGGGTTAGCGTGAAGGTTATGTTTAGGGTATTGGTTAGGGTTAGGGTTTAGGGTTAGGGTTAGAAATAGGGTTAGGGTTAGGGTTAGGGTTAGGGTTAGGGTTAGTGTTCGGAATAGCGTTAGGGTTATTGTTAGGGTTTGGGTTAGTGTTTGGGTTAGGGTTAGGGTTCGAATTAGGGTTAGAGTTTGAGTTAGGGTTAAGTTTAGGGTTACGGTGTGGGTTAGGGTTTGGGTTAATGTTAGGTTTAGGGTTAGGGTTAGGAATAGGGTTAGGGTTAGGGTTTGGGTTATGGTTAGGTTTAGGATTAGGGTTTGGGTTAGGGTTCGAGTTAGGGTTTGTTTTTGCGTTAGGGTTAGGGTTAGGATTAGATTAGGGTTAGGTTTAGGTTTAGGGTTTGGGTAAGGGTTAGGGTTAGGGTTAGGGTTAGGGTTAGGGTTTGCTTTAGGGTGAGTGTTATTTTTTGGGTTAGGTTTAGGGTTAGGATAAGGGTTAGGGTTAGGTTAGGGTTAGGGTTAGGGTTAGGGTTAGGGTTAGTGTTAGGAATAGGGTTAGTGTTAGCGTTATTGTTAGGGTTTGGGTTAGGGTTTGGATTAGGGTTAGGTTTAGGTTTTGGGTTAGGGTTAGAGTTAAGGTTAGAGTTTGAGTTAGGGTTAGGGTTCGGGTTAGGGATAGGGTTTGGGTTAAGGTTTAGGGTTAGGGTTTTGGTTAGGGTTTGGGTTAAGGTTAGGTTTAGGGTTATGGTTAGGAATAGGGTTAGGGTTAGGGTTTGGCTTAGGGTTAGTGTTAGGATTAGGGTTAGGGTTAGGGTTCGGGTTAGGGTTAGTTTTTGGGTTAGGGTTAGGGTTAGGATTACGGTTAGGGTTAGGTTTAGGTTTACGGTTTAGGTAAGGGTAAGGGTTTGGTTTAGTTTTAGGGTTAGGTTTAGGTTTAGGGTTTGGGTAAGGGTTAGGAGTTGGGTTAGTGTTAGGGTTAGGGGTGGTGTTAGGGTTAGGGTGTGGGTGAGGGTTAGGGTGGGGGTAGGGTTAGGATTTGGGTTAGGGTTTGGATTAGGGTTAGGGTTAGGTTTTGGGTCAGGGTTTGGGTTAAGGTTAGGTTTAGGGTTAATGTTAGGAATAGGGTTTGGGTTAGGTTTAGGTTTTTGGTTAGGTTTAGGGTTAGCGTTAGGGTTTGGGCTAGGGTTAGGTTTAGCGTGAACGTTATGTTTAGGGTATTGGTTAGGGTTAGTGTTTAGGGTTAGGGTTACGAATAGGTTTAGGGTTAGGGTTAGTGTTAGTGTTAGGTATAGGGTTAGGGTTAGGGTTATTGTTAGGGTTTGCGTGAGTGTTTGGGTTAGGGTTAGGGTTCGAATTAGGGTTAGAGTTTGAGTTAGGGTTAAGTTTAGGGTTAGGGTTTCGGTTAGGGTTTGGGTTAAGGTTAGATTTAGGGTTAGGATTAGGAATAGGGTTAGGGTTAGGGTTTGGGTTAGTGTTTGGGTTAAGGTTAGGTTTAGGGTTATGGTTAGGAATAGGGTTAGGGTTAGGGTTAGGATTAGGGTTTGGGTTAGGGTTCGGGTTAGGGTTAGTTTTTCGGTTAGGCTTAGGGTTAGGATTAGGGTTAGGTTTAGGTTTAGGTTTAGGGTTTGGGTAAGGGTTAGGGGTGGGTTAGGGTTAGGGTTAGGGTTTGGTTTAGGGTTAGTGTTATTTTTTGGGTTAGGTTTAGGGTGAGGATAAGGGTTAGGGTTAGGTTTAGGGTTAGGGTTTGGGTTAGGGTTAGGGTTAGGGTTAGGGTTAGGTTTTGAGTTAGGGTTAGGTTTAGGGTTAGGGTTTGGGTTAGGGTTAAGGTTAGGGGATGGGTTTGTGTTAAGGTTAGGTTTAGGGTTAGGATTAGGGTTAGGGTTAGGGTTAGGATTACGGTTAGGTTTAGGTTTTGGTTTAGGTTTAGGGTTAGGTTTAATGTTAGGGTTTTGATTAGGGTTAGGGTTAGGGTTAGGTTTAGGGTTAGGGTTAGGGTTAGGGTTAGGATTTGGGTTAGTGTTAGGGTTAGGGTTAGTGTTAGGGTTTGGGTTTGGGTTAGGGTTAGTGTTAGGGTTATGTTTAGGTTTTTGCTTAGGTTTAGGGTTAGGATTAGTGTTTGGGTTAGGGTTAGGGTTAGGGTGAAGGTTATGTTTAGGGTATTGGTTAGGGTTAGGGTTTAGGGTCAGGGTTAGGAATAGAGTTAGGTTTAGGGTTAGGGTTAGTGTTAGGAATAGGGTTAGGGTTATTGTTAGTGTTTGGGTTAGTGTTTGGGGTAGGGTTAGGGTTCGAGTTAGGGATAGAGTTTGAGTTAGGGTTAGGTTTAGGGTTAGGGTTTGGGTTAGGGTTTGGGTTAAGGTTAGGTTTAGGGTTAGGGTTAGGAATAGGGTTAGGGTTACGGTTTGGGTTAGCATTAGGGTTAGGATTAGGTTTTGGGTTAGGGTTCGAGTTAGGGTTAGTTTTTCGGTTAGGGTTAGGGTTAGGATTAGGGTTAGGGTTAGGTTTAGGTTTACGGTTTGGTTAAGGGTTAGTGTTTGGGTTAGGGTTAGGGTTACGGTTAGGGTTAGGTTTAGGGTTAGTGTTATGTTTAGGATTAGGGTTATGGTTAGTGTTAGGGTTATGGTTTGGGTTAGGGTTAGGGTTTGAGTTAGGGTTAGGGTTAGGGTTTAGTTTTGTGTTAGGGTTAGGGTTAGGATTAGGGTTAGGGTTAGGTTTAGGAATAGGGTTAGGGTTAGGATTATTGTTAGGGTTTGTGTTAGGGTTCGGAAAAGGGTTAGGGTTTGGTTTAGGGTTAGAGTTAGGGTTTGAGTTAGGGTTTCGGTTAAGGTTAGGGTTAGAGTTAGGGGTTGGGTATGGGTTAGGGTTAGGTTTAGGGTTACGATTATGGTTAGGGTAGGAGTTAGGATTAGGGTGAGGTTAAGGGATTGGGTTAGTGTTAGGGTTAGGGTTAGGGTTAGGGTTAGGATTAGGTTTAGGGTTAGGATTAGAGTTAGTGTTAGGCTTTTGGTTTCGGTTAGGTTTAGGGTTAGGTTTTGGTTTGTCTTAGGGTAAGTGTTAGTGTTAGGGTTAGGGTTTGGTTTAGGGTTAGTGTTAGGTTTAGGATTAGGGTTAGGGTTACTGTTAGGGTTAGGGTTTGTCTTAGGGTTAGGGTTTGAGTTAGGGTTAGGGTTTGGGTTAGATTTACGGTTAGGTTTTGGGTTAAGGTTAGGTTTAGGGTTAAGGTTAGGAATAGGGTTGGGTTAGGGTTAGGGTTAATGTTAGGGTTTTGATTAGCGTTAGGGTTAGGATTAGAGTTAGGTTTAGGGTTTTGGTTTGGGTTAGGGTTAGGGTTAGGGTTAGGGTTTGAGTTAGGGTTAGGGTTAGGTTTAGGGTTTGGGTTTGGGTTAGGGTTAGCGTGAGGGTTATGTTTAGGGTATTGGTTAGGGTAAGGGTTTAGGGTTAGGGTTAGGAATAGGGTTAGGGTTAGGGTTAGTGTAAGGAATATGGTTAGTGTTAGGGTTATTGTTAGGGTTTGGGTTAGGGTTTGGATTAGGGTTAGGTTTAGGTTTTGAGTTAGGGTTAGAGTTAGGGTTACAGTTTGAGTTAGGGTTAGGGTTAGGGTTAGGGATAGGGTTTGGGTTAGGGTTTAGTGTTAGGGTTTGGGTTAGTGTTTGGGTTAAGGTTAGGTTTAGGGTTATGGTTAGGAATAGGGTTAGGGTAAGGGTTAGGATTAGGGTTTGGGTTAGGGTTCGGGTTAGGGTTAGTTTTTCGGTTAGGCTTAGGTTTAGGATTAGGGTTAGGTTTAGGTTTAGGTTTAGGGTTTGGGTAAGGGTTAGGGTTTGGGTTAGGGTTAGGGTTAGGGTTAGGGTTTGGTTTAGGGTTAGTGTTATTTTTTGGGTTAGGTTTAGGGTGAGGGTAAGGGTTAGGGTTAGGTTTAGGGTTAGGGTTTGGGTGAGGGTTAGGGTTAGGGTTTGAGTTAGGGTTAGGGTTAGAGTTAGGGTTAGGGTTAGGGTTTGGGTTATTGTTAGTGTTAGTTTTTGGGTTAGGGTTAGGGTTAGGATTAGGGTTAGGGTTAGATTTAGGGTTAGCGTTTGGGTTAGGGTTAGGGTTAGGGTTAGGGTTTGAGTTAGGGTTAGGTTTAGGGTAAGGGTTTGGGTTAGGGTTAGGGTTAGGGTTAGGGGTTGGGTTTGTGTTAGGGTTAGAGTTAGGGTTAGGATTAGGGTTAGGGTTAGGGTTAGGATTAGGGTTAGGTTTAGGTTTGGGGTTAGGGTTAGGGTTAGGTTTAATGTTAGGGTTTTGATTAGGGTTAGGGTTAGGATTAGAGTTAGGTTTAGGGTTTTGGTTTGGGTTAATGTTAGGGTTAGGATTTGGGTTGGTGTTAGGGTTAGGGTTAGTGTTAGGGTTAGGGTTTGGGTTAGGGTTAGGTTAGGGTTAGGGTTAGGATTTGGGTTTGGGTTTGGATTAGGGTTAGGGTTAGGGTTAGGGTTAGAGTTAGGTTTTGGGTCAGGGTTTCGGTTAAGGTTAGGTTTAGGGTTAATGTTAGGAATAGGGTTAGGGTTAGTTTTAGGTTTTTGGTTAGGTTTAGGGTTAGGGTTAGGGTTTGGGTTAGGGTTAGGTTTAGCGTGAGGTTTATGTTTAGGGTATTGGTTAGGGTCAGGGTTTAGGGTTAGGGTTAGGAATAGGTTTAGGTTTAGGGTTAGGGTTAGGGTTAGGGTTAGTGTTAGGTATAGGGTTAGGGTTAGGGTTATTGTTAGGGTTTGGGTTAGTGTTTGGGTTAGGGTTAGGGTTCGATTAGGGTTAGAGTTTGAGTTAGGGTTAAGTTTAGGGTTAGGGTTTCGGTTAGGGTTTGGGTTAAGGTTAGGTTTAGGGTTAGGATTTGGAATAGGGTTAGGGTTAGGGTTTGGGTTAGGGTTAGGATTAGAGTTTGGGTTAGGGTTCGAGTTAGGGTTAGTTTTTGGGTTAGGGTTAGGGTTAGGATTAGATTAGGGTTAGGTTTAGGTTTAGGGTTTGGGTAAGGGTTAGGGTTAGGGTTAGGGCTAGGGTTTGGGTTAGGGTTTGGGTTAAGGTTAGGTTTAGTGTTAATGTTAGGAATAGGGTTAGGGTTAGGGTTTGGGTTAGGGTTAGGGTTAGGATTAGGGTTTGGGTTAGGGTTCGAGTTAGGGTTAGTTTTTGGGTTAGAGTTAGGGTTAGGGTTAGGGTTTGGGTTAGGGTTAGGGTTAGGATTAGGGTTTGTGTTAGGGTTAGGGTTAGCGCGGAGGGTTATGTTTAGGGTATTGGTTAGGGTTAGGGTTTAATGTTAGGGTTAGGAATAGGGTTAGGGTTAGCGTTAGAGTTAGGTTTAGTCTTAGGAATAGGGTTAGGGTTAGGGTTATTGTTAGGGTTTGGGTTAGGGTTTGGATTAGGCTTAGGTCTAGGTTTTGCGCTAGGGTTAGAGTTAGGGTTAGAGTTTGCGCTAGGGTTAGGGCTAGGGTTAGGGATAGGGCTTGCGTTAGGGTTTAGGGTTAGGGTTTGGGTTAGGGTTTGGGTTAAGCTTAGGCTTTGGGTTATGTTTAGGAATAGGGTTATGGTTAGGGTTTGGGTTAGGGTTAGGGTTAGGATTAGGGTTTGGGTTAGGGTTAGGATTAGGATTTGGGTTAGGGTTAGGTTTTGGGTTAGGGTTAGGTTTAGGGTTAGGTTTACTTTTTGGGATAGGGTTAGGGTTAGGGTTAGGGTTTGGGTTAGGGTTAGGGTTAGGATTAGATTAGGGTTAGGTTTAGGTTTAGGGTTTGGGTAAGGGTTAGGGTTAGGGTTATGGTTAGGGTTAGTGTTAGGGTTAGGGTTTGGGTTAGGATTAGAATTAGGCTTAGGGTTAGGGTTTGGGATAGGCTTAGGGTTAGGTTGAGTGTTAGGTTTAGGGTTTGGGTTAGGGTTAGAATTTGGGTTAGGGTTAGCGTTAGGGTTAGGATTAGGATTAGGGTTAAGATTAGGGATTGGCTTTGGGTTAGGGTGAGGGTTAGCGTTTGGGTTAGGGTTAGGTTTAGGGTTAGGGTTTGGGTTAGGATTTGGTTTAAATTTAGGGTTAGGGTTAGGATTAGCAATAGGGTTAGGGTTAGGGTTAGGGTTAGGTTTAGGTTTAGGTTGAGGGTTTGGTTTAGGGTTAAGGTTAGGGTTAGGGTTTGGGTTTGGGTTAGGTTTAAGGTTAGGGTTTGAGTTAGGTTTGTGGTTACGGTGTGGTTTTGTGTTAGGATTAGTGTTAGGGTTAGGGATAGGGTTAGGATTAGTTTTAGGGTTAGGTTTAGGTTTAGAGTTAGGGTTTGGTTTAGGGTTAGGGTTAGTGTTAGGATTAGGGTTAGGTTTAGGTTTTGGGTTAGGCTTAGGGTTAGGGTTAGGGTTCGGGTTAGGGTTAGTTTTTGGGTTAGGGTTAGGGTTAGGATTACGGTTAGGGTTAGGTTTAGGTTTAGGGTTTAGGTAAGGGTTAGGGTTTGGTTTAGGTTTAGGGTTAGGTTTAGGTTTAGGGTTTGGGTAAGGGTTAGGATTTCGGTTAGTGTTAGGGTTAGGGTTAGTGTTAGGGTTAGGGTTTGGGTTAGGGTTAGGTTAGGGTTAGGGTTAGGATTTGGGTTAGGGTTTGGATTAGGGTTAGGGTTAGGTTTTGGGTCAGGGTTTGGGTTAAGGTTAGGTTTAGGGTTAATGTTAGGAATAGGGTTTGGGTTAGGTTTAGGTTTTTGGTTAGGTTTAGGGTTAGTGTTAGGGTTTGGGTTAGGGTTAGGTTTAGCGTGAACGTTATGTTTAGGGTATTGGTTAGGGTTAGTGTTTAGGGTTAGGGTTACGAATAGGTTTAGGGTTAGGGTTAGTGTTAGTGTTAGGTATAGGGTTAGGGTTAGGGTTATTGTTAGGGTTTGCGTGAGTGTTTGGGTTAGGGTTAGGGTTCGAATTAGGGTTAGAGTTTGAGTTAGGCTTAAGTTTAGGGTTAGGGTTTCGGTTAGGGTTTGGGTTAAGGTTAGATTTACGGTTAGGATTAGGAATAGGGTTAGGGTTAGGGTTTGGGTTAGTGTTTGGGTTAAGGTTAGGTTTAGGGTTATGGTTAGGAATAGGGTTAGGGTTAGGGTTAGGATTAGGGTTTGGGTTAGGGTTCGGGTTAGGGTTAGTTTTTCGGTTAGGCTTAGGGTTAGGATTAGGGTTAGGTTTAGGTTTAGTTTTAGGGATTGGGTAAGGGTTAGGGTTTGGGTTAGGGTTAGGGTTAGGGTTTGGTTTAGGGTTAGTGTTATTTTTTGGGTTAGGTTTAGGGTGAGGATAAGGGTTAGGGTTAGGTTTAGGGTTAGGGTTTGGGTTAGGGTTAGGGTTAGGGTTTGAGTTAGGGTTAGGGTTAGGGTTAGGTTTTGGGTTAGGGTTAGGGTTTGGGTTATTGTTAGGGTTAGTTTTTGGTTTAGAGTTAGGGTTATAACTAGGGTTAGGGTTAGATTTAGGGTTAGGGTTTGGGTTAGGGTTAGGGTTAGGTTTAGGGTTT
>JAJHUQ010000063.1:620000-627500 GCA_035773235.1 Eospalax fontanierii | reverse complement strand
TTAGGGTTAGGGTTAGGGTTAGGGTTAGGATTAGGGTTAGGGTTAGGATTAGAGTTAGTGTTAGGCTTTTGGTTTCGGTTAGGTTTAGGGTTAGGTTTTGGTTTGTCTTAGGGTAAGTGTTAGTGTTAGGGTTAGGGTTTGGTTTAGGGTTAGTGTTAGGTTTAGGATTAGGGTTAGGGTTACTGTTAGGGTTAGGGTTTGTCTTAGGGTTAGGGTTTGAGTTAGGGTTAGGGTTTGGGTTAGATTTACGGTTAGGTTTTGGGTTAAGGTTAGGTTTAGGGTTAAGGTTAGGAATAGGGTTAGGGTTAGGGTTAGGGTTAATGTTAGGGTTTTGATTAGCGTTAGGGTTAGGATTAGAGTTAGGAATAGGGTTTTGGTTTGGGTTAGGGTTAGGGTTAGGGTTAGGGTTTGAGTTAGGGTTAAGGTTAGGTTTAGGGTTTGGGTTTGGGTTAGGGTTAGCCTGAGGGTTACGTTTAGGGTATTGGTTAGGGTAAGGGTTTAGGGTTAGTGTTAGGAATAGGGTTAGGGTTAGGGTTAGGGTTAGTGTTAGGAATATGGTTAGTGTTAGGGTTATTGTTAGTGTTTGGGTTAGGGTATGGATTAGGGTTAGGTTTAGGTTTTGAGTTAGGGTTAGAGTTAGGGTTAGAGTTTGAGTTAGGGTTAGGGTTAGGGTTAGGGATAGGGTTTGGGTTAGGGTTTAGTGTTAGGGTTTGGGTTAGTGTTTGGGTTAAGGTTAGGTTTAGGGTTATGGTTAGGAATAGGGTTAGGGTTAGGGTTAGGATTAGGGTTTGGGTTAGGGTTCGGGTTAGGGTTAGTTTTTCGGTTAGGCTTAGGTTTAGGATTAGGGTTAGGTTTAGGTTTAGGTTTAGGGTTTGGGTAAGGGTTAGGGTTTGGTTTAGGGTTAGGGTTAGGGTTAGGGTTAGGGTTTGGTTTAGGGTTAGTGTTATTTTTTGGGTTAGGTTTAGGGTGAGGGTAAGGGTTAGGGTTAGGTTTAGGGTTAGGGTTTGGGTTAGGGTTAGGGTTAGGGTTTGAGTTAGGGTTAGGGTTAGAGTTAGGGTTAGGGTTAGGGTTTGGGTTATTGTTAGGGTTAGTTTTTGGGTTAGGGTTAGGGTTAGGATTAGGGTTAGGGTTAGATTTAGGGTTAGGGTTTGGGGTAGGGGTAGGGTTAGGCTTAGGGTTTGAGTTAGGGTTAGGTTTAGGGTTAGGGTTTGGGTGAGGGTTAGGGTTAGGGTTAGGGGTTGGGTTTGTGTTAGGGTTAGAGTTAGGGTTAGGATTAGGGTTAGGGTTAGGATTAGGATTAGGGTTAGGTTCAGGTTTTGGGTTAGGGTAAGGGTAAGGTTTAATGTTAGGGTATTGATTAGGGTTAGGGTAAGGATTAGAGTTAGGTTAAGGGTTTTGGTTTGGGTTAATGTAAGGGTTAGGATTTGGGTTGGTGTTAGGGTTAGGGTTAGTGTTAGGGTTAGGGTTTGGGTTAGGGTTAGGTTAGGGTTAGGGTTAGGATTTGGGTTAGGGTTTGGATTAGGGTTAGGGTTAGGGTTAGGGTTAGAGTTAGGGTTTGGGTCAGGGTTTCGGTTAAGGTTAGGTTTAGGGTTAATGTTAGGAATAGGGTTAGGGTTAGTTTTAGGTTTTTGGTTAGGTTTAGGGTTAGGGTTAGGGTTTGGGTTAGGGTTAGGTTTAGCGTGAAGTTTATGTTTAGGGTATTGGTTAGGGTTAGGGTTTAGGGTTAGGGTTAGGAATAGGTTTAGGTTTAGGGTTAGGGTTAGGGTTAGGGTTAGTGTTAGGTATAGGGTTAGGGTTAGGGTTATTGTTAGGGTTTGGGTTAGTGTTTGGGTTAGGGTTAGGGTTCGAATTAGGGTTAGAGTTTGAGTTAGGGTTAAGTTTAGGGTTAGGGTTTCGGTTAGGGTTTGGGTTAAGGTTAGGTTTAGGGTTAGGATTAGGAATAGGGTTAGGGTTAGGGTTTGGGTTAGGGTTAGGGTTAGGGTTAGGGTTAGGGTTAGGTTTAGGTTTTGGGTTAGGCTTAGGGTTAGGTTTAATGTTAGGGTTTTGATTATGGTTAGGGTTCCGATTAGAGTTAGGTTTAGGGTTTTGGTTTGGGTTAATGTTAGGGTTAGGATTTAGGTTAGTGTTAGGGTTAGGGTTAGTGTTAGGGTTAGGGTTTGGGTTAGGGTTAGGGTTAGGGTTAGGGTTTCGGTTATGGTTAGTGTTAGCGTGAAGGTTATGTTTAGGGTATTGGTTAGGGTTAGGGTTTAGGGTTAGGGTTAGAAATAGGGTTAGGGTTAGGGTAAGGGTTAGGTTTAGTGATAGGAATTGGTTTAGGTTTATTGTTAGGCTTTGGGTTAGGGTTTGGGTTAGGGTTAGGGTTCGAATTAGGGTTAGAGTTTGAGTTAGGGTTAAGTTTAGGGTTACGGTGTGGGTTAGGGTTTGGGTTAATGTTAGGTTTAGGGTTAGGGTTAGGAATAGGGTTAGGGTTAGGGTTTGGGTTAGGGTTAGGTTTAGGATTAGGGTTTGGGTTAGGGTTCGAGTTAGGGTTTGTTTTTGCGTTAGGGTTAGGGTTAGGATTAGATTAGGGTTAGGTTTAGGTTTAGGGTTTGGGTAAGGGTTAGGGTTAGGGTTAGGGTTAGGGTTAGGGTTTGGTTTAGGGTGAGTGTTATTTTTTGGGTTAGGTTTAGGGTTAGGATAAGGGTTAGGGTTAGGTTAGGGTTAGGGTTAGGGTTAGGGTTAGTGTTAGGAATAGGGTTAGTGTTAGCGTTATTGTTAGGGTTTGGGTTAGGGTTTGGATTAGGGTTAGGTTTAGGTTTTGGGTTTGGGTTAGAGTTAAGGTTAGAGTTTGAGTTAGGGTTAGGGTTCGGGTTAGGGATAGGGTTTGGGTTAAGGTTTAGGGTTAGGGTTTTGGTTAGGGTTTGGGTTAAGGTTAGGTTTAGGGTTATGGTTAGGAATAGGGTTAGGGTTAGGGTTTGGGTTAGGGTTAGTGTTAGGATTAGGGTTAGGGTTAGGGTTCGGGTTAGGGTTAGTTTTTGGGTTAGGGTTAGGGTTAGGATTACGGTTAGGGTTAGGTTTAGGTTTAGGGTTTAGGTAAGGGTTAGGGTTTGGTTTAGGTTTAGGGTTAGGTTTAGGTTTAGGGTTTGGGTAAGGGTTAAGATTTGGGTTAGTGTTAGGGTTAGGGTTAGTGTTAGGGTTAGGGTTTGGGTTAGGGTTAGGTTAGGGTGAGGGTTAGGATTTGGGTTAGGGTTTGGATTAGGGTTAGGGTTAGGTTTTGGGTCAGGGTTTGGGTTAAGGTTAGGTTTAGGGTTAATGTTAGGAATAGGGTTTGGGTTAGGTTTAGGTTTTTGGTTAGGTTTAGGGTTAGGGTTATGGTTTGGTTTAGGGTTAGGTTTAGCGTGAACGTTATGTTTAGGGTATTGGTTAGGGTTAGTGTTTAGTGTTAGGGTTACGAATAGGTTTAGGGTTAGGGTTAGTGTTAGTGTTAGGTATAGGGTTAGGGTTAGGGTTATTGTTAGGGTTTGCGTGAGTGTTTGGGTTAGGGTTAGGGTTCGAATTAGGGTTAGAGTTTGAGTTAGGGTTAAGTTTAGGGTTAGGGTTTCGGTTAGGGTTTGGGTTAAGGTTAGATTTAGGGTTAGGATTAGGAATAGGGTTAGGGTTAGGGTTTGGGTTAGTGTTTGGGTTAAGGTTAGGTTTAGGGTTATGGTTAGGAATAGGGTTAGGGTTAGGGTTAGGATTAGGGTTTGGGTTAGGGTTCGGGTTAGGGTTAGTTTTTCGGTTAGGCTTAGGGTTAGGATTAGGGTTAGGTTTAGGTTTAGGTTTAGGGTTTGGGTAAGGGTTAGGGTTTGGGTTAGGGTTAGGGTTAGGGTTTGGTTTAGGGTTAGTGTTATTTTTTTGGGTTAGGTTTAGGGTGAGGATAAGGGTTAGGGTTAGGTTTAGGGTTAGGGTTTGGGTTAGGGTTAGGGTTAGGGTTTCAGTTAGGGTTAGGGTTAGGGTTAGGTTTAGGGTTACGGTTACGGTTTGGGTTATTGTTAGGGTTAGTTTTTGGTTTAGAGTTAGGGTTATAATTAGGGTTAGGGTTAGATTTAGGGTTAGGGTTTGGGTTAGGGTTAGGGTTAGGTTTAGGGTTTGATTTAGGGTTAGGTTTAGGGTTAGGGTTTGGGTTAGGGTTAGGGTTAGGGGTTGGGTTTGTGTTAGGGTTAGAGTTAGGGTTAGGATTAGGGTTAGGGTTAGGGTTAGGATTAGGGTTAGGTTTAGGTTTTGGGTTAGGGTTAGGGTTAGGTTTAATGTTAGGGTTTTGATTAGGGTTAGGGTTAGGATTAGAGTTAGGTTTAGGGTTTTGGTTTGGGTTAATGTTAGGGTTAGGATTTGGGTTAGTGTTAGGGTTAGGGTTAGTGTTAGGGTTAGGGTTTGGGTTAGGGTTAGGTTAGGGTTAGGGTTAGGATTCGGGTTAGGGTTTGGATTAGGGTTAGAGTTAGGGTTAGGGTTAGGGTTTGGGTCAGGGTTTGGGTTAAGGTTAGGTTTAGGGTTAATGTTAGGAATAGGGTTAGGGTTAGTTTTATGTTTTTGGTTAGGTTTAGGTTTAGGGTTAGGGTTTGGGTTAGGGTTAGGTTTAGCGTGAAGTTTATGTTTAGGGTATTGGTTAGGGTTAGGGTTTAGGGTTAGGGTTAGGAATAGGTTTAGGGTTAGGGTTAGGGTTAGGGTTAGTGTTAGGTATAGGGTTAGGGTTAGGGTTATTGTTAGGGTTTGGGTTAGTGTTTGGGTTAGGGTTAGCGTTCGAATTAGGGTTAGAGTTTGAGTTAGGGTTAAGTTTAGGGTTAGGGTTTCGGTTAGGGTTTGGGTTAGGGATAGGTTTAGGGTTAGGATTAGGAATAGGGTTAGGGTTAGGGTTTGGGTTAGGGTTAGGGTTAGGGTTAGGGTTTGGTTTAGGGTTAGGGTTAGTGTTTGAGTTAGGGTTAGGGTTAGGGTTAGGGTTAGTTTAGGGTTAGGGTTAGGATTTGGCTTAGGGTTTGGATTAGGTTAGGGTTAGGGTTAGGGTTAGGGTTAGGGTTTGGGTCAGGTTTTGGTTAAGGTTAGTTTTAGGGTTAGGGTTAGGAATAGGGTTAGGGTTGGGGTTTGGGTTAGGGTTAGGGTTAGTATTAGGGTTTGGGTTAGGGTTGGAGTTAGGGTTAGTTTTTGGGTTAGGGTTAGGGTTAGGGTTAGGGTTTGGGTTAGGGTTAGGGTTAGGGTTAGGGTTTGGGTTAAGATTAGGGTTAGGGTTAGGTTTAGGGTTAGGGTTAGGAATAGGGTTAAGGTTAGGGTTATTGTTATGGTTTGGGTTAGGGTTTGGATTAGGGTTAGGTTTAGGTTTTGGGTTAGGTTTAGAGTTAGTGTTAGAGTTTGATTTAGGGTTAGGGTTAGGGTGAGGGTTAGGATTAGGGTTTGGGTTAGGGTTCGGTTTAGGGTTAGTTTTTGGGTTAGGGTTAGGGTCAGGATTAGGGTTAGGGTTAGGTTTAGGTTTAGAGTTTGGGTAAGGATTAGGGTTTGGGTTAGGGTTACGGTTAGGGTTAGGGTTAGGGTTAGGGTTTGGTTTAGGGTTAGTGTTATATTTTGGGTTACGTTTAGGGTTAGGATAAGGGTTAGGGTTAGGGTTAGGGTTAGGGTTAGGGTTTGGGTTAGGGTTAGGGTTAGGGTTTCAGTTAGGGTTAGGGTTAGGGTTAGGGTTAGGGTTAGGATTAGAGTTAGGGTTAGGGTTAGGGTTTGGGTTAGTGTTAGGGTTAGTGTTAGTGTTAGTGTTAGGGTTTGGGTTAGGGTTAGGGATAGGGTTAGGGTTAGGGTTAGGGTTAGGGTTAGGGTTTGGGTTTGGGTTAGGGTTAGGGTTAGGGTTAGGGTTAGGTTTTTGGTTAGGTTTAGCGTTAGGGTTAGGGTTTGGGTTACGGTTAGGGTTAGCGTGAAGGTTATGTTTAGGGTATTGGTTAGGGTTAGGGTTTAGGGTTAGTGTTAGAAATAGGGTTAGGGTTAGGGTTAGGGTTAGGGTTAAGGTTAGTGTTAGGAATACGGTTAGGGTTAGGGTTATTGTTAGGGTTTGGGTTAGTGTTTGGGTTAGGGTTAGGGTTCGAGTTAGGGTTAGAGTTTGAGTTAGGGTTAGGGTTAGGGTTTGGGTTAGGGTTTGGGTTAAGGTTAGGTTTATGGTTAGGGTTAGGAATAGGGTTAGGTTCAGGGTTTGGGTTAAGGTTAGGGTTAGGATTAGGGTTTGGGTTAGGGTTCGAGTTAGGGTTAGTTTTTGGGTTAGGGTTAGGGTTAGGGTTAGGGTTTGGGTTAGGGTTAGGGTTAGGGTTTGGGTTAGGGTTAGGGTTAGGGTTAGGGTTAGTGTTAGGAATAGGGTTAAGGTTAGGGTTATTGTTATGGTATGGGTTAGGGTTTGGATTAGGGTTAGGTTTAGGTTTTGGGTTAGGTTTAGAGTTAGTGTTAGAGCTTGATTTAGGGTTAGGGTTAGGGTTTGGGTTAGGGTTTGGGTTAAGTTTAGTTTTAGGGTTATGGTTAGGAATAGGGTTATGGTTAGGGTTTGGGTTAGGGTTAGGGTTAGGATTAGGGTTTGGGTTAGGGTTCGGGTTAGGGTTAGTTTTTGGGTTCGGGTTAGGGTTAGGATTAGTGTTAGGGTTAGGTTTAGGTTTAGGGTTTGGGTAAGGGT
Organism: Eospalax fontanierii; assembly: GCA_035773235.1. Classification (NCBI taxonomy): domain Eukaryota; kingdom Metazoa; phylum Chordata; class Mammalia; order Rodentia; family Spalacidae; genus Eospalax; species Eospalax fontanierii. The sequence goes on along the minus strand of JAJHUQ010000063.1, from coordinate 620,851 downwards.
TAGGGTTTGGGTTAGGGTTAGGATTAGGGTTTGGGTTAGGGTTTGGGTTAGGGTTAGTTTTTGGGTTCGGGTTAGGATTAGGATTAGGGTTAGGGTTAGGTTTAGGTTTAGAGTTTGGGTAAAGGTTAGGGTTTGGGTTAGGGTTAGGGTTAGGTTTAGGGTTTGGTTTAGGGTTAGTGTTATATTTTGGGTTAGGTTTAGGGTTAGGATAAGGGTTAGGGTTAGGGTTAGGGTTAGGGTTTGGGTTAGGGTTAGGGTTAGGGTTTGAGTTAGGGTTAGGGTTAGGGTTAGGATTAGAGTTAGGGTTAGGGTTAGGGTTTGGGTTAGTGTTAGGGTTAGTGTTAGTGTTAGTGTTAGGGTTTGGGTTAGGGTTAGGGTTTGAGTTAGGGTTAGCCTTAGGGTTAGGATTAGGATTAGTGTTAGGGTTAGGGTTTGGGTTAGGGTTAGGGTTAGGGTTAGTTTTTGGGTTAGGGTTAGGGTTAGGATTAGGGTTAGGGTTAGGGTTAGGGTTTGGTTTAGGGTTAGTGTTATTTTTTGGGTTAGTTTTAGGGTTAGGGTATGGGTTAGGGTTAGGTTTAGGGTTAGGGTTTGGGTTAGGGTTAGGGTTAGGGTTAGGGTTAGGGTTAGGGTTAGCGTGAACGTTATGTTTAGGGTATTGGTAAGGGTTAGGGTTTAGGGTTAGGATTACGAATAGGTTTAGGGTTAGGGTTAGGGTTAGTGTTAGGTATAGGGTTAGGGTTAGGGTTATTGTTAGGGTTTGGGTTAGTGTTTGGGTTAGGTTTAGGGTTCGAATTAGGGTTAGAGTTTGAGTTAGGGTTAAGTTTAGGGTTAGGGTTTCGGTTAGGGTTTGG
>JAJHUQ010000063.1:582500-615000 GCA_035773235.1 Eospalax fontanierii | reverse complement strand
TACGAATAGGTTTAGGGTTAGGGTTAGGATTAGTGTTAGGTATAGGGTTAGGGTTAGGGTTATTGTAAGGGTTTGGGTTAGTGTTTGGGTTAGGTTTAGGGTTCGAATTAGGGTTAGAGTTTGAGTTAGGGTTAAGTTTAGGGTTAGGGTTTCGGTTAGGGCTTCGGTTAAGATTAGGTTTAGGGTTAGGATTAGGAATAGGGTTAGTGTTAGGGTTTGGGTTAGGGTTAGGATTAGAGTTTGGGTTAGGGTTCGAGTTAGGGTTAGTTTTTGGGTTAGGGTTAGGGTTAGGATTAGATTAGCGTTAGGTTTAGGTTTAGGGTTTGGGTAATGGTTAGGGTTATGGTTAGGGTTAGGGGTTGGTTTAGGGTTAGTGTTATTTTTTGGGTTAGGTTTAGGGTTAGGGTATGGGTTAGGGTTAGGTTTAGGGTTAGGGTTTGGGTTAGGGTTAGGGTTAGGGTTAGGTTTTGAGTTAGGGTTAGGTTTAGGGTTAGGGTTTGGGTTAGGGTTAAGGTTAGGGGATGGGTTTGTGTTAAGGTTAGGTTTAGGGTTAGGATTAGGGTTAGGGTTAGGGTTAGGATTACGGTTAGGTTTAGGTTTTGGGTTAGGTTTAGGGTTAGGTTTAATGTTAGGGTTTTGATTAGGGTTAGGGTTAGGGTTAGGGTTAGGGTTAGGGTTAGGGTTAGGGTTAGGGTTAGGATTTGGGTTAGTGTTAGGGTTAGGGTTAGTGTTAGGGTTTGGGTTTGGGTTAGGGTTAGTGTTAGGGTTATGTTTAGGTTTTTGGTTAGGTTTAGGGTTAGGGTTAGTGTTTGGGTTAGGGTTAGGGTTAGGGTGAAGGTTATGTTTAGGGTATTGGTTAGGGTTAGGGTTTAGGGTTAGGGTTAGGAATAGGGTTAGGTTTAGGGTTAGGGTTAGTGTTAGGAATAGGGTTAGGGTTATTGTTAGTGTTTGGGTTAGTGTTTGGGTTAGGGTTAGGGTTCGAGTTAGGGATAGAGTTTGAGTTAGGGTTAGGTTTAGGGTTAGGTTTTGGGTTAGGGTTTGGGTTAAGGTTAGGTTTAGGGTTAGGGTAAGGAATAGGGTTAGGGTTACGGTTTGGGTTAGCATTAGGGTTAGGATTAGGTTTTGGGTTAGGGTTCGAGTTAGGGTTAGTTTTTCGGTTAGGGTTAGCGTTAGGATTAGGGTTAGGGTTAGGTTTAGGTTTACGGTTTGGTTAAGGGTTAGTGTTTGGGTTAGGGTTAGGGTTACGGTTAGGCTTAGGTTTAGGGTTAGTGTTATGTTTAGGATTAGGGTTATGGTTAGTGTTAGGGTTATGGTTTGGTTTAGGGTTACGGTTTGAGTTAGGGTTAGCGTTAGGTTTAGGATTAGGATTAGTGTTAGGGTTAGGGTTTGGGTTAGGGGTAGGGTTAGTTTTTGGGTTAGGGTTAGGGTTAGGATTAGGGTTAGGGTTAGGTTTAGGAATAGGGTTAGGGTTACGATTATTGTTAGGGTTTGTGTTAGGGTTCGGAAAAGGGTTAGGGTTAGGTTTAGGGTTAGGGTTTGGGTTAGGGTTAGAGTTAGGGTTTGAGTTAGGGTTTCGGTTAGGGTTAGGGTTAGAGTTAGGGGTTGGGTATGGGTTAGGGTTAGGTTTAGGGTTACGATTATGGTTAGGGTAGGAGTTAGGATTAGGGTTAGGTTTAGGGTTTGGGTTAGTGTTAGGGTTAGGGTTAGGGTTAGGGTTAGGATTAGGGTTAGGGTTAGGATTAGAGTTAGTGTTAGGCTTTTGGTTTCGGTTAGGTTTAGGGTTAGGTTTTGGTTTGTCTTAGGGTAAGTGTTAGTGTTAGGGTTAGGGTTTGGTTTAGGGTTAGTGTTAGGTTTAGGATTAGGGTTGGGTTACTGTTAGGGTTAGGGTTTGTCTTAGGGTTAGGGTTTGAGTTAGGGTTAGGGTTTGGGTTAGATTTACGGTTAGGTTTTGGGTTAAGGTTAGGTTTAGTGTTAAGGTTAGGAATAGGGTTAGGGTTAGGGTTAGGGTTAATGTTAGGGTTTTGATTAGCGTTAGGGTTAGGATTAGAGTTAGGAATAGGGTTTTGGTTTGGGTTAGGGTTAGGGTTAGGGTTAGGGTTTGAGTTAGGGTTAAGGTTAGGTTTAGGGTTTGGGTTTGGGTTAGGGTTAGCCTGAGGGTTACGTTTAGGGTATTGGTTAGGGTAAGGGTTTAGGGTTAGTGTTAGGAATAGGGTTAGGGTTAGGGTTAGGGTTAGTGTTAGGAATATGGTTAGTGTTAGGGTTATTGTTAGGGTTTGGGTTAGGGTTTGGATTAGGGTTAGGTTTAGGTTTTGAGTTAGGGTTAGAGTTAGGGTTAGAGTTTGAGTTAGGGTTAGGGTTAGGGTTAGGGATAGGGTTTGGGTTAGGGTTTAGTGTTAGGGTTTGGGTTAGTGTTTGGGTTAAGGTTAGGTTTAGGGTTATGGTTAGGAATAGGGTTAGGGTTAGGGTTAGGATTAGGGTTTGGGTTAGGGTTCGGGTTAGGGTTAGTTTTTCGGTTAGGCTTAGGTTTAGGATTAGGGTTAGGTTTAGGTTTAGGTTTAGGGTTTGGGTAAGGGTTAGGGTTTGGGTTAGGGTTAGGGTTAGGGTTAGGGTTAGGGTTTGGTTTAGGGTTAGTGTTATTTTTTGGGTTAGGTTTAGGGTGAGGGTAAGGGTTAGGGTTAGGATTAGGGTTAGGGTTTGGGTTAGGGTTAGGGTTAGGGTTTGAGTTAGGGTTAGGGTTAGAGTTAGGGTTAGGGTTAGGGTTTGGGTTATTGTTAGGGTTAGTTTTTGGGTTAGGGTTAGGGTTAGGATTAGGGTTAGGGTTAGATTTAGGGTTAGGGTTTGGGTTAGGGTTAGGGTTAGGGTTAGGGTTTGAGTTAGGGTTAGGTTTAGGGTTAGGGTTTGGGTTAGGGTTAGGGTTAGGGTTAGGGGTTGGGTTTGTGTTAGGGTTAGAGTTAGGGTTAGGATTAGGGTTAGGGTTAGGATTAGGATTAGGGTTAGGTTCAGGTTTTGGGTTAGGGTTAGGGTTAGGTTTAATGTTAGGGTTTTGATTAGGGTTAGGGTTAGGATTAGAGTTAGGTTTAGGGTTTTGGTTTGGGTTAATGTCAGGGTTAGGATTTGGGTTGGTGTTAGGGTTAGGGTTAGTGTTAGGGTTAGGGTTTGGGTTAGGGTTAGGTTAGGGTTAGGGTTAGGATTTGGGTTAGGGTTTGGATTAGGGTTAGGGTTAGGGTTAGGGTTAGAGTTAGGGTTTGGGTCAGGGTTTCGGTTAAGGTTAGGTTTAGGGTTAATGTTAGGAATAGGGTTAGGGTTAGTTTTAGGTTTTTGGTTAGGTTTAGGGTTAGGGTTAGGGTTTGGGTTAGGGTTAGGTTTAGCGTGAAGTTTATGTTTAGGGTATTGGTTAGGGTTAGGGTTTAGGGTTAGGGTAAGGAATAGGTTTAGGTTTAGGGTTAGGGTTAGGGTTAGGGTTAGTGTTAGGTATAGGGTTAGGGTTAGGGTTGTTGTTAGGGTTTGGGTTAGTGTTTGGGTTAGTTTTAGGGTTCGAATTAGGGTTAGAGTTTGAGTTAGGGTTAAGTTTAGGGTTAGGGTTTCGGTTAGGGTTTGGGTTAAGGTTAGGTTTAGGGTTAGGATTAGGAATAGGGTTAGGGTTAGGGTTTGGGTTAGGGTTAGGGTTAGGGTTAGGGTTAGGGTTAGGTTTAGGTTTTGGGTTAGGCTTAGGGTTAGGTTTAATGTTAGGGTTTTGATTATGGTTAGGGTTACGATTAGAGTTAGGTTTAGGGTTTTGGTTTGGGTTAATGTTAGGGTTAGGATTTAGGTTAGTGTTAGGGTTAGGGTTAGTGTTAGGGTTAGGGTTTGGGTTAGGGTTAGGGTTAGGGTTAGGGTTTCGGTTATGGTTAGTGTTAGCGTGAAGGTTATGTTTAGGGTATTGGTTAGGGTTAGGGTTTAGGGTTAGGGTTAGAAATAGGGTTAGGGTTAGGGTTAGGGTTAGGGTTAGGGTTAGTGTTAGGAATAGCTTTAGGGTTATTGTTAGGGTTTGGGTTAGTGTTTGGGTTAGGGTTAGGGTTCGAATTAGGGTTAGAGTTTGAGTTAGGGTTAAGTTTAGGGTTACGGTGTGGGTTAGGGTTTGGGTTAATGTTAGGTTTAGGGTTAGGGTTAGGAATAGGGTTAGGGTTAGGGTTTGGGTTAGGGTTAGGTTTAGGATTAGGGTTTGGGTTAGGGTTCGAGTTAGGGTTTGTTTTTGCGTTAGGGTTAGGGTTAGGATTAGATTAGGGTTAGGTTTAGGTTTAGGGTTTGGGTAAGGGTTAGGGTTAGGCTTAGGGTTAGGGTTAGGGTTTGGTTTAGGGTGAGTGTTATTTTTTGGGTTAGGTTTAGGGTTAGGATAAGGGTTAGGGTTAGGTTAGGGTTAGGGTTAGGGTTAGGGTTAGTGTTAGGAATAGGGTTAGTGTTAGCGTTATTGTTAGGGTTTGGGTTAGGGTTTGGATTAGGGTTAGGTTTAGGTTTTGGGTTTGGGTTAGAGTTAAGGTTAGAGTTTGAGTTAGGGTTAGGGTTCGGGTTAGGGATAGGGTTTGGGTTAAGGTTTAGGGTTAGGGTTTTGGTTAGGGTTTGGGTTAAGGTTAGGTTTATGGTTATGGTTAGGAATAGGGTTAGGGTTAGGGTTTGGGCTAGGGTTAGTGTTAGGATTAGGGTTAGGGTTAGGGTTCGGGTTAGGGTTAGTTTTTGGGTTAGGGTTAGGGTTAGGATTACGGTTAGGGTTAGGTTTAGGTTTAGGGTTTGGGTAATGGTTAGGGTTATGGTTAGGGTTAGGGGTTGGTTTAGGGTTAGTGTTATTTTTTGGGTTAGGTTTAGGGTTAGGGTATGGGTTAGGGTTAGGTTTAGGGTTAGGGTTTGGGCTAGGGTTAGGGTTAGGGTTAGGTTTTGAGTTAGGGTTAGGTTTAGGGTTAGGGTTTGGGTTAGGGTTAAGGTTAGGGGATGGGTTTGTGTTAAGGTTAGGTTTAGGGTTAGGATTAGGGTTAGGGTTAGGGTTAGGATTACGGTTAGGTTTAGGTTTTGGGTTAGGTTTAGGGTTAGGTTTAATGTTAGGGTTTTGATTAGGGTTAGGGTTAGGGTTAGGGTTAGGGTTAGGGTTAGGGTTAGGGTTAGGATTTGGGTTAGTGTTAGGGTTAGGGTTAGTGTTAGGGTTTGGGTTTGGGTTAGGGTTAGTGTTAGGGTTATGTTTAGGTTTTTGGTTAGGTTTAGGGTTAGGGTTAGTGTTTGGGTTAGGGTTAGGGTTAGGGTGAAGGTTATGTTTAGGGTATTGGTTAGGGTTAGGGTTTAGGGTTAGGGTTAGGAATAGGGTTAGGTTTAGGGTTAGGGTTAGTGTTAGGAATAGGGTTAGGGTTATTGTTAGTGTTTGGGTTAGTGTTTGGGTTAGGGTTAGGGTTCGAGTTAGGGATAGAGTTTGAGTTAGGGTTAGGTTTAGGGTTAAGTTTTGGGTTAGGGTTTGGGTTAAGGTTAGGTTTAGGGTTAGGGTAAGGAATAGGGTTAGGGTTACGGTTTGGGTTAGCATTAGGGGTAGGATTAGGTTTTGGGTTAGGGTTGGAGTTAGGGTTAGTTTTTCGGTTAGGGTTAGCGTTAGGATTAGGGTTAGGGTTAGGTTTAGGTTTACGGTTTGGTTAAGGGTTAGTGTTTGGGTTAGGGTTAGGGTTACGGTTAGGCTTAGGTTTAGGGTTAGTGTTATGTTTAGGATTAGGGTTATGGTTAGTGTTAGGGTTATGGTTTGGTTTAGGGTTACGGTTTGAGTTAGGGTTAGCGTTAGGTTTAGGATTAGGATTAGTGTTAGGGTTAGGGTTTGGGTTAGGGTTAGGGTTAGTTTTTGGGTTAGGGTTAGGGTTAGGATTAGGGTTAGGGTTAGGTTTAGGAATAGGGTTAGGGTTACGATTATTGTTAGGGTTTGTGTTAGGGTTCGGAAAAGGGTTAGGGTTAGGTTTAGGGTTAGGGTTTGGGTTAGGGTTAGAGTTAGCGTTTGTGTGAGGGTTTTGCTTAGGGTTAGGGGTAGAGTTAGGGGTTGGGTATGGGTTAGGGTTAGGTTTAGGGTTACGATTATGGTTAGGGTAGGAGTTAGGATTAGGGTTAGGTTTAGGGTTTGGGTTAGTGTTAGGGTTAGGGTTAGGGTTAGGGTTAGGATTAGGGTTAGGGTTAGGATTAGAGTTAGTGTTAGGCTTTTGGTTTCGGTTAGGTTTAGGGTTAGGTTTTGGTTTGTCTTAGGGTAAGTGTTAGTGTTAGGGTTAGGGTTTGGTTTAGGGTTAGTGTTAGGTTTAGGATTAGGGTTAGGGTTACTGTTAGGGTTAGGGTTTGTCTTAGGGTTAGGGTTTGAGTTAGGGTTAGGGTTTGGGTTAGATTTACGGTTAGGTTTTGGGTTAAGGTTAGGTTTAGTGTTAAGGTTAGGAATAGGGTTAGGGTTAGGGTTAGGGTTAATGTTAGGGTTTTGATTAGCGTTAGGGTTAGGATTAGAGTTAGGAATAGGGTTTTGGTTTGGGTTAGGGTTAGGGTTAGGGTTAGGGTTTGAGTTAGGGTTAAGGTTAGGTTTAGGGTTTGGGTTTGGGTTAGGGTTAGCCTGAGGGTTACGTTTAGGGTATTGGTTAGGGTAAGGGTTTAGGGTTAGTGTTAGGAATAGGGTTAGGGTTAGGGTTAGGGTTAGTGTTAGGAATATGGTTAGTGTTAGGGTTATTGTTAGGGTTTGGGTTAGGGTTTGGATTAGGGTTAGGTTTAGGTTTTGAGTTAGGGTTAGAGTTAGGGTTAGAGTTTGAGTTAGGGTTAGGGTTAGGGTTAGGGATAGGGTTTGGGTTAGGGTTTAGTGTTAGGGTTTGGGTTAGTGTTTGGGTTAAGGTTAGGTTTAGGGTTATGGTTAGGAATAGGGTTAGGGTTAGGGTTAGGATTAGGGTTTGGGTTAGGGTTCGGGTTAGGGTTAGTTTTTCGGTTAGGCTTAGGTTTAGGATTAGGGTTAGGTTTAGGTTTAGGTTTAGGGTTTGGGTAAGGGTTAGGGTTTGGGTTAGGGTTAGGGTTAGGGTTAGGGTTAGGGTTTGGTTTAGGGTTAGTGTTATTTTTTGGGTTAGGTTTAGGGTGAGGGTAAGGGTTAGGGTTAGGATTAGGGTTAGGGTTTGGGTTAGGGTTAGGGTTAGGGTTTGAGTTAGGGTTAGGGTTAGAGTTAGGGTTAGGGTTAGGGTTTGGGTTATTGTTAGGGTTAGTTTTTGGGTTAGGGTTAGGGTTAGGATTAGGGTTAGGGTTAGATTTAGGGTTAGGGTTTGGGTTAGGGTTAGGGTTAGGGTTAGGGTTTGAGTTAGGGTTAGGTTTAGGGTTAGGGTTTGGGTTAGGGTTAGGGTTAGGGTTAGGGGTTGGGTTTGTGTTAGGGTTAGAGTTAGGGTTAGGATTAGGGTTAGGGTTAGGATTAGGATTAGGGTTAGGTTCAGGTTTTGGGTTAGGGTTAGGGTTAGGTTTAATGTTAGGGTTTTGATTAGGGTTAGGGTTAGGATTAGAGTTAGGTTTAGAGTTATGGTTTGGGTTAATGTCAGGGTTAGGATTTGGGTTGGTGTTAGGGTTAGGGTTAGTGTTAGGGTTAGGGTTTGGGTTAGGGTTAGGTTAGGGTTAGGGTTAGGATTTGGGTTAGGGTTTGGATTAGGGTTAGGGTTAGGGTTAGGGTTAGAGTTAGGGTTTGGGTCAGGGTTTCGGTTAAGGTTAGGTTTAGGGTTAATGTTAGGAATAGGGTTAGGGTTAGTTTTAGGTTTTTGGTTAGGTTTAGGGTTAGGGTTAGGGTTTGGGTTAGGGTTAGGTTTAGCGTGAAGTTTATGTTTAGGGTATTGGTTAGGGTTAGGGTTTAGGGTTAGGGTTAGGAATAGGTTTAGGTTTAGGGTTAGGGTTAGGGTTAGGGTTAGTGTTAGGTATAGGGTTAGGGTTAGGGTTGTTGTTAGGGTTTGGGTTAGTGTTTGGGTTAGTTTTAGGGTTCGAATTAGGGTTAGAGTTTGAGTTAGGGTTAAGTTTAGGGTTAGGGTTTCGGTTAGGGTTTGGGTTAAGGTTAGGTTTAGGGTTAGGATTAGGAATAGGGTTAGGGTTAGGGTTTGGGTTAGGGTTAGGGTTAGGGTTAGGGTTAGGGTTAGGTTTAGGTTTTGGGTTAGGCTTAGGGTTAGGTTTAATGTTAGGGTTTTGATTATGGTTAGGGTTACGATTAGAGTTAGGTTTAGGGTTTTGGTTTGGGTTAATGTTAGGGTTAGGATTTAGGTTAGTGTTAGGGTTAGGGTTAGTGTTAGGGTTAGGGTTTGGGTTAGGGTTAGGGTTAGGGTTAGGGTTTCGGTTATGGTTAGTGTTAGCGTGAAGGTTATGTTTAGGGTATTGGTTAGGGTTAGGGTTTAGGGTTAGGGTTAGAAATAGGGTTAGGGTTAGGGTTAGGGTTAGGGTTAGGGTTAGTGTTAGGAATAGCTTTAGGGTTATTGTTAGGGTTTGGGTTAGTGTTTGGGTTAGGGTTAGGGTTCGAATTAGGGTTAGAGTTTGAGTTAGGGTTAAGTTTAGGGTTACGGTGTGGGTTAGGGTTTGGGTTAATGTTAGGTTTAGGGTTAGGGTTAGGAATAGGGTTAGGGTTAGGGTTTGGGTTAGGGTTAGGGTTAGGATTAGGGTTTGGGTTAGGGTTCGAGTTAGGGTTTGTTTTTGCGTTAGGGTTAGGGTTAGGATTAGATTAGGGTTAGGTTTAGGTTTAGGGTTTGGGTAAGGGTTAGGGTTAGGGTTAGGGTTAGGGTTAGGGTTTGGTTTAGGGTGAGTGTTATTTTTTGGGTTAGGTTTAGGGTTAGGATAAGGGTTAGGGTTAGGTTAGGGTTAGGGTTAGGGTTAGGGTTAGTGTTAGGAATAGGGTTAGTGTTAGCGTTATTGTTAGGGTTTGGGTTAGGGTTTGGATTAGGGTTAGGTTTAGGTTTTGGGTTTGGGTTAGAGTTAAGGTTAGAGTTTGAGTTAGGGTTAGGGTTCGGGTTAGGGATAGGGTTTGGGTTAAGGTTTAGGGTTAGGGTTTTGGTTAGGGTTTGGGTTAAGGTTAGGTTTAGGGTTATGGTTAGGAATAGGGTTAGGGTTAGGGTTTGGGCTAGGGTTAGTGTTAGGATTAGGGTTAGGGTTAGGGTTCGGGTTAGGGTTAGTTTTTGGGTTAGGGTTAGGGTTAGGATTACGGTTAGGGTTAGGTTTAGGTTTAGGGTTTGGGTAATGGTTAGGGTTATGGTTAGGGTTAGGGGTTGGTTTAGGGTTAGTGTTATTTTTTGGGTTAGGTTTAGGGTTAGGGTATGGGTTAGGGTTAGGTTTAGGGTTAGGGTTTGGGTTAGGGTTAGGGTTAGGGTTAGGTTTTGAGTTAGGGTTAGGTTTAGGGTTAGGGTTTGGGTTAGGGTTAAGGTTAGGGGATGGGTTTGTGTTAAGTTTAGGTTTAGGGTTAGGATTAGGGTTAGGGTTAGGGTTAGGATTACGGTTAGGTTTAAGTTTTGGGTTAGGTTTAGGGTTAGGTTTAATGTTAGGGTTTTGATTAGGGTTAGGGTTAGGGTTAGGGTTAGGGTTAGGGTTAGGGTTAGGGTTAGGATTTGGGTTAGTGTTAGGGTTAGGGTTAGTGTTAGGGTTTGGGTTTGGGTTAGGGTTAGTGTTAGGGTTATGTTTAGGTTTTTGGTTAGGTTTAGGGTTAGGGTTAGTGTTTGGGTTAGGGTTAGGGTTAGGGTGAAGGTTATGTTTAGGGTATTGGTTAGGGTTAGGGTTTAGGGTTAGGGTTAGGAATAGGGTTAGGTTTAGGGTTAGGGTTAGTGTTAGGAATAGGGTTAGGGTTATTGTTAGTGTTTGGGTTAGTGTTTGGGTTAGGGTTAGGGTTCGAGTTAGGGATAGAGTTTGAGTTAGGGTTAGGTTTAGGGTTAGGTTTTGGGTTAGGGTTTGGGTTAAGGTTAGGTTTAGGGTTAGGGTAAGGAATAGGGTTAGGGTTACGGTTTGGGTTAGCATTAGGGTTAGGATTAGGTTTTGGGTTAGGGTTCGAGTTAGGGTTAGTTTTTCGGTTAGGGTTAGCGTTAGGATTAGGGTTAGGGTTAGGTTTAGGTTTACGGTTTGGTTAAGGGTTAGTGTTTGGGTTAGGGTTAGGGTTACGGTTAGGCTTAGGTTTAGGGTTAGTGTTATGTTTAGGATTAGGGTTATGGTTAGTGTTAGGGTTGTGGTTTGGTTTAGGGTTACGGTTTGAGTTAGGGTTAGCGTTAGGTTTAGGATTAGGATTAGTGTTAGGGTTAGGGTTTGGGTTAGGGTTAGGGTTAGTTTTTGGGTTAGGGTTAGGGTTAGGATTAGGGTTAGGGTTAGGTTTAGGAATAGGGTTAGGGTTACGATTATTGTTAGGGTTTGTGTTAGGGTTCGGAAAAGGGTTAGGGTTAGGTTTAGGGTTAGGGTTTGGGTTAGGGTTAGAGTTAGGGTTTGAGTTAGGGTTTCGGTTAGGGTTAGGGTTAGAGTTAGGGGTTGGGTATGGGTTAGGGTTAGGTTTAGGGTTACGATTATGGTTAGGGTAGGAGTTAGGATTAGGGTTAGGTTTAGGGTTTGGGTTAGTGTTAGGGTTAGGGTTAGGGTTAGGGTTAGGATTAGGGTTAGGGTTAGGATTAGAGTTAGTGTTAGGCTTTTGGTTTCGGTTAGGTTTAGGGTTAGGTTTTGGTTTGTCTTAGGGTAAGTGTTAGTGTTAGGGTTAGGGTTTGGTTTAGGGTTAGTGTTAGGTTTAGGATTAGGGTTAGGGTTACTGTTAGGGTTAGGGTTTGTCTTAGGGTTAGGGTTTGAGTTAGGGTTAGGGTTTGGGTTAGATTTACGGTTAGGTTTTGGGTTAAGGTTAGGTTTAGTGTTAAGGTTAGGAATAGGGTTAGGGTTAGGGTTAGGGTTAATGTTAGGGTTTTGATTAGCGTTAGGGTTAGGATTAGAGTTAGGAATAGGGTTTTGGTTTGGGTTAGGGTTAGGGTTAGGGTTAGGGTTTGAGTTAGGGTTAAGGTTAGGTTTAGGGTTTGGGTTTGGGTTAGGGTTAGCCTGAGGGTTACGTTTAGGGTATTGGTTAGGGTAAGGGTTTAGGGTTAGTGTTAGGAATAGGGTTAGGGTTAGGGTTAGGGTTAGTGTTAGGAATATGGTTAGTGTTAGGGTTATTGTTAGGGTTTGGGTTAGGGTTTGGATTAGGGTTAGGTTTAGGTTTTGAGTTAGGGTTAGAGTTAGGGTTAGAGTTTGAGTTAGGGTTAGGGTTAGGGTTAGGGATAGGGTTTGGGTTAGGGTTTAGTGTTAGGGTTTGGGTTAGTGTTTGGGTTAAGGTTAGGTTTAGGGTTATGGTTAGGAATAGGGTTAGGGTTAGGGTTAGGATTAGGGTTTGGGTTAGGGTTCGGGTTAGGGTTAGTTTTTCGGTTAGGCTTAGGTTTAGGATTAGGGTTAGGTTTAGGTTTAGGTTTAGGGTTTGGGTAAGGGTTAGGGTTTGGGTTAGGGTTAGGGTTAGGTTTAGGGTTAGGGTTTGGTTTAGGGTTAGTGTTATTTTTTGGGTTAGGTTTAGGGTGAGGGTAAGGGTTAGGGTTAGGATTAGGGTTAGGGTTTGGGTTAGGGTTAGGGTTAGGGTTTGAGTTAGGGTTAGGGTTAGAGTTAGGGTTAGGGTTAGGGTTTGGGTTATTGTTAGGGTTAGTTTTTGGGTTAGGGTTAGGGTTAGGATTAGGGTTAGGGTTAGATTTAGGGTTAGGGTTTGGGTTAGGGTTAGGGTTAGGGTTAGGGTTTGAGTTAGGGTTAGGTTTAGGGTTAGGGTTTGGGTTAGGGTTAGGGTTAGGGTTAGGGGTTGGGTTTGTGTTAGGGTTAGAGTTAGGGTTAGGATTAGGGTTAGGGTTAGGATTAGGATTAGGGTTAGGTTCAGGTTTTGGGTTAGGGTTAGGGTTAGGTTTAATGTTAGGGTTTTGATTAGGGTTAGGGTTAGGATTAGAGTTAGGTTTAGGGTTTTGGTTTGGGTTAATGTCAGGGTTAGGATTTGGGTTGGTGTTAGGGTTAGGGTTAGTGTTAGGGTTAGGGTTTGGGTTAGGGTTAGGTTAGGGTTAGGGTTAGGATTTGGGTTAGGGTTTGGATTAGGGTTAGGGTTAGTGTTAGGGTTAGAGTTAGGGTTTGGGTCAGGGTTTCGGTTAAGGTTAGGTTTAGGGTTAATGTTAGGAATAGGGTTAGGGTTAGTTTTAGGTTTTTGGTTAGGTTTAGGGTTAGGGTTAGGGTTTGGGTTAGGGTTAGGTTTAGCGTGAAGTTTATGTTTAGGGTATTGGTTAGGGTTAGGGTTTAGGGTTAGGGTTAGGAATAGGTTTAGGTTTAGGGTTAGGGTTAGGGTTAGGGTTAGTGTTAGGTATAGGGTTAGGGTTAGGGTTGTTGTTAGGGTTTGGGTTAGTGTTTGGGTTAGTTTTAGGGTTCGAATTAGGGTTAGAGTTTGAGTTAGGGTTAAGTTTAGGGTTAGGGTTTCGGTTAGGGTTTGGGTTAAGGTTAGGTTTAGGGTTAGGATTAGGAATAGGGTTAGGGTTAGGGTTTGGGTTAGGGTTAGGGTTAGGGTTAGGGTTAGGGTTAGGTTTAGGTTTTGGGTTAGGGTTAGGTTTAATGTTAGGGTTTTGATTATGGTTAGGGTTACGATTAGAGTTAGGTTTAGGGTTTTGGTTTGGGTTAATGTTAGGGTTAGGATTTAGGTTAGTGTTAGGGTTAGGGTTTGGGTTAGGGTTAGGGTTAGGGTTAGGGTTTCGGTTATGGTTAGTGTTAGCGTGAAGGTTATGTTTAGGGTATTGGTTAGGGTTAGGGTTTAGGGTTAGGGTTAGAAAGAGGGTTAGGGTTAGGGTTAGGGTTAGGGTTAGGGTTAGTGTTAGGAATAGCTTTAGGGTTATTGTTAGGGTTTGGGTTAGTGTTTGGGTTAGGGTTAGGGTTCGAATTAGGGTTAGAGTTTGAGTTAGGGTTAAGTTTAGGGTTACGGTGTGGGTTAGGGTTTGGGTTAATGTTAGGTTTAGGGTTAGGGTTAGGAATAGGGTTAGGGTTAGGGTTTGGGTTAGGGTTAGGTTTAGGATTAGGGTTTGGGTTAGGGTTCGAGTTAGGGTTTGTTTTTGCGTTAGGGTTAGGGTTAGGATTAGATTAGGGTTAGGTTTAGGTTTAGGGTTTGGGTAAGGGTTAGGGTTAGGGTTAGGGTTAGGGTTAGGGTTTGGTTTAGGGTGAGTGTTATTTTTTGGGTTAGGTTTAGGGTTAGGATAAGGGTTAGGGTTAGGTTAGGGTTAGGGTTAGGGTTAGGGTTAGTGTTAGGAATAGGGTTAGTGTTAGCGTTATTGTTAGGGTTTGTGTTAGGGTTTGGATTAGGGTTAGGTTTAGGTTTTGGGTTTGGGTTAGAGTTAAGGTTAGAGTTTGAGTTAGGGTTAGGGTTCGGGTTAGGGATAGGGTTTGGGTTAAGGTTTAGGGTTAGGGTTTTGGTTAGGGTTTGGGTTAAGGTTAGGTTTAGGGTTATGGTTAGGAATAGGGTTAGGGTTAGGGTTTGGGCTAGGGTTAGTGTTAGGATTAGGGTTAGGGTTAGGGTTCGGGTTAGGGTTAGTTTTTGGGTTAGGGTTAGGGTTAGGATTACGGTTAGGGTTAGGTTTAGGTTTAGGGTTTAGGTAAGGGTTAGGGTTTGGTTTAGGTTTAGGGTTAGGTTTAGGTTTAGGGTTTGGGTAAGGGTTAGGATTTGGGTTAGTGTTAGGGTTAGGGTTAGTGTTAGGGTTAGGGTTTGGGTTAGGGTTAGGTTAGGGTGAGGGTTAGGATTTGGGTTAGGGTTTGGATTAGGGTTAGGGTTAGGTTTTGGGTCAGGGTTTGGGTTAAGGTTAGGTTTAGGGTTAATGTTAGGAATAGGGTTTGGGTTAGGTTTAGGTTTTTGGTTAGGTTTAGGGTTAGGGTTATGGTTTGGTTTAGGGTTAGGTTTAGCGTGAACGTTATGTTTAGGGTATTGGTTAGGGTTAGTGTTTAGGGTTAGGGTTACGAATAGGTTTAGGGTTAGGGTTAGTGTTAGTGTTAGGTATAGGGTTAGGGTTAGGGTTATTGTTAGGGTTTGCGTGAGTGTTTGGGTTAGGGTTAGGGTTCGAATTAGGGTTAGAGTTTGAGTTAGGGTTAAGTTTAGGGTTAGGGTTTCGGTTAGGGTTTGGGTTAAGGTTAGATTTAGGGTTAGGATTAGGAATAGGGTTAGGGTTAGGGTTTGGGTTAGTGTTTGGGTTAAGGTTAGGTTTAGGGTTATGGTTAGGAATAGGGTTAGGGTTAGGGTTAGGATTAGGGTTTGGGTTAGGGTTCGGGTTAGGGTTAGTTTTTCGGTTAGGCTTAGGGTTAGGATTAGGGTTAGGTTTAGGTTTAGGTTTAGGGTTTGGGTAAGGGTTAGGGTTTGGGTTAGGGTTAGGGTTAGGGTTTGGTTTAGGGTTAGTGTTATTTTTTTGGGTTAGGTTTAGGGTGAGGATAAGGGTTAGGGTTAGGTTTAGGGTTAGGGTTTGGGTTAGGGTTAGGGTTAGGGTTTCAGTTAGGGTTAGGGTTAGGGTTAGGTTTAGGTTTACGGTTACGGTTTGGGTTATTGTTAGGGTTAGTTTTTGGTTTAGAGTTAGGGTTATAATTAGGGTTAGGGTTAGATTTAGGGTTAGGGTTTGGGTTAGGGTTAGGGTTAGGTTTAGGGTTTGATTTAGGGTTAGGTTTAGGGTTAGGGTTTGGGTTAGGGTTAGGGTTAGGGGTTGGGTTTGTGTTAGGGTTAGAGTTAGGGTTAGGATTAGGGTTAGGGTTAGGGTTAGGATTAGGGTTAGGTTTAGGTTTTGGGTTAGGGTTAGGGTTAGGTTTAATGTTAGGGTTTTGATTAGGGTTAGGGTTAGGATTAGAGTTAGGTTTAGGGTTTTGGTTTGGGTTAATGTTAGGGTTAGGATTTGGGTTAGTGTTAGGGTTAGGGTTAGTGTTAGGGTTAGGGTTTGGGTTAGGGTTAGGTTAGGGTTAGGGTTAGGATTCGGGTTAGAGTTTGGATTAGGGTTAGAGTTAGGGTTAGGGTTAGGGTTTGGGTCAGGGGTTGGGTTAAGGTTAGGTTTAGTGTTAATGTTAGGAATAGTATTAGGGTTAGTTTTATGTTTTTGGTTAGGTTTAGGTTTAGGGTTAGGGTTTGGGTTAGGGTGAGGGTTAGCGGGAAGTTTAGGTTTAGGGTATTGGTTAGGGTTAGGGTTTAGGGTTAGGGTTAGGAATAGGTTTAGGGTTAGGGTTAGGGTTAGGGTTAGTGTTAGGTATAGGGTTAGGGTTAGGGTTATTGTTAGGGTTTGGGTTAGTGTTTGGGTTAGGGTTAGCGTTCGAATTAGGGTTAGAGTTTGAGTTAGGGTTAAGTTTAGGGTTAGGGTTTCGGTTAGGGTTTGGGTTAGGGATAGGTTTAGGGTTAGGATTAGGAATAGGGTTAGGGTTAGGGTTTGGGTTAGGGTTAGGGTTAGGGTTAGGGTTTGGTTTTGGGTTAGGGTTAGTGTTTGAGTTAGGGTTAGGGTTAGGGTTAGGGTTAGTTTAGGGTTAGGGTTAGGATTTGGCTTAGGGTTTGGATTAGGTTAGGGTTAGGGTTAGGGTTAGGGTTAGGGTTTGGGTCAGATTTTGGTTAAGGTTAGTTTTAGGGTTAGGGTTAGGAATAGGGTTAGGGTTAGGGTTTGGGTTAGGGTTAGGGTTAGTATTAGGGTTTGGGTTAGGGTTCGAGTTAGGGTTAGTTTTTGGGTTAGGGTTAGGGTTAGGGTTAGGGTTTGGGTTAGGGTTAGGGTTAGGGTTAGGGTTTGGGTTAGGATTAGGGTTAGGGTTAGGGTTAGGGTTAGGAATAGGGTTAAGGTTAGGGTTATTGTTATGGTTTGGGTTAGGGTTTGGATTAGGGTTAGGTTTATGTTTTGGGTTAGGTTTAGAGTTAGTGTTAGAGTTTGATTTAGGGTTAGGGTTAGGTTGAGGGTTAGGATTAGGGTTTGGGTTAGGGTTCGGGTTAGGGGTAGTTTTTGGGTTAGGGTTAGGGTCAGGATTAGGGTTAGGGTTAGGTTTAGGTTTAGAGTTTGTGTAAGGGTTAGGGTTTGGGTTAGGGTTAGGGTTAGGGTTAGGGTTAGGGTTAGGGTTAGGGTTTGGTTTAGGGTTAGTGTTATATTTTGGGTTAGGTTTAGGGTTAGGATAAGGGTTAGGGTTAGGGTTAGGGTTAGGGTTTGGGTTAGGGTTAGGGTTAGGGTTTCAGTTAGGGTTAGGCTTAGGTTTAGGGTTAGGGTTAGGATTAGAGTTAGGGTTAGGGTTAGGGTTTGGGTTAGTGTTAGGGTTAGTGTTAGTGTTAGTGTTAGGGTTTGGGTTAGGGTTAGGGATAGGGTTAGGGTTAGGGTTAGGGTTAGGGTTAGGGTTAGGGTTTGGGTTTGGGTTAGGGTTAGGGTTAGGGTTAGGGTTAGGTTTTTGGTTAGGTTTAGTGTTAGGGTTAGGGTTTGGGTTACGGTTAGGGTTAGCGTGAAGCTTATGTTTAGGGTATTGGTTAGGGTTAGGGTTTAGGGTTAGTGTTAGAAATAGGGTTAGGGTTAGGATTAGGGGTAGGGTTAAGGTTAGTGTTAGGAATACGGTTAGGGTTAGGGTTATTGTTAGGGTTTGGGTTAGTGTTTGGGATAGGGTTAGGGTTCGAGTTAGGGTTAGAGTTTGAGTTAGGGTTTGGGTTAGGGTTTGGGTTAGGTTTTGGGTTAAGGTTAGGTTTATGGTTAGGGTTAGGAATAGGGTTAGGTTTAGGGTTTGGGTTAGGGTTAGGATTAGGGTTTGGGTTAGGGTCCGAGTTAGGGTTAGTTTTTGGGTTGGGGTTAGGGTTAGGGTTAGGGTTAGGGTTTGGGTTAGGGTTAGGGTTAGGGTTTGGGTTAGGGTTAGGGTTAGGGTTAGGATTAGTGTTAGGAATAGGGTTAAGGTTAGGGTTATTGTTATGGTTTGGGTTAGGGTTTGGATTAGGGTTAGGTTTAGGTTTTGGGTTAGGTTTAGAGTTAGTGTTAGAGTTTGATTTAGGGTTAGGGTTAGGGTTCGGGATAGGGTTTGGGTTAGGGTTTAGGGTTAGGGTTTGGGTTAGGGTTTGGGTTAAGTTTAGTTTTAGGGTAAGGGTTAGGAATAGGGTTATGGTTAGGGTTTGGGTTAGGGTTAGGGTTAGGATTAGGGTTTGGGTTAGGGTTCGGGTTAGGGTTAGTTTTTGGGTTCGGGTTAGGGTTAGGATTAGTGTTAGGGTTAGGTTTAGGTTTAGGGTTTGGGTAAGGGTTAGGTTTTGGGTTAGGGTTAGGATTAGGGTTTGGGTTAGGGTTTGGGTTAGGGTTAGTTTTTGGGTTAGGGTTAGGATTAGGATTAGGGTTAGGGTTAGGTTTAGGTTTAGAGTTTGGGTAAGGGTTAGGGTTTGGGTTAGGGTTAGGGTTAGGTTTAGGGTTTGGTTTAGGGTTAGTGTTATATTTTGGGTTAGGTTTAGGGTTAGGATAAGGGTTAGGGTTAGGGTTAGGGTTAGGGTTTGGGTTAGGGTTAGGGTTAGGGTTTGAGTTAGGGTTAGGGTTAGGGTTAGGATTAGAGTTAGGGTTAGGGTTAGGGTTTGGGTTAGTGTTAGGGTTAGTGTTAGTGTTAGTGTTAGGGTTTGGGTTAGGGTTAGGGTTTGAGTTAGGGTTAGCCTTAGGGTTAGGATTAGGATTAGTGTTAGGGTTAGGGTTTGGGTTAGGGTTAGGGTTAGGGTTAGTTTTTGTGTTAGGGTTAGGGTTAGGATTAGGGTTAGGGTTAGGGTTAGGGTTTGGTTTAGGGTTAGTGTTATTTTTTGGGTTAGTTTTAGGGTTAGGGTATGGGTTAGGGTTAGGTTTAGGGTTAGGGTTTGGGTTAGGGTTAGGGTTAGGGTTAGGGTTAGGGTTAGGTTTAGCGTGAACGTTATGTTTAGGGTATTGGTTAGGGTTAGGGGTTAGGGTTAGGAATACGAATAGGTTTAGGGTTAGGGTTAGTGTTAGTGTTAGGTATAGGGTTAGGGTTAGGGTTATTGTTAGGGTTTGGGTTAGTGTTTGGGTTAGGTTTAGGGTTCGAATTAGGGTTAGAGTTTGAGTTAGGGTTAAGTTTAGGGTTAGGGTTTCGGTTAGGGTTTGGGTTAAGATTAGGTTTAGGGTTAGGATTAGGAATAGGGTTAGTGTTATGGTTAGGGTTAGGTTTAGGTTTACGTTTTGGTTAAGGGTTAGTGTTTGGGTTAGGGTTAGGGTTAGGGTTAGGGTTAGGGTTAGGTTCAGTGTTATGTTTAGGATTAGGGTTATGGTTAGTGTTAGGGTTATGGTTTGGGTTAGGGTTAGGGTTTGAGTCAGGGTTAGCGTTAGGTTTAGGATTAGGATTAGTGTTAGGGTTAGGGTTTGGGTTAGGGTTAGGGTTAGTTTTTGGGTTAGGGTTAGGGTTAGGATTAGGGTTAGGGTTAGGTTTAGGAATAGGGTTAGGGTTACGATTATTGTTAGGGTTTGTGTTAGGGTTCGGAAAAGGGTTAGGGTTAGGTTTAGGGTTAGGGTTTGGGTTAGGGTTAGAGTTAGGTTTGAGTTAGGGTTTCGGTTAGGGTTAGGGTTAGAGTTAGGGGTTGGGTATGGGTTAGGGTTAGGTTTAGGGTTACGATTATGGTTAGGGTAGGAGTTAGGATTAGGGTTAGGTTTAGGGTTTGGGTTAGTGTTAGGGTTAGGGTTAGGGTTAGGGTTAGGATTAGGGTTAGGGTTAGGATTAGAGTTAGTGTTAGGCTTTTGGTTTCGGTTAGGTTTAGGGTTAGGTTTTGGTTTGTCTTAGGGTAAGTGTTAGTGTTAGGGTTAGGGTTTGGTTTAGGGTTAGTGTTAGGTTTAGCATTAGGGTTAGGGTTACTGTTAGGGTTAGGGTTTGTCTTAGGGTTAGGGTTTGAGTTAGGGTTAGGGTTTGGGTTAGATTTACGGTTAGGTTTTGGGTTAAGGTTAGGTTTAGGGTTAAGGTTAGGAATAGGGTTAGGGTTAGGGTTAGGGTTAATGTTAGGGTTTTGATTAGCGTTAGGGTTAGGATTAGAGTTAGGGTTAGGGTTTTGGTTTGGGTTAGGGTTAGGGTTAGGGTTAGGGTTTGAGTTAGGGTTAGGGTTAGGTTTAGGGTTTGGGTTTGGGTTAGGGTTAGCCTGAGGGTTACGTTTAGGGTATTGGTTAGGGTAAGGGTTTAGGGTTAGTGTTAGGAATAGGGTTAGGGTTAGGGTAAGTGTTAGGAATATGGTTAGTGTTAGGGTTATTGTTAGGGTTTGGGTTAGGGTTTGGATTAGGGTTAGGTTTAGGTTTTGAGTTAGGGTTAGAGTTAGGGTTAGAGTTTGAGTTAGGGTTAGGGTTAGGGTTAGGGATAGGGTTTGGGTTAGGGTTTAGTGTTAGGGTTTGGGTTAGTGTTTGGGTTAAGGTTAGGTTTAGGGTTATGGTTAGGAATAGGGTTAGGGTTAGGGTTAGGATTAGGGTTTGGGTTAGGGTTCGGGTTAGGGTTAGTTTTTCGGTTAGGCTTAGGTTTAGGATTAGGGTTAGGTTTAGGTTTAGGTTTAGGGTTTGGGTAAGGGTTAGGGTTTGGGTTAGGGTTAGGGTTAGGGTTAGGGTTAGGGTTTGGTTTAGGGTTAGTGTTATTTTTTGGGTTAGGTTTAGGGTGAGGGTAAGGATTAGGGATTAGGTTTAGGGTTAGGGTTTGGGTTAGGGTTAGGCTTAGGGTTTGAGTTAGGGTTAGGGTTAGAGTTAGGGTTAGGGTTAGGGTTTGGGTTATTGTTAGGGTTAGTTTTTGGGTTAGGGTTAGGGTTAGGATTAGGGTTAGGGTTAGATTTAGGGTTAGCGTTTGGGTTAGGGTTAGGGTTAGGGTTAGGGTTTGAGTTAGGGTTAGGTTTAGGGTTAGGGTTTGGGTTAGGGTTAGGGTTAGGGTTAGGGGTTGGGTTTGTGTTAGGGTTAGAGTTAGGGTTGGGATTAGGGTTAGGGTTAGGATTAGGATTAGGGTTAGGTTTAGGTTTTGGGTTAGGGTTAAGGTTAGGTTTAATGTTAGGGTTTTGATTAGGGTTAGGGTTAGGATTAGAGTTAGGTTTAGGGTTTTGGTTTGGGTTAATGTTAGGGTTAGGATTTGGGTTGGTGTTAGGGTTAGGGTTAGTGTTAGGTTTAGGGTTTGGGTTAGGGTTAGGTTAGGGTTAGGGTTAGGATTTGGGTTAGGGTTTGGATTAGGGTTAGGGTTAGGGTTAGGGTTAGAGTTAGGGTTTGGGTCAGGGTTTCGGTTAAGGTTAGGTTTAGGGTTAATGTTAGGAATAGGGTTAGGGTTAGTTTTAGGTTTTTGGTTAGGTTTAGGGTTAGGGTTAGGCTTTGGGTTAGGGTTAGGTTTAGCGTGAAGTGTCTGTTTAGGGTATTCGGTAGGGTTAGGGTTTACGGTTAGGGTTAGGAATAGGTTTAGGTTTAGGGTTATGGTTAGGGTTAGGGTTAGTGTTAGGTATAGGGTTAGGGTTAGGGTTATTGTTAGGGTTTGGGTTAGTGTTTGGGTTAGGGTTAGGGTTCGAATTAGGGTTAGAGTTTGTGTTAGGGTTAAGTTTAGGGTTAGGGTTTCGGGTAGGGTTTGGGTTAAGGTTAGGTTTGGGGATAGGGTTAGGGATAGGGTTAGGGTTAGGGTTTGGGTTAGGGTTAGGATTAGAGTTTGGGTTAGGGTTCGAGTTAGGGTTAGTTTTTGGGTTAGGGTTAGGGTTAGGATTAGATTAGGGTTAGGTTTAGGTTTAGGGTTTGGGTAAGGGTTAGGGTTAGGGTTATGGTTAGGGTTAGTGTTAGGGTTAGGGTTTGGGTTAGGATTAGAATTAGGCTTAGGGTTAGGGTTTGGGATAGGCTTAGGGTTAGGTTGAGTGTTAGGTTTAGGGTTTGGGTTAGGGTTAGAATTTGGGTTAGGGTTAGCGTTAGGGTTAGGATTAGGATTAGGGTTAAGATTAGGGATTGGCTTAGGGTTAGGGTGAAGGTTAGCGTTTGGGTTAGGGTTAGGTTTAGGGTTAGGGTTTGGGTTAGGATTTGGTTTAAATTTAGGGTTAGGGTTAGGATTAGCAATAGGGTTAGGGTTTGGGTTAGGGTTAGAGTTAGATAATAGTTTAGGTTTAGGTTTAGGGTTTGGTTTAGGGTTAAGTTTAGGGTTAGGGTTTGGGTTTGGGTTAGGTTTAAGGTTAGGGTTTGAGTTAGGTTTGTGGTTACGGTGTGGTTTTGGGTTAGGGTTAGTGTTAGGGTTAGGGATAGGGTTAGGATTAGTTTTAGGGTTAGGTTTACGGTTAGAGTTAGGGTTTGGTTTAGGGTTAGGGTTAGTGTTAGGTTTAGGTTTTGGGTTAGGTTTAGGGTTAGGGTTATGGTTTGGGTTCGGGTTAGAATTAGGATTAGGGTTAGGGTTAGGGTTAGGGGATGGGTTAGTGTTAGGGTTAGGGTTAGCGTTAGGTTTAGGATTAGGGTTAGGGTTAGGGTTAGGATTAGGGTTAGGTTTAGGTTTTGGGTTAGGCTTAGGGTTAGGTTTAATGTTAGGGTTTTGATTAGGGTTAGGGTTACGATTAGAGTTAGGTTTAGGGTTTTGTTTGGGTTAATGTTAGGGTTAGGATTTAGGTTAGTGTTAGGGTTACGGTTAGTGTTAGGGTTAGGGTTTGGGTTAGGGTTAGGGTTAGGTTTAGGGTTTCGGTTAGGGTTAGTGTTAGCGTGAAGGTTATGTTTAGGGTATTGGTTAGGCTTAGGGTTTAGGGTTAGGGTTAGAAATAGGGTTAGGGTTAGGGTTAGGGTTAGGGTTAGGGTTAGTGTTAGGAATAGTGTTAGGGTTATTGTTAGGGTTTGGGTTAGTGTTTGGGTTAGGGTTAGGGTTCGAATTAGGGTTAGAGTTTGAGTTAGGGTTAAGTTTAGGGTTACGGTGTGGGTTAGGGTTTGGGTTAAGGTTAGGTTTAGGGTTAGGGTTAGGAATAGGGTTAGGGTTAGGGTTTGGGTTAGGGTTAGGTTTAGGATTAGGGTTTGGGTTAGGGTTCGAGTTAGGGTTTGTTTTTGCGTTAGGGTTAGGGTTAGGATTAGATTAGGGTTAGGTTTAGGTTTAGGGTTTGGGTAAGGGTTAGGGTTAGGGTTAGGGTTAGGGTTAGGGTTTGGTTTAGGGTTAGTGTTATTTTTTGGGTTAGGTTTAGGGTTAGGATAAGGGTTAGGGTTAGGTTAGGGTTAGGGTTAGGGTTAGGGTTAGGGTTAGTGTTAGGAATAGGGTTAGTGTTAGCGTTATTGTTAGGGTTTGGGTTAGGGTTTGGATTAGGGTTAGGTTTAGGTTTTGGGTTAGGGTTAGAGTTAAGGTTAGAGTTTGAGTTAGGGTTAGGGTTCGGGTTAGGGATAGGGTTTGGGTTAAGGTTTAGTGTTAGGGTTTGGGTTAGGGTTTGGGTTAAGGTTAGTTTTAGGATTATGGTTAGGAATAGGGTTAGGGTTAGGGTTTGGGTTAGGGTTAGTGTTAGGATTAGGGTTAGGGTTAGGGTTCGGGTTAGGGTTAGTTTTTGGGTTAGGGTTAGGGTTAGGATTACGGTTAGGGTTAGATTTAGGGTTAGCGTTTGGGTTAGGGTTAGGGTTAGGGTTAGGGTTTGAGTTAGGGTTAGGTTTAGGGTTAGGGTTTGGGTTAGGGTTAGGGTTAGGGTTAGGGGTTGGGTTTGTGTTAGGGTAAGAGTTAGTGTTAGGGATAGGGTTTGGGTTAGGTTCAGGCCTTGGGTTAGACTTAAGTTTTGGTTTAGGGTTAAGGTTAGGTTTAATGTTAGGGTTTTGATTAGGGTTAGGGTTAGGATTAGAGTTAGGTTTAGGGTTTTGGTTTGGGTTAATGTTAGGGTTAGGATTTGGGTTGGTGTTAGGGTTAGGGTTAGTGTTAGGTTTAGGGTTTGGGTTAGGGTTAGGTTAGGGTTAGGGTTAGGATTTGGGTTAGGGTTTGGATTAGGGTTAGGGTTAGGGTTAGGGTTAGAGTTAGGGTTTGGGTCAGGGTTTCGGTTAAGGTTAGGTTTAGGGTTAATGTTAGGAATAGGGTTAGGGTTAGTTTTAGGTTTTTGGTTAGGTTTAGGGTTAGGGTTAGGGTTTGGGTTAGGGTTAGGTTTA
Source organism: Eospalax fontanierii (assembly GCA_035773235.1). Classification (NCBI taxonomy): domain Eukaryota; kingdom Metazoa; phylum Chordata; class Mammalia; order Rodentia; family Spalacidae; genus Eospalax; species Eospalax fontanierii. The sequence goes on along the minus strand of JAJHUQ010000063.1, from coordinate 591,961 downwards.
GCGTGAAGTTTCTGTTTAGGGTATTGGTTAGGGTTAGGGTTTAGGGTTAGGGTTAGGAATAGGTTTATGTTTATGGTTATGATTAGGGTTGGGGTTAGTGTTAGGTATAGGGTTAGGGATAGTGATTTTGTTAGGGATTGGGTTAGTGTTTGGGCTAAGGTTAGGGTTCGAATTAGGGTTAGAGTTTGTGTTAGGGTTAAGTTTAGGGTTAGGGTTTCGGGTAGGGTTTGGGTTAAGGTTAGGTTTAGGGTTAGGTTTAGGAATAGGGTTAGGGTTAGGGTTTGGGTTAGGGTTAGGATTAGAGTTTGGGTTAGGGTTCGAGTTAGGGTTAGTTTTTGGGTTAGGGTTAGGGTTAGGATTAGATTAGGGTTATGTTTAGGTTTAGGGTTTGGGTAAGGGTTAGGGAGAGGGTTATGGTTAGGGTTAGTGTTAGGGTTAGGGTTTGGGTTAGGATTAGAATTAGGCTTAGGGTTAGGGTTTGGGATAGGCTTAGGGTTAGGTTGAGTGTTAGGTTTAGGGTTTGGGTTAGGGTTAGAATTTGGGTTAGGGTTAGCGTTAGGGTTAGGATTAGGATTAGGGTTAAGATTAGGGATTGGCTTAGGGTTAGGTTGAGGGTTAGCGTTTGGGTTAGGGTTAGGTTTAGGGTTAGGGTTTGGGTTAGGATTTGGTTTAAATTTAGGGTTAGGGTTAGGATTAGCAATAGGGTTAGGGTTAGGGTTAGGGTTAGGGTTAGGTTTAGGTTTAGGTTTAGGGTTTGGTTTAGGGTTAAGTTTAGGGTTAGGGTTTGGGTTTGGGTTAGGTTTAAGGTTAGGGTTTGAGTTAGGTTTGTGGTTACGGTGTGGTTTTGGGTTAGGGTTAGTGTTAGGGTTAGGGATAGGGTTAGGATTAGTTTTAGGGTTAGGTTTACGGTTAGAGTTAGGGTTTGGTTTAGGGTTAGGGTTAGTGTTAGGTTTAGGTTTTGGGTTAGGTTTAGGGTTAGGGTTATGGTTTGGGTTCGGGTTAGAATTAGGATTAGGGTTAGGGTTAGGGTTAGGGGATGGGTTTGTGTTAGGTGGGGGGTTAGGGTTAGGTTAAGGATTAGGGATAGGGATATGGTTAGGACTAGGGCTAGTTATAGGTTCTGGGTCAGGCTAAGGGTTAGGTTTAATGTTAGGGTTTTGATTAGGGTTAGGGTTACGATTAGAGTTAGGTTTAGGGTTTTGTTTGGGTTAATGTTAGGGTTAGGATTTAGGTTAGTGTTAGGGTTACGGTTAGTGTTAGGGTTAGGGTTTGGGTTAGGGTTAGGGTTAGGTTTAGGGTTTCGGTTAGGGTTAGTGTTAGCGTGAAGGTTATGTTTAGGGTATTGGTTAGGGTTAGGGTTTAGGGTTAGGGTTAGAAATAGGGTTAGGGTTAGGGTTAGGGTTAGGGTTAGTGTTAGGAATAGTGTTAGGGTTATTGTTAGGGTTTGGGTTAGTGTTTGGGTTAGGGTTAGGGTTCGAATTAGGGTTAGAGTTTGAGTTAGGGTTAAGTTTAGGGTTACGGTGTGGGTTAGGGTTTGGGTTAAGGTTAGGTTTAGGGTTAGGGTTAGGAATAGGGTTAGGGTTAGGGTTTGGGTTAGGGTTAGGTTTAGGATTAGGGTTTGGGTTAGGGTTCGAGTTAGGGTTTGTTTTTGCGTTAGGGTTAGGGTTAGGATTAGATTAGGGTTAGGTTTAGGTTTAGGGTTTGGGTAAGGGTTAGGGTTAGGGTTAGGGTTAGGGTTAGGGTTTGGTTTAGGGTTTGTGTTAGTTTTTGGGTTAGGGTTAGGGTTAGGAGAGGGGTTAGGGTAGGGTTAGGGTTAGGGTTAGGGGTAGGGTTAGGGTTAGTGTTAGGAATCGGGTTAGTGTTGGCGTTATTGTTAGGGTTTGGGTTAGGGTTTGGATTAGGGTTAGGTTTAGGTTTTGGGTTAGGGTTAGAGTTAAGGTTAGAGTTTGAGTTAGGGTTAGGGTTCGGGTTAGGGATAGGGTTTGGGTTAAGGTTTAGTGTTAGGGTTTGGGTTAGGGTTTGGGTTAAGGTTAGTTTTAGGATTATGGTTAGGAATAGGGTTAGGGTTAGGGTTTGGGTTAGGGTTAGTGTTAGGATTAGGGTTAGGGTTAGGGTTCGGGTTAGGGTTAGTTTTTGGGTTAGGGTTAGGGTTAGGATTACGGTTAGGGTTAGGTTTAGGTTTAGGGTTTAGGTAAGGGTTAGGGTTTGGTTTAGGTTTAGGGTTAGGTTTAGGTTTAGGGTTAGGGTTAAGATTACGGTTAGGGTTAGGTTTAGGTTTAGGGTTTAGGTAAGGGTTAGGTTTGGTTTAGGTTTAGGGTTAGGTTTAGGTTTAGGGTTTGGGTAAGGGTTAGGATTTGGGTTAGTGTTAGGGTTAGGGTTAGTGTTAGGGTTAGGGTTTGGGTTAGGGTTAGGTTAGGGTTAGTGTTAGGATTTGGGTTAGGGTTTGGATTAGGGTTACGGTTAGGTTTTGGGTCAGGGTTTGGGTTAAGGTTAGGTTTAGGGTTAATGTTAAGAATAGGGTTTGGGTGAGGTTTAGGTTTTTGGTTAGGTTTCGGGTTAGGGTTAGGGTTTGGGTTCGGGTTAGGTTTAGCGTGAACGTTATGTTTAGGGTATTGGTTAGGGTTAGTGTTTAGGGTTAGGGTTACGAATAGGTTTAGGGTTAGGGTTAGTGTTAGTGTTAGGTATAGGGTTAGGGTTAGGGTTATTGTTAGGGTTTGCGTTAGTGTTTGGGTTAGGGTTAGGGTTCGAATTAGGGTTAGAGTTTGAGTTAGGGTTAAGTTTAGGGTTAGGGTTTCGGTTAGGGTTTGGGTTAAGGTTAGATTTAGGGTTAGGACTAGGAATAGGGTTAGGGTTAGGGTTTGGGTTAGTGTTTGGGTTAAGATTAGGTTTAGGGTTATGGTTAGGAATAGGGTTAGGGTTAGGGTTAGGATTAGGGTTTGGGTTAGGGTTCGGGTTAGGGTTAGTTTTTCGGTTAGGCTTAGGGTTAGGATTAGGGTTAGGTTTAGGTTTAGGTTTAGGGTTTGGGTAAGGGTTAGGGTTTGGGTTAGGGTTAGGTTTAGGGTTTGGTTTATGGTTAGTGTTATTTTTTGGGTTAGGTTTAGGGTGAGGATAAGGGTTAAGGTTAGGTTTAGGGTTAGGGTTTGGGTTAGGGTTAGGGTTAGGGTTTGAGTTAGGGTTAGGGTTAGGGTTAGGTTTAGGGTTACGGTTAGGGTTTGGGTTATTGTTAGGGTTAGTTTTTGGGTTAGGGTTAGGGTTATAATTAGGGTTAGGGTTAGATTTAGGGTTAGGGTTTGGGTTAGGGTTAGGGTTAGGTTTAGGGTTTGATTTAGGGTTAGGTTTAGGGTTAGGGTTTGGGTTAGGGTTAGGGTTAGGGGTTGGGTTTGTGTTAGGGTTCGAGTTAGGGTTAGGATTAGGGTTAGGGTTAGGGTTAGGATTAGGGTTAGGTTTAGGTTTTGGGTTAGGGTTAGGGTTAGGTTTAATGTTAGGGATTTGATTAGGGTTAGGGTTAGGATTAGAGTTAGATTTAGGGTTTTGGTTTGGGTTAATGTTAGGGTTAGGATTTGGGTTAGTGTTAGGGTTAGGGTTAGTGTTAGGGTTAGGGTTTGGGTTAGGGTTAGGTTAGGGTTAGGGTTAGGATTCGGGTTAGGGTTTGGATTAGGGTTAGGGTTAGGGTTAGGGTTAGGGTTAGGGTTTGGGGCAGGGTTTGGGTTAAGGATAGGTTTAGGGTTAATGTTAGGAATAGGGTTAGGGTTAGTTTTAGGTTTTTTGTTAGGTTTAGGTTTAGGGTTAGGGGTTGGGTTAGGGTTAGGTTTAGCGTGAAGTTTATGTTTAGGGTATTGGTTAGGGTTAGGGTTTAGGGTTAGGGTTAGGACTAGGTTTAGGGTTATGGTTAGGGTTAGTGTTAGGTATAGGGTTAGGGTTAGGGTTATTGTTAGGGTTTGGGTTAGTGTTTGGGTTAGGGTTAGCGTTCGAATTAGGGTTAGAGTTTGAGTTAGGGTTAAGTTTAGGGTTAGGGTTTCGGTTAGGGTTTGGGTTAGGGATAGGTTTAGGGTTAGGATTAGGAATAGGGTTAGGGTTAGGGTTTGGGTTAGGGTTAGGATTAGAGTTTGGGTTAGGGTTCGAGTTAGGGTTAGTTTTTGAGTTAGGGTTAGGGTTAGGATTAGATTAGGGTTAGGTTTAGGTTTAGGGTTTGGGTAAGGGTTAGGGTTATGGTTAGGGTTAGGGTTTGGATTAGGGTTAGTGTTATTTCTTGGGTTAGGTTTAGGGTTAGGATAAGGGTTAGGGTTAGGTTTAGGGTTAGGGTTTGGTTTAGGGTTAGGGTTAGTGTTTGAGTAAGGGTTAGGGTTAGGGTTAGGGTTAGGTTAGGGTTAGGGTTAGGATTTGGGTTAGGGTTTGGATTAGGGTTAGGGTTAGGGTTAGGGTTAGGGTTAGGGTTAGGGTTAGTGTTAGGAATAGGGTTAAGGTTAGGGTTATTGTTATGGTTTGGGTTAGGGTTTGGATTAGGGTTAGGTTTAGGTTTTGGGTTAGGTTTAGAGTTAGTGTTAGAGTTTGATTTAGGGTTAGGGTTAGGGTGAGGGTTAGGATTAGGGTTTGGGTTAGGGTTCGGGTTAGGGTTAGTTTTTGGGTTAGGGTTAGGGTCAGGATTAGGGTTAGGGTTAGGTTTAGGTTTAGAGTTTGGGTAAGGGTTAGGGTTTGGGGTAGGGTTAGTCTTAGCGTTAGGGTTAGGGTTAGGGTTAGGGTTAGGGTTTGGTTTAGGGTTAGTGTTATATTTTGGGTTAGGTTTAGAGTTAGGATAAGGGTTAGGGTTAGGGTTAGGTTTAGGTTTAGGGTTTGGGTAAGGGTTAGGGTTTGGGTTAGGGTTAGGATTAGGGTTAGGGTTAGGGTTAGGGTTAGGGTTAGGGTTAGGGTTAGGGTTAGAGTTAGGGTTAGGATTTGGGTTAGTGTTAGGGTTAGGGTTAGTGTTAGGGTTTGGGTTTGGGTTAGGGTTAGTGTTAGGGTTATGTTTAGGTTTTTGGTTAGGTTTAGGGTTAGGGTTAGGGTTTGGGTTAGGGTTTGGGTTAAGGTGAGTTTTAGGGTTATGATTAGGAATAGGGTTATGGTTAGGGTTTGGGTTAGGGTTAGGGTTAGGATTAGGGTTTGGGTTAGGGTTCGGGTTAGGGTTAGTTTTTGGGTTCGGGTTAGGGTTAGGATTAGGGTTAGGGTTAGGTTTAGGTTTAGGGTTTGGGTAAGGGTTAGGGTTTGGGTTAGGGTTAGGATTAGGGTTAGGGTTAGGGTTAGGGTTAGGGTTAGGGTTAGGGTTAGGGTTAGGGTTAGGGTTAGGGTTAGGATTTGGGTTAGTGTTAGGGTTAGGGTTAGTGTTCGGGTTTGGGTTTGGGTTAGGGTTAGTGCTAGGGTTATGTTTAGGTTTTTGGTTAGGTTTAGGGTTAGGGTAATGGTTTGGGTAAGGGTTAGGGTTAGCGTGAAGGTTATGTTTAGGGTACTGGTTAGGGTTAGGGTTTAGGGTTAGTGTTAGGAATAGGGTTAGGGTTAGGGTTAGGGTTAGGGTTAAGTTTAGTGTTAGGAATACGGTTAGGGTTAGGGTTATTGTTAGGGTTTGGGTTAGTGTTTGGGTTAGGGTTAGGGTTCGAGTTAGGGTTAGAGTTTGAGTTAGGGTTAGGGTTAGGGTTTGGGTTAGGGTTTGGGTTAAGGTTAGGTTTAGGGTTAGGGTTAGGAGTAGGGTTAGGTTTAGGGTTTGGGTTAGGGTTAGCGTTAGGATTAGGGTTTGGGATAGGGTTCGAGTTAGGGTTAGTTTTTGGGATAGGGTTAGGGTTAGGATTAGGATTAGGGTTAGGTTTAGGTTTAGGGTTAGGGATTGGGTTAGGGTTAGGGTTAGTGTTTGAGATAGGGTTAGGGTTATTGTTATGGTTAGGGTTAGTGTTAGGGTTAGGGCTTGGTTTAGGATTAGAATTAGCGTTAGGGTTAGGCTTTGGGAGAGGCTTAGGGTTAGGGTGAGTGTTAGGTTTAGGGTTTGCGTTAGGGTTAGAATTTGGCTTAGGGTTAGCGGTAGGGTTAGGATTAGGATTAGGGTTAAGATTAGGGATTGGCTTAGGGTTAGGTTGAGGGTTAGCGTTTGGGTTAGGGTTAGGTTTAGGGTTAGGTTTGGGTCAAGATTTGGTTTAAAGTTAGGTTTAGGGTTAGGATTAGCAATAGGGTTAGGGTTAGGGTTAGGGTTAGGTTTAGGTTTAGGTTTAGGGTTTGGTTTAGAGTTAAGGTTAGGGTTAGGGTTTGGGTTTGGGTTAGGTTTAAGGTTAGGGTTTGAGTTAGGTTTGTGGTTACGGTGTGGTTTTGGGTTAGGGTTAGTGTTAGGGTTAGGCATAGGGTTAGGATTAGGGTTAGGGTTAGGTTTAGGGTTAGAGTTAGGGTTTGGTTTAGGGTTAGGGTTAGTGTTAGGTTTAGGTTTTGGGTTAGGTTTAGGGTTAGGGTTATGGTTTGGGTTCGGGTTAGAATTAGGATTAGGGTTAGGGTTAGGGTTAGGGGTTGGGTTTGTCTTAGGGTTAGGGTTAGGGTTAGGGTTAGGATTAGGGTTAGGGTTAGAGTTAGTATTAGGGTTAGGGTTAGGTTTAGGTTTTGGATTAGGGTTAGGGTTAGTTTTAAAGTTAGGGTTTTAATTAGGGTTAGGGTTAGGATTAGAGTTAGGTTTAGGGTTTTGCTTTGGCTTAATGTTAGGGTTAGGATTTCGGTTAGTGTTAGGGTTAGGGGTAGTGTTAGGGTTAGGGTTTGGGTTAGGGTTAGGGTTAGGGTTAGGGTTTCGGTTAGGCTTAGGGTTAGCGTGAAGGTTATGTTTAGGGTATTGGTTAGGGTTAGGGTTTAGGGTTAGGGTTAGGAATAGGGTTAGGGTTAGGGTTAGGGTTAGGGTTCGGGTTAGTGTTAGGAATAGTGTTAGGGTTATTGTTAGGGTTTGGGTTAGTGTTTGGATTAGGGTTAGGGTTCGAGTTAGGGTTAGAATTTGAGTTAGGGTTAAGTTTAGGGTTAGGGTGTGGGTTAGGGTTTGGGTTAAGGTTAGGTTTAGGGTTAGGGTTAGGAATAGGGTTAGGGTTAGGGTTTGGGTTAGGGTTAGGGTTAGGATTAGGGTTTGGGTTAGGGTTCGAGTTAGGGTTTGTTTTTGCGTTAGGGTTAGGGTTAGGATTAGATTAGGGTTAGGTTTAGGTTTAGGGTTTGGGTAAGGGTTAGGGTTAGGGCTAAGGTTAGGGTTTGGTTTAGGGTTAGTGTTATTTTTTGGGTTAGGTTTAGGGTTAGGATAAGGGATAGGGTTAGGTTAGGGTTAGGGTTAGGGTTAGGGTTAGGGTTAGGGTTAGTGTTAGGAATAGGGTTAGGGTTAGGGTTATTGTTAGGGTTTGGGTTAGGGTTTGGATTAGGGTTAGGTTTAGGTTTAGGTTAGCGTTAGAGTTAAGGTTAGAGTTTGAGTTAGGGTTAGGTTTCGAGTTAGGCATAGGGTTTGGGTTAGGGTTTAGGGTTAGGGTTTGGGTTAGGGTTTTGGTTAAGGTTAGGTTTAGGGTTATGGTTAGGAATAGGGTTAGGGTTAGGGTTTGGGTTAGGGTTAGGCTTAGGATTAGGGTTTGGGTTAGGGTTCGGGTTAGGGTTAGTTTTTGGGTTAGGGTTAGGGTTAGGATTATGGTTAGGGTTAGGTTTAGGTTTAGGGTTTGCGTAAGGGTTAGGGTTTGGTTTAGGTTTAGGGTTAGGTTTAGGTTTAGGGTTTGGGTAAGGGTTAGGATTTGGGTTAGTGTTAGGATTAGGGTTAGTGTTAGGGTTAGGGTTTGGGTTAGGGTTAGGTTAGGGTTAGCGTTAGGATTTGGGTTAGGGTTTGGATTAGGGTTAGGGTTAGGGTTAGGGTTAGGGTTAGGGTTTGCGTCAGGGTTTGGGTTAAGGTTAGGTTTAGGGTTAATGTTAGGAATAGGGTTAGGGTTAGGTTTAGGTTTTTGTTTAGGTTTAGGGTTAGGATTAGGGTTTGGGTTAGGGTTAGGTTTAGCGTGAACGTTATGTTTAGGGTATTGGTTAGGGTTAGGGTTTAGGGTTAGGGTTACGAATAGGTTTAGGTTTAGGGTTAGGGTTAGTGTTAGGTATAGGGTTAGGGTTAGGGTTATTGTTAGGGTTTGGGTTAGTGTTTGGGTTAGGGTTAGGGTTCGAATTAGGGTTAGAGTTTGAGTTAGGGTTAAGTTTAGGGTTAGGGTTTCGGTTAGGGTTTGGGTTAAGGTTAGATTTAGGGTTAGGATTAGGAAGAGGGTTAGGGTTAGGGTTTGGGTTAGGGTTAGGATTAGAGTTTGGGTTAGGGTTCGAGTTAGGGTTAGTTTTTGGGTTAGGGTTAGGGTTAGGATTAGATTAGGTTTAGGTTTAGGGTTTCGGTAAGGGTTAGGGTTAGGGTTAGGGTTAGGGTTTGGTTTAGGGTTAGTGTTATTTTTTGGGTTAGGTTTAGGGTTAGGGTATGGGTTAGGGTTAGGTTTAGGGTTAGGGTTTGGGTTAGGGTTAGGGTTAGGGTTAGGGTTTGAGTTAGGGTTAGGTTTAGGGTTAGGGTTTGGGTTAGGGTTAGGGTTAGGGGATGGGTTTGTGTTAGGGTTAGGGTTAGGGTTAGGATTAGGTTTAGGGTTAGGGTTAGGATTACAGTTAGGTTTAGGTTTTGGGTTAGGTTTAGGGTTAGGTTTAATGTTAGGGTTTTGATTCGTGTTAGGGTTAGGATTAGAGTTAGGTTTAGGGTTTTGGTTTGGGTTAATGTTAGGGTTAGGATTTGGGTTAGTGTTAGGGTTAGGGTTAGGGTTAGTGTTAGGGTTTGGGCTTGGGTTAGGGTTAGGGTTAGGGTTATGTTTACGTTTTTGGTTAGGTTTAGGGTTAGGGTTAGGGTTTGGGTTAGGGTTCGGGTTAGGGTGAAGGTTATGTTTAGGGTATTGGTTAGGGTTAGGGTTTAGGGTTAGGGTTAGGAATAGGGTTAGGTTTAGGGTTAGGGTTAGTGTTAGGAATAAGGTTAGGCTTATTGTTAGGGTTTGGGTTAGTGTTTGGGTTAGGGTTAGGGTTCGAGTTAGGGTTAGAGTTTGACTTAGGGTTAGGGCTAGGGTTAGGGTTTGGGTTAGGGTTTGGGTTAAGTTTAGGTTTAGCGTTAGGGTTAGGAATAGGGTTAGGGTTACGGTTTGCGTTAGCGTTAGGGTTAGGATTAGGTTTTGGGTTAGGGTTCGAGTTAGGGTTAGTTTTTGGGTTAGGGTTAGGGTTAGGGTTAGCGTTACGGTTAGGGTTTGGGTAACAGTTAGTGTTTGGGTTAGGGTTAGGTTTAGGGTTAGGGTTAGGGTTAGGGTTAGTTTTAGGTTTAGGATTAGGGTTATGGTTAGTGTTAGGGTTAGGGTTTGGGTTAGGGTTAGGGTTTGAGTTAGGGTTACCGTTAGGGTTATGATTCGGATTAGTGTTAGGGTTAGGGTTTGGGTTAGGGTTAGGGTTAGTTT
>JAJHUQ010000063.1:560000-580000 GCA_035773235.1 Eospalax fontanierii | reverse complement strand
GGTTAGGATAAGGGTTAGGGTTAGGTTTAGGGTTAGGGTTTGGGTTAGGGTTAGGTTTAGTGTTTGAGATAGGGTTAGGGTTAGGGTTATGGTTACGGTTAGTGTTAGTGTTAGGTTTTGGGTTAGGATTAGAATTAGGGTTAGGGTTAGGGTTTGGGATAGGGGTAGGGTGAGGTTGAGTGTTAGGTTTAGGGTTTGGGTTAGGGTTAGAATTTGGGTTAGGGTTAGCATTAGGGTTAGGATTAGGATTAGGGTTAAGATTAGGGATTGGCTTAGGGTTAGGGTGAGGGTTAGCGTTTGGGTTAGGGTTAGGTTTAGGGTTAGGGTTTGGGTTAGGATTTGGTTTCAAGTTAGGGTTAGGGTTAGGATTAGCAATAGGGTTAGGGTTAGGGTTAGGGTTAGGTTTAGGTTTAGGTTTAGGGTTTGGTTTAGGGTTAAGATTTGGGTTAGGGTTTGGGTTTGGGTTAGGTTTAAGGTAAGGGTTTGAGTTAGGTTTGCGGTTACGGTGTGGTTTTGGGTTAGGGTTAGTGTTAGGGTTAGGGATAGGGTTAGGATTAGGGTTAGGGTTAGGTTTAGGGTTAGAGTTAGGGTTTGGTTTAGGGTTAGGGTTAGTGTTAGGTTTAGGTTTTGGGTTAGGTTTAGGGTTAGGGTTATGGTTTGGGTTCGGGTTAGAATTAGGATTAGGGTTAGGGTTAGGGTTAGGGGTTGGGTTTGTGTTAGGGTTAGGGTTAGGGTTAGGATTAGGGTTAGGGTTAGGGTTAGGATTAGGGTTAGGTTTAGGTTTTGGGTTAAGGTTAGGGTTAGGTTTAATGTTAGGGTTTTGATTAGGGTTAGGGTTAGGATTAGAGTTAGGTTTAGGGTTTTGGTTTGGGTTAATGTTAGGGTTAGGATTTAGGTTAGTGTTAGGGTTAGGGTTAGTGTTAGGGTTAGGGTTTGGGTTAGGGTTAGGGTTAGGTTTAGGGTTTTGGTTTGGGTTAGGGTTAGCGTGAAGGTTATGTTTAGGGTATTGGTTAGGGATAGGGTTTAGGGTTAGGGTTAGAAATAGGGTTAGGGTTTGGGTTAGGGTTAGGGTTAGTGTTAGGAATAGTGTTAGGGTTATTGTTAGGGTTTGGGTTAGTGTTTGGGTTAGGGTTAAGTTTCGAGTTAGGGTTAGAGTTTGAGTTAGGGTTAAGTTTAGGGTTAGGGTGTGGGTTAGGGTTTGGGTTAAGGTTAGGTTTAGGGTTAGGTTTAGGAATAGGGTTAGGGTTAGGGTTTGGGTTAGGGATAGGGTTAGGATTAGGGTTTGGGTTAGGGTTCGAGATAGGGTTTGTTTTTGCGTTAGGGTTAGGGTTAGGATCAGATTAGGGTTAGGTTTAGGTTTAGGGTTTGGGTAAGGGTTAGGGTTAGGGTTAGGGTTAGGGTTTGGTTTAGGGTTAGTGTTATTTTTTGGGTTAGGTTTAGGGTTAGGATAAGGGTTAGGGTTAGGTTAGGGTTAGGGTTAGGGTTAGGGTTAGTGTTAGGAATAGGGTTAGGGTTAGGGTTATTGTTAGGGTTTGGGTTAGGGTTTGGAGTAGGGTTAGGTTTAGGTTTTGGGTTAGGGTTAGAGTTAAGGTTAGAGTTTGAGTTAGGGTTAGAGTTCGGGTTAGGGTTAGGGTTTGGGTTAGGGTTTAGGGTTAGGGTTTGGGTTAGGGTTTGGGTTAAGGTTAGGTTTAGGGTTATGGTTAGGAATAGGGTTAGGGTTAGGGTTTGGGTTAGGGTTAGTGTTAGGATTAGGGTTTGGGTTAGGGTTCGGATTAGGGTTAGTTTTTGGGTTAGGGTTAGGGTTAGGATTATGGTTAGGGTTAGGTTTAGGTTTAGGGTTTGGGTAAGGGTTAGGGTTTGGTTTAGGTTTACGGTTAGGTTTAGGTTTAGGGTTTGGGTAAGGGTTAGGATTTGGGTTAGTGTTAGGATTAGGGTTAGTGTTAGGGTTAGGGTTTCGGTTAGGTTTAGGTTAGGGTTAGGGTTAGGATTTGGGTTAGGGTTTGGATTAGGTTTAGGGTTAGGGTTAGGGTTAGGGTTAGGTTTTGGGTCAGGGTTTGGGTTAAGGTTAGGTTTAGGGTTAATGTTAGGAATAGGGTTAGGGTTAGGTTTAGGTTTTTGGTTAGGTTTAGGGTTAGGGTTAGGGTTTGGGTTAGGGTTAGGTTTAGCGTGAACGTTATGTTTAGGGATTTGGGTTAGTGTTAGGATTAGGGTTAGTGTTAGGGTTAGGGTTTGGGTTAGGTTTAGGTTAGGGTTAGGGTTAGGATTTGGGTTAGTGTTAGCTTTAGGATTAGGGTTATGGTTAGTGTTAGGGTTAGGGTTTGGGTTAGGGTTAGGGTTTGAGTTAGGGTTAGCGTTAGGTTATGATTCGGATTAGTGTTAGGGTTAGGGTTTGGGGTAGGGTTAGAGTTAGTTTTTGGGTTAGGGTTAGGGTTAGGATTAGGGGTAGGGTTAGGTTTAGGAATAGGGTTAGGGTTAGGATTATTGTTAGGGTTTGTGTTAGGGTTCAGAAAAGGGTTAGGGTTAGGTTTAGGGTTAGGGTTTGGGTTAGGGTTAGGGTTAGGGTTTGAGTTAGTGTTTCGGTTAGGGTTAGGGTTAGAGTTAGGGGTTGGGTATGGGTTAGGGTTAGGTTTAGGGTTACGATTATGGTTAGGGTAGGAGTTAGGATTAGGGTTAGGTTTAGGGTTTGGGTTAGTGTTAGGTGTAGGGTTAGGGTTAGGGTTAGGATTAGGGTTAGGGTTAGGATTAGAGTTAGTGTTAGGCTTTTGGTTTCGGTTAGGTTTAGGGTTATGTTTTGGTTTATCTTAAGGTAAGTGTTAGTGTTAGGGTTAGGGTTTGGGTTAGGGTTAGTGTTAGGTTTAGGATTAGGGTTAAGGTTAATGTTAGGGTTAGGGTTTGTCTTAGGGTTAGGGTTTGAGTTAGGGTTAGGGTTTGGGTTAGATTTACGGTTAGGTTTTGGGTTAAGGTTAGGTTTAGGGTTAAGGTTAGGAATAGGGTTAGGGTTAGGGTTAATGTTAGGGTTTTGATTAGGGTTAGGTTTAGAATTAGAGTTAGGGTTAGGGTTTTGGTTTGGGTTAGGGTTAGGGTTAGGGTTAGGGTTTGGGTTAGGGTTAGGGTTAGGGTTAGGGTTTGGTTTGGGTTAGGGGTAGCGTGAGGGTTACGTTTAGGGTATTGGTTAGGGTAAAGGTTAAGGGTTAGGGTTAGGAATACGGTTAGGGTTAGGGTTAGGGTTAGTGTTAGGATATGGTTAGGGTTAGGGTTATTGTTAGGGTTTGGGTTAGGGTTTGGATTAGGGTTAGGTTTAGGTTTTGAGTTATGGTTAGAGTTAGGGTTAGAGTTTGAGTTAGGGTTAGGGTTAGGGTTAGGGATAGGGTTTTGGTTAGGGTTTAATGTTAGGGTTTGGGTTAGTGTTTGGGTTAAGGTTAGGTTTAGGGTTATGGTTAGGAATAGGGTTAGGGTTAGGGTTAGGATTAGGGTTTGGGTTAGGGTTCGGGTTAGGTTTAGTTTTTCGGTTAGGCTTAGGGTTAGGATTAGGGTTAGGTTTAGGTTTAGGTTTAGGGTTTGGGTAAGGGTTAGGGTTTGGGTTAGGGTTAGGGTTAGGGTTAGATTTAGGGTTAGGGTTTGGGTTAGGGTTAGGGTTAGGGTTAGGGTTTGAGTTAGGGTTAGGTTTAGGGTTAGGGTTTGGGTTAGGGTTAGGGTTAGGGTTAGGGGTTGGGTTTGTGTTAGGGTTAGGTTTAATGTTAGGGTTTTGATTAGGGTTAGGGTTAGGATTAGAGTTAGGTTTAGGGTTTTGGTTTGGGTTAATGTTAGGGTTAGGATTTGGGTTAGTGTTAGGGTTAGGGTTAGTGTTAGGGTTAGGGTTTGGGTTAGGGTTAGGTTAGGGTTAGGGTTAGGATTTGGGTTAGGGTTTTGATTAGGGTTAGGGTTAGAGTTAGGGTTAGGGTTAGGGTTTGGGTCAGGGTTTGGGTTAAGGTTAGGTTTAGGGTTAATGTTAGGAATAGGGTTAGGGTTAGTTTTAGGTTTTTGGTTAGGTTTAGGGTTAGGGTTAGGTTTTGGGTTAGGGTTAGGTTTAGCGTGAAGTTTATGTTTAGGGTATTGGTTAGGGTTAGGGTTTAGGGTTAGGGTTAGGAATAATTTTAGGGTTAGGGTTAGAGTTAGTTTTAGGTATAGCTTTAGGGTTAGGGTTATTGTTAGGGTTTGGGTTAGTGTTTGGGTTAGGGTTAGGGTTCGAATTAGGGTTAGAGTTTGAGTTAGGGTTAAGTTTAGGGTTAGGGTATCGGTTAGGGTTTGGGTTAAGGTTAGGTTTAGGGTTAGGATTAGGAGTAGGGTTAGGGTTAGGGTTTGGGTTAGGGTTAGGATTAGAGTTTGGGTTAGGGTTCGAGTTAGGGTTAGTTTTTGGGTTAGGGTTAGGGTTAGGATTAGATTAGGGTTAGGTTTAGGTTTAGGATTTGGCTAAGGGTTAGGGTTAGGTTTAGGGTTAGGGTTTGGTTTACGGTTAGTGTTATTTTTGGGGTTAGGTTTAGGGTTAGGATAAGGGTTAGGGTTAGGTTTAGGGTTAGGGTTTTGTTTAGGGTTAGGGTTAGTGTTTGAGTTAGGGTTAGGGTTAGGGTAAGGGTTAGGTTAGGGTTAGGGTTAGGATTTGGGTTAGGGTTTGGATTAGGGTTATGGTTAGTGTTAGGGTTAGGGTTAGGGTTTGGGTCAGGTTTTGGGTTAAGTTTAGGTTTAGGGTTAATGTTAGGAATAGGGTTAGGGTTAGGGTTTGGGTTAGGGTTAGGGTTAGGATTAGGGTTTGGGTTAGGGTTCGAGTTAGGGTTAGTTTTTGGGTTAGGGTTAGGGTTAGGGTTTGGGTTAGGGTTAGGGTTAGGGTTAGGTTTTGGGTTAGGGTTAGGGTTAGGGTTTGGGTTAGGGTTAGTGTTAGGAATAGGGTTAAGGTTAGGGTTATTGTTATGGTTTGACTTAGGGTTTGGATTAGGGTTAGGTTTAGGTTTTGGGTTAGGTTTAGAGTTAGTGTTAGAGTTTGATTTAGGGTTAGGTTTAGGGTGCGGGATAGGGTTTGGGTTAGGGTTTAGGGTTAGGGTTTGGGTTAGGGTTTGGGTTAAGGTTAGGTTTAGGGTTATGGTTAGGAATAGGGTTGTGGTTAGGGATTGGGTTAGGGTTAGGGTTAGGATTAGGGTTTGGGTTAGGGTTCGGGTTAGGGTTAGTTTTTGGGTTCGGGTTAGGGTTAGGATTAGGGTTAGGGTTAGGCTTAGGTTTAGGGTTTGGGTAAGGGTTAGGGTTTGGGTTAGGGTTAGGATTACGGTTTGGGTTAGGGTTCGGGTTAGGGTTAGTTTTTGGGTTAGGGTTAGGGTTAGGATTAGGGTTAGGGTTAGGTTTAGGTTTAGAGTTTGGGTAAGGGTTAGGGTTTGGGTTAGGGTTAGGGTTAGGGTTAGGGTTAGGGTTTGGTTTAGGGTTAGTGTTATATTTTGGGTTAGGTTTAGGGTTAGGGTAAGGGTTAGTGTTAGGGTTAGGGTTAGGGTTTGGGTTAGGGTTAGGGTTAGGGTTTGAGTTAGGGTTAGGGTTAGGGTTAGGGTTAGGGTTAGGTTTAGAGTTAGGGTTAGGGTTAGGGTTTGGGTTAGTGTTAGTGTTAGGGTTTGGGTTAGGGTTAGGGTTAGGGTTAGGGTTTGTGTTTGGGTTAGGGTTTGGGTTAGGGTTAGGTTTAGGTTTTTGGTTAGGTTTAGGTTTAGGGTTTGGGTAAGGGTTAGGTTTCGGGTTAGGGTTAGTGTTAGGGTTAGGGTTAGGGTTTGGTTTAGGGTTAGTGTTATATTTTGGGTTAAGTTTCGGGTTAGGATAAGGGTTAGGGTTAGGGTTAGGGTTAGGGTTTGGGTTAGGTTTAGGGTTAGGGTTTGAGTTAGGGTTAGGGTTAGGGTTAGGGTTAGGGTTAGGATTAGAGTTAGGGTTAGGGTTAGGGGTAGGGTTAGGGTTAGGGTTAGGGTTAGGATTAGATTTAGGGTTAGGGTTAGGGTTTGGGTTAGTGTTAGTGTTAGTGTTAGTGTTAGTGTTAGTGTTAGTGTTAGTGTTTGGGTTAGGGTTAGGGTTAGGGTTTGGGTTATCGTTAGGGTTAGTTTTTGGGTTAGGGTTAGGGTTAGGATTAGGGTTAGGGTTAGGGTTAGGGTTAGGGTTAGGGTTAGGATTAGGGTTACGTTTAGGTTTTGTGTTAGGGTTAGGGTTAGGTTTAATGTTAGGGTTTTGATTAGGGTTAGGGTTAGGATTAGAGTTAGATTTAGGAATTTGGTTTGGGTTAATGTTAGGGTTAGGATTTGGGTTAAGGTTAGGGTTAGTGTTAGGGTTTGGGTTTGGGTTAGGGTTAGGGTTAGGGTTAGGTTTAGGTTTTTGGTTAGGTTTAGGGTTAGGGTTAGGGTTTGGGTTAGGGTTAGGGTTAGCGTGAAGGTTATATTTAGGGTATTGGTTAGGGTTAGGGTTTAGGGTTAGTGTTAGGAATAGGGTTAGGGTTCGGGTTAGGGTTAGGGTTAAGGTTAGTGTTAGGAATAGGGTTAGGGTTAGGGTTATTGTTAGGGTTTGGGTTAGTGTTTGCGTTAGGGTTACGGTTCGAGTTAGGGTTAGAGTTTGAGTTAGGTTTAGGGTTAGGGTTAGGGTTTGGGTTAGGGTCTGGGTTAAGGTTAGGTTTAGGGTTAGGGTTAGGAATAGTGTTAGGGTTAGGGTTTGGGTTAGGGTTAGTGTTTGGATTAGGGTTTGGGTTAGGGTTTGAGTTAGGGTTAGTTTTTGGGTTAGGGTTAGGGTTAGGATTAGGGTTAGGTTTAGGTTTAGGTTTAGGTTTTGCGTAAGGGTTGGGGTTTGGGTTAGGTTTAGGGTTAGGGTTTGGGTTAGGGTTAGGGTTAGGTTTAGGGTTTGGGTTATCGTTAGTGTCAGTTTTTGGGTTAGGGTTAGGGTTAGGATTAGGGTTAGGGTTAGGGTTAGGGAAAGGGTTAGGGTTAGGATTAGGGTTAAGTTTAGGGTTAGGTTTAGGTTTAGGGTTTGGGTAAGGGTTAGGGTTTGGGTTACGTTTAGGGTTAGGGTTAGGGTTAGGGTTTGTTTTAGGGTTAGTGTTATTTTTTGTGTTAGGTTTAGGGTTAGGATAAGGGTTAGGGTTAGGTTTAGGGTTAGGGTTTGAGTTAGGGTTAGTTTTAGGTTTAGGGTTAGGGTTAGGGTCAGGGTTAGGATTAGAATAAGGGTTAGGGTTTTGGTTTGGTTTAGGATTAGGGTTAGGGTTTGGGTTAGTGTTAGGGTTAGTGTTAGTGTTAGTGTTAGGGTTTGGGTTAGGGTTAGGGTTATCGTTAGGGTTAGGTATAGGGGTTGGGTTTGTGTTAGGTTTAGGGTTAGTTTTAGGATTAGGGTTAGAGTTAGGGTTAGGTTTAATATTAGGGTTTTGATTAGGGTTAGGGTTAGGATTAGAGTTAGGTTTAGGGTTTTGGTTTGGGTTAATGTTAGGGTTAGGGTTAGTGTTAGGGTTAGGGTCTGGGATAGGGTTAGGGTTAGGGTTAGGTTTCGAGTTAGGGTTAGTTTTTGGGTTAGGGTTAGGGTTAGGGTTAGGGTTTGGGTTAGGGTTAGGGTTAGCGTGAGGGTTATGTTTAGGGTATTGGTTAGGGTTAGGGTTTAATGTTAGGGTTAGGAATAGGGTTAGGGTTAGGGTTAGGGTTAGTCTTAGGAATAGGGTTAGGGTTAGGGTTATTGTTACGGTTTGGGTTAGGGTTTGGATTAGGGCTAGCTTTAGGTTTTGGGTTAGCGTTAGACTTAGGTTTAGAGTTTGAGTTAGGGTTAGGGTTAGGGTTAGGGATAGGGTTTGGGTTAGGGTTTAGCGTTATGGTTTGGGTTAGGGTTTGGGTTAAGGTTAGGTTTAGGGTTATGGTTAGGAATAGGGTTATGGTTAGGCTTAGAGTTAGGGTTAGTCTTAGTAATAGGGTTAGGGTTAGGGTTATTGTTAGGGTTTGGGTTAGGGTTTGGATTAGGCTTAGGTTTAGGTTTTGGGTTAGGGTTAGAGTTAGGGTTAGAGTTTGAGTTAGGGTTAGGGTTAGGGTTAGGGATAGGGTTTGGGTTAGGTTTTAGTGTTAGGGTTTGGGTTAGGGATTGGGGTGAAGGTTAGGTTTAGGGTTATTGTTAGGAATAGGGTTATGGTTAGGGTTTGGGTTAGGGTTAGGGTTAGGATTAGGGTTTGGGTTAGGGTTAGGATTAGGTTTTGGGTTAGCGTTAGGTTTTGGGTTAGGGTTAGGTTTAGGGTTAGGTTTACTTTTTGGGTTAGGGTTAGGGTTAGGTTTAGGATTACGGTTAGGGTTAGTGTTAGGGTTAGGGTTTGGGTTAGAGTTAGGGTTTGATTAGGGTTCGGGTTAGGGTTAGGTTTAGGGTTAGGGTTTGGGTTAAGGTTAGGGTTAGGGTTAGGGTTAGGAATAGGGTTAGGGTTAGGGTTAGAGTAACGGTTAGGGTTAGGAATAGGTTTAGGGTTAGGGTTAGGATTAGAGTTAGGGTTACGGTTTTGGTTTGGTTTAGGGTTAGGGTTAGGGTTTGGGTTAGTGTTAGGGTTAGTGTTAGTGTTAGTGTTAGGGTTCGGGTTAGGGTTAGATTTAGGGTTAGGGTTCGGGTTAGGGTTAGGAGTAGGGTTAGGGTTAGGGTTTGGGTTAGGGTTAGGGTTAGGGTTAGGGTTAGGGTTAGGGTTAGGGTTATGGTTTGGTTTAGGGTTAGGGTTTGGGTTAGGGTTAGGGTTAGGGTTAGGGTTAGGGTTTGGTTTAGGGTTAGTGTTATATTTTGGGTTAAGTTTCGGGTTAGGATAAGGGTTAGGGTTAGGGTTAGGGTTAGGGTTTGTGTTAGGCTTAGGGTTAGGGTTTGAGTTAGGGTTAGGGTTAGGGTTAGGGTTAGGGTTAGGGTTAGGGTTAGGATTAGAGTTAGGGTTAAGGTTAGGGTTTGGGTTAGTGTTAGGGTTAGTGTTAGTGTTAGTGTTAGTGTTTGGGTTAGGGTTAGGGTTAGGTTAGGGTTAGGGTTTGGGTTATCGTTAGGGTTAGTTTTGGGTTAGGGTTAGGGTTAGGATTAGGGTTAGGGTGAGGGTTAGGGTTTGGGTTAGGGTTAGTGTTAGGATTAGAGTTTGGGTTAGGGGTCGAGTTAGGGTTAGTTTTTCGGTTAGGGTTAGGGTTAGGATTAGATTAGGGTTAGGTTTAGGTTTAGGGTTAGGATAAGGGTTAGGGTTAGGTTTAGGGTTAGGGTTTGGTTTAGGGTTAGGGTTACTGTTTGAGTTAGGTTTAGGGTTAGGGTTAGGGTTAGTTTAGGGTTAGGGTTAGGATTTGGGTTAGGGTTTGGGTTAGGGTTAGTGTTAGGGTTAGGGTTAGGGTAAGGGTTTGGGTTAGGGTTTGGGTTAAGGTTAGGTTTAGGGTTAATGTTAGGAATAGGGTTAGGGTTAGGGTTTGGTTTAGGGTTAGATTTAGGATTAGGGTTTGGGTTAGGGTTCGAGTTAGGGTTAGTTTTTGGGTTAGGGTTAGGTTTAGGGTTTGGGTTAGGGTTAGGGTTAGGGTTAGGGTTTGGGTTAGGGTTAAGGTTAGCGTGAGGGTTATGTTTACGGTATTGGTTAGTGTTAGGGTTTAATGTTAGGGTTAGGAATAGGGTTAGGGTTAGGGTTATGGTTAGGATTAGGGTTAGGGTTAGGGTTAGGGTTAGGGTTAGGGTTAGGGTTCGGGTTAGGGTTAGGGTTAGGATTAGGGTTAGGTTTAGGTTTTGGGTTAGGGTTAGGGTTAGGTTTAATATTAGGGTTTTGATTAGGGTTGGGGTTAGGATTAGAGTTAGATTTAGGGCTTTGGTTTGGGTTAATGTTAGGGTTAGGATTTGGGTTAGTGTTAGGGTTAGGGTTAGTGTTAGGGTTTGGGTTTGGGTTAGGGTTATGTTTAGGGTTCGGTTTAGGTTTTTGGTTAGGATTAGGGTTAGGGTTAGGGTTTGGGTTAGGGTTAGGGTTAGCGTGAAGGTTATGTTTAGGGTATTGGTTAGGATTAGGGTTTAGGTTTAGTGTTAGGAATAGGGTTAGGGTTAGGGTTAGGGTTAGGGTTAGTCTTAGGAATAGGGTTAGGGTTAGGGTTATTGTTAGGGTTTGGGTTAGGGTTTGGATTAGGGTTAGGTTTAGGTTTTGGGTTAGGGTTAGAGTTAGGGTTAGAGTTTGAGTTAGGGTTAGGGTTAGGGTTAGGGATAGGGTTTGGGTTAGGGTTTGGGTTAGGGTTTGGGTTAAGGTTAGGTTTAGGGTTATGGTTAGGAACAGGGTTATGGTTAGGGTTTGGGTTCGGGTTAGGTTTAGGATTAGGGTTTGGGTTAAGGTTCGGGTTAGGGTTAGTTTTTGGGTTAGGGTTAGGGTTAGGATTAGGGTTAGGGTTAGGTTTAGGTTTAGGGTTTGGGTAAGGGTTAGGGTTTGGGTTAGGGTTAGGGTTAGGGTTAGGGTTAGGGTTTGGTTTAGGGTTAGTGTTATATTTTGGGTTAGGTTTAATATTAGGATTAGGGTTAGGGTTAGGGTTAGGGTTACGATTTGTGTTAGGGTTAGGGTTAGGGTTTGAGTTAGGGTTAGGGTTAGGGTTAGGGTTAGGGTTAGGTTTAGGGTTAGGATTAGAGTTAGGGTTAGGGTTAGGGTTTGGGATATTGTTAGGGTTAGTGTTAGTGTTAGGGTTTGGGTTAGGGTTAGGGTTAGGGTTAGGGTTAGGGTTTGGGTTATCGTTAGGGTTAGTTTTTGGGTTAGGGTTAGGGTTAGGATTACGGTTAGGGTTAGGGTTAGGGTTAGGGTTAGGGTTAGGGTTAGGGTTAGGATTAGGGTTAGGTTTAGGTTTTGGGTTAGGGTTAGGGTTAGGTTTAATGTTAGGGTTTTGATTAGGGTTAGGGTTAGGATTAGAGTTAGATTTACGGCTTTGGTTTGGGTTAATGTTAGGGTTAGGATTTGGGTTAGTGTTAGGGTTAGGGTTAGTGTTAGGGTTTGGGTTTGGGTTAGGGTTAGGCATAGGATTAGGTTTAGGTTTTTGGTTAGGTTTAGGTTTAGGGTTAGGGTTTGGGTTAGGGTTAGGTTTAGCGTGAAGGTTATGTTTAGGGTATTGGTTAGGGTTAGGGTTTAGGGTTAGTGTTAGGAATAGGGTTAGTGTTAGGTTTAGGGTTAGGGTTAAGGTTAGTGTTAGGAATAGGTTTAGGGTTAGGGTTATTGTTAGGGTTTGAGTTAGTGTTTGGGTTAGGGTTAGGGTTCGAGTTAGGGTTAGAGTTTGAGTTAGGGTTAGGGTTAGGGTTAGGGCTTGGGTTAGGGTTTGGGTTAAGGTTAGGTTTAGGGTTAGGGTTAGGCATAGGGTTAGGGTTATTGTTTGGTTAGGGTTAGGGTTAGGGTTTGGGTTAGGGTTTGGTTTAGGGTTAGTGTTATATTTTGGGTTAAGTTTCGGGTTAGGATAAGGGTTAGGGTTAGGGTTAGGGTTAGGGTTTGTATTAGGGTTAGGGTTAGGGTTTGAGTTAGGGTTAGGGTTAGGGTTAGGGTTAGGGTTAGGGTTAGGATTAGAGTTAGGGTTAAGGTTAGGGTTTGGGTTAGTGTTAGGGTTAGTGTTAGTGTTAGTGTTAGTGTTTGGGTTAGGGTTAGGGTTAGGTTAGGGTTAGGGTTTGGGTTATCGTTAGGGTTAGTTTTTGGGTTAGGGTTAGGGTTAGGATTAGGGTTAGGGTGAGGGTTAGGGTTTGGGTTAGGGTTAGTGTTAGGATTAGAGTTTGGTTTAGGGTTCGAGTTAGGGTTAGTTTTTCGGTTAGGGTTAGGGTTAGGATTAGATTAGGGTTAGGTTTAGGTTTAGGGTTAGGATAAGGGTTAGGGTTAGGTTTAGGGTTAGGGTTTGGTTTAGGGTTAGGGTTACTGTTTGAGTTAGGTTTAGGTTTAGGGTTAGGGTTAGTTTAGGGTTAGGGTTAGGATTTGGGTTAGGGTTTGTGTTAGGGTTAGTGTTAGGGTTAGGGTTAGGGTTTGGGTTAGGGTTTGGGTTAAGGTTAGGTTTAGGGTTAATGTTAGGAATAGGGTTAGGGTTAGGGTTTGGTTTAGGGTTAGATTTAGGATTAGGGTTTGGGTTAGGGTTCGAGTTAGGGTTAGTTTTTGGGTTAGGGTTAGGTTTAGGGTTTGGGTTAGGGTTAGGGTTAGGGTTAGGGTTTGGGTTAGGGTTAAGGTTAGCGTGAGGGTTATGTTTACGGTATTGGTTAGGGTTAGGGTTTAATGTTAGGGTTAGGAATAGGGTTAGGGTTAGGGTTAGTGTTAGGATTAGGGTTAGGGTTAGGGTTAGGGTTAGGGTTAGGGTTAGGGTTAGGTTTAGGGTTAGGATTAGGGTTAGGTTTAGGATTTGGGTTAGGGTTAGGGTTAGGTTTAATGTTAGGGTTTTGATTAGGGTTAGGGTTAGGATTAGAGTTAGATTTAGGGCTTTGGTTTGGGTTAATGTTAGGGTTAGGATTTGGGTTAGTGTTAGGGTTAGGGTTAGTGTTAGGGTTTGGGTTTGGGTTAGGGTTATGTTTAGGGTTCGGTTTAGGTTTTTGGTTAGGATTAGTGTTTGGGTTAGGGTTTGGGTTAGGGTTAGGGTTAGCGTGAAGGTTATGTTTAGGGTATTGGTTAGGATTAGGGTTTAGGTTTAGTGTTAGGAATAGGGTTAGGGTTAGGGTTAGGGTTAGTCTTAGGAATAGGGTTAGGGTTAGGGTTATTGTTAGGGTTTGGGTTAGGGTTTGGATTAGGGTTAGGTTTAGGTTTTGGGTTAGGGTTAGAGTTAGGGTTAGAGTTTGAGTTAGGGTTAGGGTTAGGGTTAGGGATAGGGTTTGGGTTAGGGTTTGGGTTAGGGTTTGGGTTAAGGTTAGGTTTAGGGTTATGGTTAGGAACAGGGTTATGGTTAGGGTTTGGGTTAGGGTTAGGTTTAGGATTAGGGTTTGGGTTAAGGTTCGGGTTAGGGTTAGTTTTTGGGTTAGGGTTAGGGTTAGGATTAGGGTTAGGGTTAGGTTTAGGGTTAGTGTTATATTTTGGGTTAGGTTTAAGATTAGGATTAGGGTTAGGGTTAGGGTTAGGGTTACGATTTGTGTTAGGGTTAGGGTTAGGGTTTGAGTTAGGGTTAGGGTTAGGGTTAGGGTTAGGGTTAGGGTTAGGGTTAGGGTTAGGGTTAGGTTTAGGGTTAGGATTAGAGTTAGGGTTAGGGTTAGGGTTTGGGATATTGTTAGGGTTAGTGTTAGTGTTAGGGTTTGGGTTAGGGTTAGGGTTAGGGTTAGGGTTTGGGTTATCATTAGGGTTAGTTTTTGGGTTAGGGTTAGGGTTAGGATTACGGTTAGGGTTAGGGTTAGGGTTAGGGTTAGGGTTAGGGTTAGGATTAGGGTTAGGTTTAGGTTTTGGGTTAGGGTTAGGGTTAGGTTTAATGTTAGGGTTTTGATTAGGGTTAGGGTTAGGATTAGAGTTATATTTCCGGCTTTGGTTTGGGTTAATGTTAGGGTTAGGATTTGGGTTAGTGTTAGGGTTAGGGTTAATGTTAGGGTTTGGGTTTGGGTTAGGGTTAGGCATAGGGTTAGGTTTAGGTTTTTGGTTAGGTTTAGGTTTAGGGTTAGGGTTTGGGTTAGGGTTAGGTTTACCGTGAAGGTTATGTTTAGGGTATTGGTTAGGGTTAGGGTTTAGGGTTAGTGTTAGGAATAGGGTTAGTGTTAGGTTTAGGGTTAGGGTTAAGGTTAGTGTTAGGAATAGGGTTAGGGTTAGGGTTATTGTTAGGGTTTGGGTTAGTGTTTGGGTTAGGGTTAGGGTTCGAGTTAGGGTTAGAGTTTGAGTTAGGGTTAGGGTTACGGTTAGGGTTTGGGTTAGGGTTTGGGTTAAGGTTAGGTTTAGGGTTAGGGTTAGGAATAGGGTTAGGGTTATTGTTTGGTTAGGGTTAGGGTTAGGATTAGGGTTTGGGTTGGGGTTCGAGTTAGGGTTAGTTTTTGGGTTAGGGTTAGGGTTAGGATTAGGGTTAGGGTTTGGTTTAGGTTTAGGGTTTGGGTAAGGGTTAGGGTTTGGGTAGGGTTAGGGTTAAGGTTAGGGTTATGGTTAGGGTTAGATTTAAGTTTGGTTTAGGGTTAGTGTTATTTTTTGGGTTAGGTTTAGGGTTAGGATAAGGGTTAGGGTTAGGTTTAGGGTTAAGGTTTGGGTTAGGGTTAGGGTTAGTGTTTGAGATAGGGTTAGGGTTAGGGTTATGGTTAGGGTTAGGGTTTGGGTTATCTTTAGTGTTAGTTTTTGGGTTAGGGTTAGGGTTAGGATTAGGGTTAGGGTTAGGGTTAGGGTTAGGGTTAGTGTTAGGATTAGGGTTAGGGTTAGGGTTAGGTTTAGGTTTAGGGTTTGGGTAAAGGTTAGGGTTTCTGTTATGTTTAGGGTTAGGGTTAGGGTTAGGGTTTGGTTTAGGGTTAGTGTTATTTTTTGTGTTAGGTTTAGGGTTAGGAAAAGCGTTAGGGTTAGGTTTAGGGTTAGGGTTTGAGTTAGGGTTAGGGTTAGGGTTAGGGTTAAGGTTAGGGTTAGGATTAGGGTTAGGATTAGAGTTAGGGTTAGGGTTTTGGTTTGGTTTAGGGTTAGGGTTAGGGTTTGGGTTAGTGTTAGGGTTAGTGTTAGTGTGAGTGTTAGGGTTTGGGTTAGGGTTAGTGTTAGGTTTAGGGTTAGGGTTTGGGTTATTGTTAGGGTTAGTTTTTGGGTTAGGGTTAGTGTTAGGATTATGGTTAGGGTTAGATTTAGGGTTAGGGTTTGGGTTAGGGTTAGGGTTAGGTTTTGAGTTAGGGTTAGGTTTAGGGTTAGGGTTTGGGTTAGGGTTAGGGTTAGGGTTAGGGGTTGGGTTTGTGTTAGGGTTAGGGTTAGGGTTAGGGTTAGGATTAGGGTTAGGGTTAGGGTTAGGGTTAGTGTTAGGGTTAGGGTTTGGTTTAGGGTTAGGGTTAGGGTTAGGTTTAGGTTTTTGGTTACGTTTAGGGTTAGGGTTAGGGTTTGGGTTAGGGTTAGGGTTAGCGTGAAGGTTATGTTTAGGTTATTGGTTAGGGTTATTGTTTAGGGATAGTGTTAGGAATAGGGTTAGGGTTAAGGTTAGGGTTAGGGTTAGTGTTAGGAATAGGGTTAGGGTTAGGGTTTGGGTTAGGGTTAGGGTTAGGATTAGGGTTTGGGTTAGGGATCGAGTTAGGGTTAGTTTTTGGGTTAGGATTAGGTTTAGGGTTAGGGTTTGGGTTAGGGATAGGTTTAGGGTTAGGGTTTGGGTTAGGGTTAGGGTTAGCGTGAGGGTTATGTTTAGGGTATTGGTTAGGGTTAGGGTTTAGGGTTAGGGTTAGGAATAGTTTTAGGGTTAGTGTTAGGGTTAGAGTTAGGGTTAGGATTAGTGTTAGGAATAGGGTTTGTGTTAGGGTTAGGGTTAGGGTTAGGGTTTGGTTTAGGGTTAGTGTTATATTTTGGGTTAGGATTAGGGTTAGGATAACTGTTAGGGTTAGGGTTAGGGTTAGGGTTTCGGTTAGGGTTAGGGTTAGGGTTTGAGTTAGGGTTAGGGTTAGGGTTTGAGTTAGGGTTAGGGTTTCGGTTAGGGTTAGGGTTAGGTTTAGGCTTAGGGTTTGGGTTAGGGTTAGGGTTAGTGTTAGAGGTTGGGTTTGTGTTAGGGTTAGGTTTAGGGTTAGGATTAGGGTTAGGGTTAGGGTTAGGGTTAGGGTTAGGTTTAGGTTTTGGGTTAGGGTTAGGGTTAGGTTTAATGTTAGGGTTTTGATTAGGGTTAGGTTTAGGGTTTGGGTTAGGGTTAGTGTTAGGATTTGGGTTAGGGTTAGGGTTAGGGTTAGTTTTTGGGTTAGGGTTAGGGTTAGGATTAGTTTTAGGATTAGGTTTAGGTTTAGAGTTTCGGTAAGGGTTAGGGTTTGGGTTAGGGTTAGGGTTAGGGTTAGGGTTAGGATTTGGGTTTGGTTTAGGATTAGTTTTAGGTTTAGGGTTTGGGTTAGTGTTAGGTTTAGGGTTAATATTTGGGTTAGGGTTAGGGTTAGGGGTAGGGTTAGGGTTAGGGTTTGGGTTAGGGTTAGCGTTAGGGTTAGGGTTAGGGTTAGCGTTTGAGTTAGGGTTAGGGTTAGGGTTTGGGTTAGGGTTAGGGTTAGGGTTAGGGTTTGGGTTAGGTTTAGAGTTAGGTTTAGGGTTTGAGTTTGAGTTAGGATTAGGGTTAGCATTAGGGTTAAGGTTAGGGATAGGGATAGGGTTTGGGTTTCGGTTATGATTAGGGTTAGGGTTAGGGTAAGTGATAGTGTTAGGTTTAGGCTTAGTGTTAAGGTTAGTGTTTGGGTTAGGGTTAGTTTTTGGTTAGGGTTAGGGTTAGGGTTAGGGTTTGGGTTAGGGTTAGGTTTAGGTTTTGGGTTAGGGTTAGGGTTAGGTTTAATGTTAGGGTTTTGATTAGGGTTAGGGTTAGGATTAGAGTTATATTTACGGCTTTGGTTTGGGTTAATGTTAGGGTTAGGATTTGGGTTAGTGTTAGGGTTAGGGTTAGTGTTAGGGTTTGGGTTTGGGTTAGGGTTAGGCATAGGGTTAGGTTTAGGTTTTTGGTTAGGTTTAGGTTTAGGGTTAGGGTTTGGGTTAGGGTTAGGTTTACCGTGAAGGTTATGTTTAGGGTATTGGTTAGGGTTAGGGTTTAGGGTTAGTGTTAGGAATAGGGTTAGTGTTAGGTTTAGGGTTAGGGTTAAGGTTAGTGTTAGGAATAGGGTTAGGGTTAGGGTTATTGTTAGGGTTTGGGTTAGTGTTTGGGTTAGGGTTAGGGTTCGAGTTAGGGTTAGAGTTTGAGTTAGGGTTAGGGTTACGGTTAGGGTTTGGGTTAGGGTTTGGGTTAAGGTTAGGTTTAGGGTTAGGGTTAGGAATAGGGTTAGGGTTATTGTTTGGTTAGGGTTAGGGTTAGGATTAGGGTTTGGGTTAGGGTTCGAGTTAGGGTTAGTTTTTGGGTTAGGGTTAGATTTAGGATTAGGGTTAGGGTTTGGTTTAGGTTTAGGGTTTGGGTAAGGGTTAGGGTTTGGGTAGGGTTAGGGTTAAGGTTAGGGTTATGGTTAGGGTTAGATTTAAGTTTGGTTTAGGGTTAGTGTTATTTTTTGGGTTAGGTTTAGGGTTAAGATAAGGGTTAGGGTTAGGTTTAGGGTTAAGTTTTGGGTTAGGGTTAGGGTTAGTGTTTGAGATAGGGTTAGGGTTAGGGTTATGGTTAGGGTTAGGGTTTGGGTTATCTTTAGTGTTAGTTTTTGGGTTAGGGTTAGGGTTAGGATTAGGGTTAGGGTTAGGGTTAGGGTTAGGGTTAGGGTTAGTGTTAGGATTAGGGTTAGGGTTAGGGTAAGGTTTAGGTTTAGGGTTTGGGTAAAGGTTAGGGTTTCTGTTATGTTTAGGGTTAGGGTTAGGGTTTGGTTTAGGGTTAGTGTTATTTTTTGTGTTAGGTTTAGGGTTAGGAAAAGCGTTAGGGTTAGGTTTAGGGTTAGGGTTTGAGTTAGGGTTAGGGTTAGGGTTAGGGTTAAGGTTAGGGTTAGGATTAGGGTTAGGATTAGAGTTAGGGTTAGGGCTTTGGTTTGGTTTAGGGTTAGGGTTAGGGTTTGGGTTAGTGTTAGGGTTAGTGTTAGTGTGAGTGTTAGGGTTTGGGTTAGGGTTAGTGTTAGGTTTAGGGTTAGGGTTTGGGTTATTGTTAGGGTTAGTTTTTGGGTTAGGGTTAGTGTTAGGATTATGGTTAGGGTTAGATTTAGGGTTAGGGTTTGGGTTAGGGTTAGGGTTAGGTTTTGAGTTAGGGTTAGGTTTAGGGTTAGGGTTTGGGTTAGGGTTAGGGTTAGGGTTAGGGGTTGGGTTTGTGTTAGGGTTAGGGTTAGGGTTAGGGTTAGGATTAGGGTTAGGGTTAGGGTTAGGGTTAGGGTTAGGGTTAGGGTTTGGTTTAGGGTTAGGGTTAGGGTTAGGTTTAGGTTTTTGGTTACGTTTAGGGTTAGGGTTAGGGTTTGGGTTAGGGTTAGGGTTAGCGTGAAGGTTATGTTTAGGTTATTGGTTAGGGTTATTGTTTAGGGATAGTGTTAGGAATAAGGTTAGGGTTAAGGTTAGGGTTAGGGTTAGTGTTAGGAATAGGGTTAGGGTTAGGGTTTGGGTTAGGGTTAGGGTTAGGATTAGGGTTTGGGTTAGGGTTAGGGTTAGCGTGAGGGTTATGTTTAGGGTATTGGTTAGGGTTAGGGTTTAGGGTTAGGGTTAGGAATAGTTTTAGGGTTAGTGTTAGGGTTAGAGTTAGGGTTAGGATTAGTGTTAGGAATAGGGTTTGTGTTAGGGTTAGGGTTAGGGTTAGGGTTTGGTTTAGGGTTAGTGTTATATTTTGGGTTAGGATTAGGGTTGGGATAACTGTTAGGGTTAGGGTTAGGGTTAGGGTTTCGGTTAGGGTTAGGGTTAGGGTGTGAGTTAGGGTTAGGGTTAGGGTTTGAGTTAGGGTTAGGGTTTCGGTTAGGGTTAGGGTTAGGGTTAGGCTTAGGGTTTGGGTTAGGGTTAGGGTTAGTGTTAGAGGTTGGGTTTGTGTTAGGGTTAGGGTTAGGGTTAGGGTTAGGGTTAGGGTTAGGGTTAGGGTTAGGTTTAGGTTTTGGGTTAGGTTTAGGGTTAGGTTTAATGTTAGGGTTTTGATTAGGGTTAGGGTTAGGGTTAGGTTTAGGGTTAGGGTTAGGGTTAGGGTTAGGATTTGGGTTAGGGTTAGGGTTAGGGTTAGTTTTTGGGTTAGGGTTAGGGTTAGGATTAGTTTTAGGATTAGGTTTAGGTTTAGAGTTTGGGTAAGGGTTAGGGTTTGGGTTAGGGTTAGGGTTAGGTTTAGGGTTAGGATTTGGGTTTGGTTTAGGATTAGTTTTAGGTTTAGGGTTTGGGTTAGTGTTAGGTTTAGGGTTAATATTTGGGTTAGGGTTAGGGTTAGGGGTAGGGTTAGGGTTAGGGTTTGGGTTAGGGTTAGCGTTAGGGTTAGGGTTAGGGTTAGCTTTTGAGTTAGGGTTAGGGTTAGGGTTTGGGTTAGGGTTAGGGTTAGGGTTAGGGTTAGGGTTTGGGTTAGGTTTAGAGTTAGGTTTAGGGTTTGAGTTTGAGTTAGGATTAGGGTTAGCATTAGGGTTAAGGTTAGGGATAGGGATAGGGTTTGGGTTTCGGTTATGATTAGGGTTAGGGTTACGGTAAGTGATAGTGTTAGGTTTAGGCTTAGTGTTAAGGTTAGTGTTTGGGTTAGGGTTAGGTTTTGGGTTAGGTTTACGATTAGGGTTAAGTTTAGGGTTTGGGTTTGGGTTAGTTTTAACGTTAGGGATAGCGTTAGGGTTAGGTTTAGGGTTCGGGTTAGGGTGAGGGTTTGGGTAAAGTTAGGTTTAGGGTTAGGGTTAGGGTTCGGGTTACGGTTATGATTAGGTTTTGGGTAAGGTTTAGCGTTAGGTATAGGGTTAGGGTATGGATTTGGGTTAGGGTTAGTATTAGGGTTACGATTAGGGTTAAATTTAGGGTTTGTGTTTGGGTTAGGGTTAGGGTTAGGATTAGGGTTAGGTTTAGGTTTTGGGTTAGGGTTAGGGTTAGGTTTAATGTTAGGGTTTTGATTAGGGTTAGGGTTAGGATTAGAGTTAGGTTTAGGGTTTGGGTTTGGGTTAATGTTAGGGTTAGGATTTGGGTTAGTGTTAGGGTTAGGGTTAGTGTTAGGGTTAGGGTTTGGGTTAGGGTTAGGGTTAGGGTTAGGTTTAGGTTTTTGGTTAGGTTTAGGGTTAGGGTTAGGGTTTGGCTTAGGGTTAGGGTTAGCGTGAAGGTTATGTTTAGGGTATTGTTTAGGGTTAGGGTTTAGGGTTAGGGTTAGGAATAGGGTTAGGTTTAGGGTTAGGGTTAGGGTTAGTGTTAGGAATAGTGTTAGGTTTATTGTTAGGGTTTGGGTTAGTGTTTGGATTAGGGTTAGGTTTCGAGTTAGGGTTAGAGTTTGAGTTAGGGTTAAGTTTAGGGTTAGGGTTAGGGTTAGGATTAGATTAGGGTTAGGTTTAGGTTTAGGGTTTGGGTAAGGGTTAGGGTTAGGGTTAGGGTTAGA
>JAJHUQ010000063.1:520000-535000 GCA_035773235.1 Eospalax fontanierii | reverse complement strand
AAGGTTAGGGTTTCTGTTAGGTTTAGGGTTAGGGTTAGAGTTAGGGTTTGGTTTAGGGTTAGTGTTATATTTTGTATTAGGTTTAGGGTTAGGATAAGGGTTAGGGTTATGTTTAGGGTTAGGGTTTGAGTTAGGGTTAGGGTTAGGGTTAGGGTTAGGGGTAGGATTAGGGTTAGGATTAGAGTTAGGGTTAGGGTTTTGGTTTGGTTTAGGGTTAGGGTTAGGGTTTGGGTTAGTGTTAGGGTTAGAGTTAGTGTGAGTGTTAGGGTTTGGGTTAGGGTTAGGGTTAGGGTTAGGATTAGGGTTAGGGTTAGGGTTTGGGTTATTGTTAGGGTTAGTTTTTGGGTTAGGGTTCGTGTTAGGATTATGGTTAGGGTTAGATTTAGGGTTAGGGTTTGGGTTAGGGTTAGGGTTAGGTTTTGAGTTAGGGTTAGGTTTAGGGTTAGGGTTTGGGTTAGGGTTAGGATTAGGGTTAGGGGTTGGGTTTGTGTTAGGGTTAGGGATAGGGTTAGGATTAGGGTTAGGGTTAGGGTTAGGATTAGGGTTAGGTTTAGGTTTTGGGTTAGGGTTAGGTTTAATGTTAGGGTTTTGATTAGGGTTAGGATTAGGATTAGAGTTAGGTTTAGGGTTTTGGTTTGGGTTAATGTTAGG
Source organism: Eospalax fontanierii (assembly GCA_035773235.1). NCBI lineage: Eukaryota > Metazoa > Chordata > Mammalia > Rodentia > Spalacidae > Eospalax > Eospalax fontanierii. The sequence goes on along the minus strand of JAJHUQ010000063.1, from coordinate 534,349 downwards.
TTTAGGATTTGAGTTAGTGTGAGGGTTAGGGTTAGTGTTAGGGTTAGGGTTTGGTTTAGGGTTAGGGTTAGGGTTAGGTTTAGTTTTTTGGTTACGTTTAGGGTTAGGGTTAGGGTTTGGGTTAGGGTTAGGGTTAGCGTGAAGGTTATGTTTAGGTTATTGGTTAGGGTTAGGGTTTAGGGATAGGGTTAGGAATAGGGTTAGGGTTAAGGTTAGGGTTAGGGTTAGTGTTAGGAATAGGGTTAGGGTTAGGGTTTGGGTTAGGGTTAGGGTTAGTATTAGGGTTTGGGTTAGGGATAGGGTTAGGGTTAGGGTTTGGGTTATCATTAGGGTTAGTTTTTGGGTTAGGGTTAGGTTTAGGGTTTGGATTAGGGTTAGGATTAGGGTTACGTTTAGGTTTTGGGTTAGGGTAAGGGTTAGGTTTAATGTTAGGGTTTTGATTAGGGTTAGGGTTAGGATTAGAGTTAGATTTAGGGTTTTGGTTTGGGTTAATGTTAGGGTTAGGATTTGGATTAGGGTTAGGCTTAGTGTTAGGGTTTGGGTTTGGGTTAGGGTTAGGGTTAGGGTTAGGTTTAGGTTTTTGGTTAGGTTTAGGGTTGGGGTTAGTGTTTGGTTTAGGGTTAGGGTTAGCGTAAAGTTAGTGTTAGGAATATGGTTAGCGTTAGGGTTATTGTTAGGGTTTGTCTTAGTGTTTGGGTTAGGGTTAGGGTTCGAGTTAGGGTTAGAGTTTGAGTTAGGGTTAGGGTTAGGTTAGGGTTTGGGTTAGGGTTTGGGTTAAGGTTAGGTTTAGGGTTAGGGTTAGGAATAGGGTTAGGGTTAGGGTTTGTTTTAGGGTTAGGGTTAGGATTAGGGTTTGGGTTAGGGTTCGAGTTAGGGTTAGTTTTTGGGTTAGGCTTAGGGTTAGGATTAGGGTTAGGGTTAGGGTTAGGTTTAGGTTTAGGGTTTGGGTAAGGGTTAGGGTTTGGGTTAGGGTTAGGGTTAGGGTTAGGGTTAGGGTTTGGTTTAGGGTTAGTGTTATTTTTTGGGTTAGCTTTAGGGTTAGGATAAGGGTTAGGGTTAGGTTTAGGGTTAGGGTTTGGGTTAGGGTTAGGGTTAGTGTTTGAGTTAGGGTTAGGGTTAGGGTTATGGTTAGCTTTACGGTTAGGGTTAGGATTTGGGTTAGGGTTTCGGTTAGGGTTAGGGTTAGGGTTAGGGTTTGCGTTAGGGTAAGGGTTAGGGTTAGGGTTTGAGTTAGGGTTAGCGTTAGGGTTAGTGTTAGGCTTAGGGTTTGGGTTAGGGTTAGGGTTAGTGTTAGAGGTTGGGTTTGTGTTAGCGTTAGGGTTAGGGTTAGGATTAGGGTTAGGGTTAGGGTTAGGATTAGAGTTAGGTTTAGGATTAGAGTTAGAGTTAGGGTTAGGGTTTTGGTTTGGGTTAGGGTTAGGGTTAGGATTTGGGTTAGTGTTAGGGTTAGGGTTAGTGTTAGGGTTAGGGTTTGGGTTAGGGTTAGGGTTAGGGTTATGATTAGGGTTTGAGTTAGGGTTAGGTTAGTGTTAGGGTTAGGGTTTGGCTTAGGGTTAGGTTTAGGTTTAGGTTTGAGTTTGAGTTAGGTTTAGGCTTAGCCTTAGGATTAAGGTTATGGTTAGTCTTATGGTTTGGGTTAGGGTTAGGGTTAGGGTTAGGGTTAGGGTTAGGGTTTGGGTTAGGGTTATGATTAGGGTTAGGGTTTGGGTTAGGGTTAGAGTTAGGTTTAGGATTCGGGTTAGGGTTAGGATTAGGATTTGAGTTAGGGTTAGGTTTTGCGTTAGGGTTCGGTTTAGGGTTAGGTTTACTTTTTGTCTTAGGGTTAGGGTTAGGTTTAGGATTACGGTTAGTGTTAGTGTTAGGGTTAGGGTTTGGGTTAGGGTTAGGGTTTGATTAGGGTTTGGGTTAGGGTTAGTTTTATTATTAGGGTTTGGGTTAAGGTTAGGGTTAGGGTGCGGGTTAGGGTTAGGGTTAGGGTTAGGGTTAGGGTTAGGAATAGGGTTAGGGTTAGGGTTATTGTTAGGGTTTGGGTTAGAATTTGTGTTAGGGTTAGGTTTAGGTTTTGGGTTCGGGTTAGAATTAGGGTTATGGTTAGGCTTTGAGTTAGGGTTAGGGTTAGGGTTAGGGTTAGGGTTTGGGTTAGGGTTAAGGTTAGGTTTAGGGTTTGAGTTTGAGTTAGGATTAGGGTTAGCATGAGGGTTAAGGTTAGGCTTAGGGATAGGGTTTGGGTTTCGGTTATGATTAGGGTTAGGGTTAGGGTTAGTGATAGTGTTAGGGTTAGGCTTAGTGTTAAGGTTAGTGTTTGGATTAGGGTTAGGTTTTGGGTTAGGTTTACGATTAGGGTTAAGTTTAGGGTTTGGTTTTGGGTTAGGTTTAAGGGTAGGGATAGCGTTAGGCTTCGGTTTAGGGTTCGGGTTAGGGTTAGGGTTAGGGTTAGGGTTTGGGTTACGGTTATGATTAGGGTTGGGTAAGGTTTAGCGTTAGGTTTAGGGTTAGGGTTTTGGTTACGGTTAGGGTTAGGGTTTGGGTTTCGGTTAGGATTAGGGTTAGGGTTAGGGTTAGGGTTAGGGTTAGTGTTAGGGTTAGGGTGTGGATTAGGGTTAGGGTTAGTATTAGGGTTACGATTAGGGTTAAGTTTAGGGTTTGTGTTTGGGTTACGGTTAGGGTTAGGATTAGGGTTAGGTTTAGGTTTTGGGTTAGGGTTAGGGTTAGGTTTAATGTTAGGGTTTTGATTAGGGTTAGGGTTAGGATTAGAGTAAGGTTTAGGGTTTTGGTTTGGGTTAATGTTAGGGTTAGGATTTGGGTTAGTGTTAGGGTTAGGGTTTGTGTTAGGGTTAGGGTTTTGGTTAGGGTTACGTTTAGGTTTAGGTTTTTGGTTAGGTTTAGAGTTAGGGTTAGGGTTTGGGTTAGGGTTAGGTTTAGTGTGAAGGTTATGTTTAGGGTATTGTTTAGGGTTAGGGTTTAGGGTTAGGTTTAGGAATAGGGTTCGGTTTAGGGTTAGGGTTAGGGTTAGTGTTAGGAATAGTGTTAGGGTTATTGTTAGGGTTTGGGTTAGTGTTTGGGTTAGGGTTAGGTTTCGAGTTAGGGTTAGAGTTTGAGTTACGGTTAAGTTTAGGGTTAGGGTTAGGGTTAGGATTAGATTAGGGTTAGGTTTAGGTTTAGGATTTGGGTAAGGGTTAGTGTTAGGGTTAGGGTTAGGGTTTGGTTTAGGGTTAGTGTTATTTTTTGGGTTAGGTTTATGGTTAGGATAAGGGTTAGGGTTAGGTTTAGGGTTAGGGTTTGGGTAAGGGTTAGGGTTAGTGTTTGAGTTAGGGTTAGGGTTAGGGTTAGGGTTAGGGTTAGGGTTAGGGTTAGGATTTGGGTTAGGATTTGGGTTAGGGTTTGGGTTAGGGTTAGGGTTATGGTTAGGGTTAGGGTTAGGGTTTGGGTTAGGGTTAGGGTTAGGGTTAGGGTTAGGGTTTGGGTTAGGGTTTGGCTTATGGTTAGGTTTAGGGTTAATGGTAGGAATAGGGTTAGGGTTAGGGTTTGGGTTAGGGTTAGGGTTAGGATTAGGGTTTGGGTTAGTGTTCGAGTTAGGGTTAGTTTTTGGTTTAGGTTTAGGGTTAGGGTTAGGGTTTTTGTTAGGGTTAGCGTTAGGGTTAGGGTTTGAGTTAGGGTTAGGGTGAGGGTTATTGTTAGGGTATTCCTTAGGGTTAGGGTTTAGGGTTAGGGTTAGGATTTGAGTTAGGGTTAGGGTTAGTGTTAGGGTTAGTGTTAGGAATAGGGTTAGGGTTAGGGTTATTGTTAGGGTTTGGGTTAGGTTTTGGATTAGGGTTAGGTTTAGTTTTGGGTTAGGGTTAGAGTTAGGGTTAGAGATTGAGTTAGGGTTAGGGTAAGGGTTAGGGATAGGGTTTGGGTTAGGGTTTAGGGTTAGGGTTTGGGTTAGGGTTTGGGTTAAGGTTAGGTTTAGGGTTATGGTTAGGAATAGGGTTAGGGTTAGGGTTAGGGTTAGGATTAGGGTTAGGTTTAGGGTTAGGGTTAGGGTTAGGGTTAGGGTTAGGGTTTGGGTTAGGGTTAGGGTTAAGTTTAGTGTTAGGAATAGGGTTAGGGTTAGGGTTATTCTTAGGGTTTGGGTTAGTGTTTGGGTTAGGGTTCGGGTTCGAGTTAGGGTTAGAGTTTGAGTTAGGGTTAGGGTTAGGGTTAGGGTTTGGGTTAGGGTTTGAGTTAAGGTTAGGTTTAGGGTTAGGGTTAGGAATAGGGTTAGGGTTATTATTTGGGTTAGGGTTAGGTTTAGGTTTAGGGTTTGGGTAAGGGTTAGAGTTAGTGTTAGGGTTAGTGTTAGTGTTAGTGTTAGGGTTTGGGTTAGGGTTAGGGTTAGGGTAAGGGTTAGGGTTTGTGTTATTGTTAGGGTTAGTTTTTGGTTTAGGGTTAGTGTTAGGATTATGGTTAGGCTTAGATTTAGGGTTAGGGTTGGGGTTTGGGGTGAGGGCTGGGTTTTGAGTTGGGGTTAGGTTTAGGGTTAGGGTTAGGGTTGGGGTGAGGGGTTGGGTTTGTGTTAGGGTTAGGGTGTGGATTAGGGTTAGGGTTAGTATTAGGGTTAGGTTTAGGTTTTGAGTTAGGGTTAGGGTTTGGTTTAATGTTAGGATTTTGATTAGGGTTAGGGTTAGGATTAGAGTTTGGTTTAGGGTTTTGGTTTGGGTTAATGTTAGGGTTAGGATTTGGGTTAGTGTTAGGGTTAGGGTTAGTGTTAGGGTTGGGGTTTGGTTTAGGGTTAGCGTTAGGGTTAAGTTTAGGTTTTTGGTTAGGTTTAGGGTTTTGGTTAGGGTTAGGGTTAGCGTGAAGGTAATGTTTAGGGTGTTGGTTAGGGTTAGGGTTTAGGGTTAGGGTTAGGAATAGGGTTAGGGTTAAGGTTAGGGTTAGGGTTAGTGTTAGGAATAGGGTTAGGTTTAGGGTTTGGGTTAGGGTTAGGGTTAGGATTAGGGTTTGGGTTAGGGTTCGAGTTAGTTTTAGTTTTTGGGTTAGGATTAGGGTTAGGGTTAACGTTTGGGTTAGGGATAGGTTTAGGGTTAGGGTTTGGGTTAGGGTTAGGGTTAGGGTTAGGGTTAGGGTTTGGTTTAGGGTTATTGTTATTTTTTGGGTTAGGTTTAGGGTTAGGATAAGGGTTAGGGTTAGGTTTAGGGTTAGGGTTTGGGTTAGGGTTAGGGTTAGTGTTTGAGTTAGGGTTAGGGTTATGGTTAGGGTTAGGATTTGGGTTAGGATTTGGGTTAGGATTTGGGTTAGGATTTGGGTTAGGGTTTGGGTTAGGGTTAGGGTTAGGGTTAGTGTTTGGATTAGGGTTAGGGTTAGGGTTAGGGTTAGGGTTTTTTAGGGTTTGGGTTAAGGTTAGGTTTAGGGTTAATGTTAGGAATAGGGTTAGGGTTAGTGTTTGGGTTAGGATTAGGGTTTGGGTTAGGGTTCGAGTTAGTGTTAGTTTTTGGTTTAGGTTTAGGGTTAGGGTTAGGGTTTTTGTTAGGGTTAGCGTTAGGGTTAGGGTTTGGGTTAGGGTTAGGGTTAGGGTGAGGGTTATGTTTAGGGTATTCCTTAGGGTTAGGGTTTAGGGTTAGGGTTAGGAATAGAGTTAGGGTTAGGGTTAGGGTTAGGGTTAGTGTTAGGAATAGGGTTAGGGTTAGGGTTATTGTTAGGGTTTGGGTTAGGGTTTGGATTAGGTTTAGGTTTAGGTTTTGGGTTAGGGTTAGAGTTAGGGTTAGAGATTGAGTTAGGGTTAGGGTAAGGGTTAGGGATAGGGTTTGGGTTAGGGTTTTGGGTTAGGGTTTGGGTTAGGGTTTGGGTTAAGGTTAGGTTTAGGGTTATGTTTAGGAATAGGGTTAGGGTTAGGGTTTGGTTTAGGGTTAGGGTTAGGATTAGGGTTTGGGTTAGGGTTCGAGTTAGGGTTAGTTTTTGGGTTAGGGTTAGGGTTAGGATTAGGGTTAGGGTTAGGTTTAGGTTTAGGTTTAGGGTTTGGGTAAGGGTTAGGGTTTGGGTTAGGGTTAGGGTTAGGGTTAGGTTTAGGTTTTTGGTTAGGTTTAGGGTTAGGGTTTGGGTTAGGGTTTGGGTTAAGGTTAGGTTTAGGGTTAGGGTTAGGAATAGGTTTAGGTTTAGGGTTTGGGTTAGCGTTAGGGTTAGGATTAGGGTTAGGTTTAGGGTTAGGGTTAGGGTTAGGGTTAGGGTTAGGGTTTGGGTTAGGGTTAGGGTTAAGTTTAGTGTTAGGAATAGGGTTATGGTTAGGGTTATTGTTAGTGTTTGGGTTAGTGTTTGGGTTAGGGTTAGGGTTCGAGTTAGGGTTAGAGTTTGAGTTAGGGTTAGGGTTAAGGTTAGGGTTTGGGTTAGGGTTTGAGTTAAGGTTAGGTTTAGGGTTAGGGTTAGGAATAGGGTTAGGGTTATTGTTTGGGTTAGGGTTAGGTTTAGGTTTACGGTTTGGGTAAGGGTTAGAGTTAGTGTTAGGGTTAGTGTTAGTGTTAGTGTTAGTGTTAGGGTTTGGGTTAGGGTTAGGGTTAGGGTAACGGTTAGGTTTTGTGTTATTGTTAGGGTTAGTTTTTGGCTTAGGGTTAGTGTTAGGATTATGGTTAGGCTTAGATTTAGGGTTAGGGTTTGGGTTTAGGGTTAGGGTTAGGTTTTGAGTTAGGATTAGGTTTAGGGTTAGGGTTTGGGTTAGGGTTAGGGTTAGGGTTAGGGGTTGGGTTTGTGTTAGGGTTAGGGTTAGGTATAGGATTAGGGTTAGGGTTAGGGTTAGGATTAGGGTTACGTTTAGGTTTTGAGTTAGGGTTAGGGTTAGGTTTAATGTTAGGGTTTTGATTAGGGTTAGGGTTAGGATTAGAGTTTGGTTTAGGGTTTTGGTTTGGGTTAATGTTAGGGTTAGGATTTGGGTTAGTGTTAGGGTTAGGGTTAGTGTTAGGGTTTGGGTTTTGGTTAGGGTTAGGGTTAGGGTTAGGGTTAGGGTTAGGGTTAGGGTTAAGGTTAGGAGTAGGGTTAGGTTTTGGGTTAGGGTTAGGGTTTGGGTTAGGGTTAGGGTTAGTTTTTGGGTTAGGTTTAGGGTTAGGATTAGGGTTAGGGTTAGGGTTAGGTTTAGGAATAGGGTTAGGGTTAGGATTATTGTTAGGGTTTGTGTTAGGGTTAGGAAAAGGGTTATGGTTAGGTTTAGGTTTAGGATTTAGGTTAGGGTTAGGGTTAGGGTTTGAGTTAGGGTTTCGGTTAGGGTTAGGTTAGAGTTAGGGGTTGGGTGTGGGTTAGGGTTAGGTTTGGGGTTGCGATTAGGGTTAGGGTTAGAGTTAGGATTAGGGTTAGGTTTGGGGTTTGGGTTACTATTAGGGTTAGGGTTAGGATTAGGGTTACGGTTAGGATTAGACTTAAGGTTAGGCTTTTGGTTTAGGTTAGGTTTAGGGTTAGGTTTTGGGTTAGTCTTAGGGTAAGTGTTAGTGTTAAGGTTAGGGTTTGGGTTAAGGTTAGTGTTAGGTTTAGGATTTGGGTTAGAGTTAGTGTTAGGGTTAGGGTTTGTCTTAGGATTAGGGTTTGAGTTAGTGTTAGGGTTTGGGTTAGATTTACGGTTAGGTTTTGGGTTAAGGTTAGGTCTAGCGTTAAGGTTAGGAATAGGGTTAGGGTTACGGTCAGGGTTACTGTTACGTTTTTGATTAGGGTTAGGGTTAGGATTAGAGTTAGGGTTAGGGTTTTGGTTTGGGTTAGGGTTACGGTTAGGGTTAGGGTTTGGGTTAGGGTTAGGGTTAGTCTTAGGGTTTGGGTTAGGGTTAGGTTTAGCGTGAGGGTTATGTTTAGGGTATTGGTTAGGGTAAGGGTTTAGGGTTAGGGTTAGGAATAGGGTTAGGGTTAGGGTTAGGGTTAGGGTGAGGGTTAGTGTTAGGAATAGGGTTAGGGTTAGGGTTATTGATAGGGTTTGGGTTAGGGTTTGGATTAGGGTTAGGTTTAGGTTTTGAGTTAGGGTTAGGGTGAGGGTTACAGTTTGAGTTAGGGTTAGGGTTAGGGTTAGGGATAGGGTTTGGGTTAGGGTTTGGGTTAGTGTTTGGGTTAAGGTTAGGTTTAGGGTTATGGTTAGGAATAGGGTTAGGGTTACGGTTTGGGTTAGGGTTAGGGTTAGAATTAGGGTTTGGGTTAGGGTTCGGGTTAGGGTTAGTTTTTGGGTTAGGGTTAGGGTTTGGATTAGGGTTAGGGTTAGGTTTAGATTTAGGGTTTGGGTAAGGGTTAGGGTTTGGGTTAGGTTTAGGGTTAGGGTTAGGCTTAGGGTTAGGGTTTGGTTTAGGATTAGTGTTGTTTTTTGGGTTATGTTTAGGGTTAGGATAAGGGTTAGTGTTAGGTTTAGGGTTAGGGTTTGGGTTAGGGTAGGGTTAGGGTTTGAGTTAGGGTTAGGGTTAGGGTTAGGGTTAGGGTTAGGGTTAGGATTAGAGTTAGGGTTAGGGTTTTGGTTTGGTTTAGGGTTAGGGTTAGGGTTTCGGTTAGTGTTAGGGTTTGGGTTAGGGTTAGGGTTAGGGTTAGGGTTAGGGTTAGGGTTTGGGTTATTGTTAGGGTTAGTTTTTGGGTTAGGGTTAGGGTTTGGATTAGAGTTAGGGTTAGATTTAGGGTTAGGGTTTGGGTTAGGGTTAGGGTTAGGGTTAGGGTTTGGTTTAGGGTTAGGGTTAGGGTTAGGTTTAGGTTTTTGGTTAGGTTTAGGGTTAGGGTTAGGGTTTGGGTTAGGTTTAGGGTTAGCGTGAAAGTTATGTTTAGGGTATTGGTTAGGGTTAGGGTTTAGTGTTAGGGTTAGGAATAGGGTTAGGCTTAGGGTTAGGGTTAGGGTTAGGGTTAGTGTTAGGAATAGTGTTAGGGTTATTGTTAGGGTTTGGGTTAGTGTTTGGGTTAGGGTTAGGGTTCGAGTTAGGATTAGAGTTTGAGTTAGGGTTAGGTTTAGGGTTAGGTTTTGGGTTAGGGTTAGGATTAGATTAGGGTTAGGTTTAGGTTTAGGTTTTGGGTAAGGGTTAGGGTTAGGGTTAGGGTTAGGGTTTGGTTTAGGGTTAGGGTTATGATTAGGGTTTGGGTTAGGGTTCGAGTTAGGGTTTGTTTTTGGGTTAGGGTTAGGGTTAGGGTTGGGGTTAGGGTTAGGATTTGGGTTAGGATTTGGGTTAGGGTTTGGGTTAGGGTTAGGGTTAGGGTTAGGGTTAGGGTTAGGGTTAGGGTTTGGGTTAGGGTTAGGGTTAGGGTTAGGGTTAGGGTTTGGGTTAGGGTTTGGCTTAAGGTTAGGTTTAGGGTTGATGGTAGGAATAGGGTTAGGGTTAGGGTTTGGGTTAGGGTTAGGGTTAGGATTAGGGTTTGGGTTAGTGTTCGAGTTAGGGTTAGTTTTTGGTTTAGGTTTAGGGTTAGGGTTAGGGTTTTTGTTAGGGTTAGCGTTAGGGTTAGGGTTTGAGTTAGGGTTAGGGTTAGGGTGAGGGTTATTGTTAGGGTATTCCTTAGGGTTAGGGTTTAGGGTTAGGGTTAGGATTTGAGTTAGGGTTAGGGTTAGGGTTAGGGTTAGTGTTAGGAATAGGGTTAGGGTTAGGGTTATTGTTAGGGTTTGGGTTAGGGTTTGGATTAGGGTTAGGTTTAGTTTTGGGTTAGGGTTAGAGTTAGGGTTAGAGATTGAGTTAGGGTTAGGGTAAGAGTTAGGGATAGGGTTTGGGTTAGGGTTTAGGGTCAGGGTTTGGGTTAGGGTTTGGGTTAAGGTTAGGTTTAGGGTTATGGTTAGGAATAGGGTTAGGGTTAGGGTTAGGGTTAGGATTAGGGTTAGGTTTAGGGTTAGGGTTAGGGTTAGGGTTAGGGTTAGGGTTAGGGTTAGGGTTTGGGTTAGGGTTAGGGTTAAGTTTAGTGTTAGGAATAGGGTTAGGGTTAGGGTTATTCTTAGGGTTTGAGTTAGTGTTTGGGTTAGGGTTAGGGTTCGAGTTAGGGTTAGAGTTTGAGTTAGGGTTAGGGTTAGGTTTAGGGTTTGGGTTAGGGTTTGAGTTAAGGTTAGGTTTAGGGTTAGGGTTAGGAATAGGGTTAGGGTTATTATTTGGGTTAGGGTTAGGTTTAGGTTTAGGGTTTGGGTAAGGGTTAGAGTTAGTGTTAGGGTTTGTGTTATTGTTAGTGTTAGTGTTAGGGTTTGGGTTAGGGTTAGGGTTAGGGTAAGGGTTAGGGTTTGTGTTATTGTTAGGGTTAGTTTTTGGTTTAGGGTTAGTGTTAGGATTATGTTTAGGCTTAGATTTAGGGTTAGGGTTTGGGTTTAGGGTTAGGGTTAGGTTTTGAGTTAGGGTTAGGTTTAGGGTTAGGGTTTGGGTTAGGGTTAGCGTTAGGGTTAGGGGTTGGGTTTGTGTTAGGGTTAGGGTTACGGTTAGGATTAGGGTTAGGGTTAGGGTTAGGATTAGGGTTAGGTTTAGGTTTTGAGTTAGGGTTAGGATTAGGTTTAATGATAGGAGTTTGATTAGGGTTAGGTTTAGGATTAGATTTTGGTTTAGGGTTTTGGTTTGGGTTAATGTTAGGGTTAGGATTTGGGTTAGTGTTAGGGTTAGGGTTAGTGTTAGGGTTGGGGTTTGGTTTAGGGTTAGCCTTAGGGTTAGGTTTAGGTTTTTGGTTAGCTTTAGGGTTAGGTTTAGGGTTTGGGTTAGGGTTAGGGTTAGCGTGAATGTAATGTTTAGGGTGTTGGTTAGGGTTAGGGTTTAGGGATAGGGTTAGGAATAGGGTTAGGGTTAAGGTTAGGGTTAGGGTTAGTGTTAGGAATAGGGTTAGGTTTAGGGTTTGGGTTAGGGATAGGGTTAGGATTAGGGTTTGGGTTAGGGTTCGAGTTAGTTTTAGTTTTTGGGTTAGGATTAGGGTTAGGGTTAAGGTTTGGGTTAGGGATAGGTTTAGGGTTAGGGTTTGGGTTAGGGTTAGGGTTAGGGTTAGGGTTAGGGTTAGGGTTTGGTTTAGGGTTATTGTTATTTTTTGGGTTAGGTTTAGGGTTAGGATAAGGGTTAGGGTTAGGTTTAGGGTTAGGGTTTGGGTTAGGGTTAGCTTTAGTGTTTGAGTTAGGGTTAGGGTTATGGTTAGGGTTAGGATTTGGGTTAGGATTTGGGTTAGGATTTGGGTTAGGATTTGGGTTAGGGTTTGGGTTAGGGTTAGGGTTAGGGTTAGGGTTAGTGTTTGGATTAGGGATAGGGTTGGGTTTAGGGTTAGGGATTTTGTTAGGGTTTGGGTAAAGGTTAGGTTTAGGGAAAATGTTAGGAATAGGGTTAGGGTTAGTGTTTGGGTTAGGATTAGGGTTTGGGTTAGGGTTCGAGTTAGGGTTAGTTTTTGGTTTAGGTTTAGGTTTAGGGTTAGGGTTTTTGTTAGGGTTAGCGTTAGGGTTAGGGTTTGGGTTAGGGTTAGGGTTAGGGTGAGGGTTATGTTTAGGGTATTCCTTAGGGTTAGGGTTTAGGGTTAGGGTTAGGAATAGAGTTAGGGTTAGGGTTAGGGTTAGGGTTAGTGTTAGGAATAGGGTTAGGGTTAGGGTTATTGTTAGGGTTTGGGTTAGGGTTTGGATTAGGTTTAGGTTTAGGTTTTGGGTTAGGGTTAGAGTTAGGGTTAGAGATTGAGTTAGGGTTAGGGTAAGGGTTAGGGATAGGGTTTGGGTTAGGGTTTAGGGTTAGGGTTTGGGTTAGGGTTTGGGTTAAGGTTAGGTTTAGGGTTATGGTTAGGAATAGGGTTAGGGTTAGGGTTTGGGTTAGGGTTAGGGTTAGGATTAGGGTTTGGGTTAGGGTTCGAGTTAGGGTTAGTTTTTGGGTTAGGGTTAGGGTTAGGATTAGGGTTAGGGTTAGGTTTAGGTTTAGGGTTTGGGTAAGGGTTAGGGTTTGTGTTAGGGTTAGGGTTAGGGTTAGGTTTAGGTTTTTGGTTAGGTTTAGGGTTAGGGTTTGGGTTAGGGTTTGGGTTAAGGTTAGGTTTAGGGTTAGGGTTAGGAATAGGTTTAGGTTTAGGGTTTGGGTTAGCGTTAGGGTTAGGATTAGGGTTAGGTTTAGGGTTAGGGTTAGGGTTAGGGTTAGGGTTAGGGTTTGGGTTAGGGTTAGGGTTAAGTTTAGTGTTAGGAATAGGGTTATGGTTAGGGTTATTGTTAGGGTTTGGGTTAGTGTTTGGGTTAGGGTTAGGGTTCGAGTTAGGGTTAGAGTTTGAGTTAGGGTTAGGGTTAGGGTTAGGGTTTGGGTTAGGGTTTGAGTTAAGGTTAGGTTTAGGGTTAGGGTTAGGAATAGGTTTAGGGTTATTGTTTGGGTTAGGTTTAGGTTTAGGTTTAGGGTTTGGGTAAGGGTTAGAGTTACTGTTAGGGTTAGTGTTAGTGTTAGTGTTAGTGTTAGGGTTTGGGTTAGGGTTAGGGTTAGGGTAACGGTTAGGTTTTGTGTTATTGTTAGGGTTAGTTTTTGGGTTAGGGTTAGTGTTAGGATTATGGTTAGGCTTAGATTTAGGGTTAAGGTTTGGGTTTAGGGTTAGGGTTAGGTTTTGAGTTAGGATTAGGTTTAGGGTTAGGGTTTGGGTTAGGGTTAGGTTTAGGGTTAGGGTTAGGGGTTGGGTTTGTGTTAGGGTTAGGGTTAGGGTTAGGATTAGGGTTAGGGTTAGGGTTAGGATTAGGGTTACGTTTAGGTTTTGAGTTAGGGTTAGCGTTAGGTATAATGTTAGGGTTTTGATTAGGGTTAGGGTTAGGATGAGAGTTTGGTTTACGGTGTTGGTTTGGGTTAATGTTAGGGTTAGGATTTGGGTTAGTGTTAGGGTTAGGGTTAGTGTTAGGGTTTGGGTTAGGGTTAGGATTAGGGTAAGGGTTAGGTTTAGGTTTAGCGTTTGGGTAAGGGTTAGGGTTTGGGTTAGGGTTAGGGTTAGGTTTAGGGTTAGGGTTAGGGTTAGGGTTAGGGTTAGTGTTAGGTTTAGGATTAGGGTTACGGTTAGTGTTAGGCTTAGGGTTTGGGTTAGGGTTAGGGCTTGAGTTAGGGTTAGCGTTAGGGTTAGGATTAGGATTAGTGTTAGGGTTAGGGTTTGGGTTAGGGTTAGGGTTAGTTTTTGGGTTAGGTTTAGGGTAAGGATTAGGGTTAGGGTTAGGGTTAGGGTTAGGTTTAGGAATAGGGTTAGGGTTAGGATTATTGTTAGGGTTTGTGTTAGGGTTAGGAAAAGGGTTAGGTTTAGGTTTAGGTTTAGGGTTTAGGTTAGGGTTAGGGTTAGGGTTTGAGTTAGGGTTAGGTTTAGGATTTGGGTTAGAGTTAGTGTTAGGGTTAGGGTTTGTCTTAGGGTTAGGGTTTGAGTTAGTGTTAGGGGTTGGGTTAGATTTACGGTTAGGTTTTGGGTTAAGGTTAGGTTTAGAGTTAAGGTTAGGAATAGGGTTAGGTTTACGGTTAGGGTTAATGTTCGGTTTTTGATTACGGTTAGGGTTAGGATTAGAGTTAGGGTTAGGGTTTTGGTTTGGGTTAGGGTTAGGGTTAGGGTTAGGGTTTGGGTTAGGGTTAGGGTTAGTGTTAGGGTTTGGGTTAGGGTTAGGGTTAGCGTGAGGGTTATGTTTAGGGTATTGGTTAGGGTAAGGGTTTAGGGTTAGGGTTATGTATAGGGTTAGGGTTAGGGTTAGGGTTAGGGTGAGGGTTAGTGTTAGGAATAGGGTTAGGGTTAGGGTTATTGATAGGGTTTGGGTTAGGGTTTGGATTAGGGTTAGGTTTAGGTTTTGAGTTAGGGTTAGGGTTAGGGTTACAGTTTGAGTTAGGTTTAGGGTTAGGGTTAGGGATAGGGTTTGGGTTAGGGTTTGGGTTAGTGTTTGGGTTAAGGTTAGGTTTAGGGTTATGGTTAGGAATAGGGTTAGGGTTACGGTTTGGGTTAGGGTTAGGGTTAGAATTAGGGTTTGGGTTAGGGTTCGGGTTAGGGTTAGTTTTTGGGTTAGGGTTAGGGTTTGGATTAGGGTTAGGGTTAGGTTTAGATTTAGGGTTTGGGTAAGGGTTAGGGTTTGGGTTAGGGTTAGGGTTAGGGTTAGGCTTAGGGTTAGGGTTTGGTTTAGGGTTAGTGTTGTTTTTTGGGTTAGGTTTAGGGTTAGGATAAGGGTTAGTGTTAGGTTTAGGGTTAGGGTTTGGGTTAGGGTAGGGTTAGGGTTTGAGTTAGGGTTAGGGTTAGGGTTAGGGTTAGGGTTAGGGTTAGGATTAGATTTAGGGTTAGGGTTTTGGTTTGGTTTAGGGTTAGGGTTAGGGTTTGGGTTATTGTTAGGGTTAGTTTTTGGGTTAGGCTTAGGGTTTGGATTAGAGTTAGGGTTAGATTTAGAATTAGGGTTACATTTTGGTTTAGGGTTAGGGTTAGGGTTAGGGTTAGGGTTTGGTTTAGGGTTAGGGTTAGGGTTAGGTTTAGGTTTTTGGTTAGGTTTAGGGTTAGGGTTAG
>JAJHUQ010000063.1:505000-510000 GCA_035773235.1 Eospalax fontanierii | reverse complement strand
AGGGTTAGGGTTAGGGTTTGGGATAGAGTTAGTGTTAGGGTTTGAGTTAGGGTTAGGGTTAGGGTTAGGGTTAGGGTTAGTGTTAGGGTTAGGGTTAGGGTTAGGATTAGAGTTAGGGTTAGGGTTAGGTTTTGGGTTAGTGTTAGGGTTAGTGTTAGTGTTAGTGTTAGTGTTTTTGTTAGGGTTAGGGTTAGGGTTAGGGTTAGGGTTTCGGTTATCGTTAGGGTTAGTTTTTGGTTTAGGGTTAGTGTTAGGATTAGGGTTAGGGTTAGGGTTAGGGTTAGGGTTAGGGTTAGGATTAGAGTTAGATTTAGGGCTTTGGTTTGGGTTAATGTTAGGGTTAGGATTTGGGTTAGTGTTAGTGTTAGGGTTAGTGTTAGGGTTTGAGTTAGGGTTAGGGTTAGGGTTAGGGTTAGGGTTAGGGTTAGGGTTAGGGTTAGGGTTAGGATTAGAGTTAGGGTTAGGGTTAGGTTTTGGGTTAGTGTTAGGGTTAGTGTTAGTGTTAGTGTTAGTGTTTTTGTTAGGGTTAGGGTTAGGGTTAGGGTTAGGTTTTGGGTTATCGTTAGGGTTAGTTTTTGGTTTAGGGTTAGTGTTAGGATTAGGGTTAGGGTTAGGGTTAGGGTTAGGGTTAGGGTTAGGATTAGAGTTAGATTTAGGGCTTTGGTTTGGGTTAATGTTAGGGTTAGGATTTGGGTTAGTGTTAGTGTTAGGGTTAGTGTTAGGGTTTGGGTTTGGGTTAGGGTTAGGTTTAGGGTTAGGTTTAGGTTTTTGGTTAGGTTTAGGGTTAGGGTTAGGGTTTGGGTTAGGGTTAGGGTTAGCGTGAAGGTTATGTTTAGGGTATTGGTTAGGGTTAGTGTTTAGGGTTAGTGTTAGGAATAGGGTTAGGGTTAGGGTTAGGGTTAAGGTTAGTGTTAGGAATAGGGTTAGGGTTAGGGTTATTGTTAGGGTTTGGGTTAGTGTTTGGGTTAGGGTTATGGTTCGAGTTAGGGTTAGATTTTGAGTTAGGGTTAGGGTTAGGGTGTGGGTTAGGGTTTGGATTAAGGTTAGGTTTAGGTTTAGGGTTAGGAATAGGATTAGGGTTAGGGTTTGGGTTAGGGTTAGGGTTAGGATTAGGGTTTGGGTTAGGGTTCGAGTTAGGGTTAGTTTTTGGGTTAGGGTTAGTGTTAGGATTAGGGTTAGGTTTAGGTTTAGGTTTAGGGTTTGGGTAAGGGTTAGGTTTTGGGTTAGGGTTAGGGTTAGGGTTAGGGTTAGGGTTAGGGTTAGGGTTTGGTTTAGGGTTAGTGTTATTTTTTGGGTTAGGTTTATGGTTAGGATAAGGGTTAGGGTTAGGTTTAGGGTTAGGGTTATGGTTAGGGTTAGGGTTAGGGTTAGGGTTTGGGTTATCGTTAGTGTTAGTTTCTGGGTTAGGGTTAGGGTTAGGATTAGGGTTAGGGTTAGGGTTAGGGTTAGGGTTAGGGTTAGGATTAGGGTTAGGGTTAGGGTTAGGTTTAGGTTTCGGGTTTGGGTAATGGTTAGGGTTTGGGTTAGGTTTAGGTTTAGGTTTAGGGTTTGTTTTAGGGTTAGTGTTATTTTTTGTGTTAGGTTTAGGTTAGGATAAGGGTTAGGGTTAGGTTTAGGGTTAGGGTTTGAGTTAGGCTTAGGGTTAGGGTTAGGGTTAGGGTTAGGGTTAGGGTTAGGATTAGAGAAAGGTTAGGGTTTTGGTTTGCTTTAGGGTTCGGGTTAGGGTTTAGGTTAGTGTTAGGCTTAGTGTTAGTGTTAGTGTTAGGGTTTGGGTTAGGGTTAGGGTTAGGGTTAGGGTTAGGGTTAGGGGTTGGGTTTGTGTTAGGGTTAGGGTTAGGGTTAGGATTAGGGTTAGGGTTAGGGTTAGGATTAGGGTTAGGTTTAGGTTTTGGGTTAGGGTTAGGGTTAGGTTTAATGTTAGGGTTTTGATAAGGGTTAGGGTTAGGATTAGAGTTAGATTTAGGGCTTTGGTTTGGGTTAATGTTAGGGTTAGGATTTGGGTTAGTGTTAGGGTTAGGGTTAGTGTTAGGTTTTGGGTTTGGGTTAGGGTTAGGGTTAGGGTTAGGTTTAGGTTTTTGGTTAGGTTTAGGGTTAGGGTTAGGGTTTGGGTTAGGGTTAGGGTTAGCGTGAAGGTTATGTTTAGGGTATTGGTTAGGGTTAGGGTTTAGGGTTAGTGTTAGGAATAGGGTTAGGGTTAGGGTTAGGGTTAAGGTTAGTGTTAGGAATAGGGTTAGGCTTAGGGTTATTGTTAGGGTTTGGGTTAGTGTTTGGGTTAGGGTTGTGGTTTGAGTTAGGGTTAGGGTTAGGGTTAGGGTGTGGGTTAGGGTTTGGGTTAAGGTTAGGTTTAGGTTTAGGGTTAGGAATAGGGTTAGGGTTAGAATTAGGGTTTGGGTTAGGGTTCGAGTTACTATTAGTTTTTGGGTTAGGGTTAGGTTTAGGATTAGGGTTAGGGTTAGGTTTAGGTTTAGGGTTTAGGTAAGGGTTAGGGTTAGGGTTAGGGTTAGGGTTGGGGTTAGGATTAGGGTTAGGTTTAGGTTTTGGGTTAGGGTTAGAGTTAGGGTAAGAGTTTGAGTTAGGGTTAGGTTTAGGGTTAGGGATAGGGTTTGGGTTAGGGTTTGGGTTAGGGTTAGGGTTCGAGTTAGGGTTAGAGTTTGATTTAGGGTTAGGGTTAGGGTTAGGGTTTGGGTTAGGTTTTGGGTTAAGGTTAGGTTTAGGGTTAGGGTTAGGAATAGGCTTAGGGTTAGGGTTTGGGTTAGGGTTAGGGTTAGGATTAGGATTTGGGTTAGCGTTCGAGTTAGGGTTAGTTTTTGGGTTAGGGTTAGGGTTAGGATTAGGGTTAGGGTTAGGTTTAGGTTTAGGGTTTGGGTAAGGGTTAGGGTTTGGGTTAGGGTTAGGGTTTGGGTTAGGGTTTGGGTTAAGTTTAGGTTTAGGGTTAATGTTAGGAATAGGGTTAGGGTTAGGGTTTGGGTTAGAGTTAGGGTTAGGGTTAGGGTTTGGGTTAGGGTTAGGGTTAGGGTTAGGGTTTGTGTTAGGGTTAGGGTTAGCACGGAGGGTTATGTTTAGGGTATTGGTTAGGGTTAGGGATTAATGTTAGGGTTAGGAATAGGGTTAGGGTTAGCGTTAGGGTTAGGTTTAGTCTTAGGATTCGGGTTAGGGTTAGGGTTATTGTTAGGGTTTGGGTTAGGCTTAGGTTTAGGTTTTGGGTTAGGGTTAGGGTTAGGGATAGGGTTTGGGTTAGGGTTTAGGGTTAGGGTTTGGGTTAGGGTTTGGGTTAAGGTTAGGTTTAGGGTTATGTTTAGGAATAGGGTTATGGTTAGGGTTTGGGTTAGGATTAGGGTTAGGATTAGGGTTTGGGTTAGGGTTAGGATTAGGATTTGGGTTAGGGTTAGGTTTTGGGTTAGGGTTAGGTTTAGGGTTAGGTTTACTTTTTGGGTTATGGTTAGGATTAGGTTTAGGATTACGGTTAGGGTTAGTGTTAGGGTTAGGGTTTGGGTTAGAGTTAGGGTTTGATTAGGGTTTGGGTTAGGGTTAGGTTTACGGTTAGGGTTTGGGTTAAGGTTAGGGTTAGGGTTAGGGTTAGGAATAGGGTTAGGGTTAGGGTTTGGGTTAGAGTTACGGTTAGGGTTAGGAATAGGTTTAGGGTTAGGGTTAGGATTAGAGTTAGGGTTAGGGTTTTGGTTTGGTTTAGGGTTAGGGTTAGGGTTAGGGTTTGGGTTAGTGTTAGGGTGAGTTTTTGTGTTAGGATTAGGGTTAGGATTAGGGTTAGGGTTAGATTCAGGGTTAGGGTTTGGGTTAGGGTTAGTGTTAGGGTTAGGGTTTGAGTTAGGGTTAGGTTTAGGGTTAGGGTTTGGGTTAGGGTTAGGGTTAGGGTTAGGGGTTGGGTTTGTGTTAGGGTTAGAGTTAGGGTTAGGATTAGGGTTAGGTTTAGGGTTAGGATTAGGGTTAGGTTTAGGTTTTGGGTTAGGGTTAGGGTTAGGTTTAATGTTAGGGTTTTGATTAGGATTAGGGTTAGGATTAGAGTTAGGTTTAGGGTTTTGGTTTGGGTTAATGTTAGGGTTAGGATTTGGGTTAGTGTTAGGGTTAGGGTTAGTGTTAGGGTTAGGGTTTGGGTTACGGTTAGGGTTAGGGTTAGGGTTAGTTTTTTGGTTAAGTTTAGGGTTAGTGTTGGGGATTGAGATAGGGTTAGGGTTAGCAAGTAGGTCATGTTTAGGCTATTGGTTAGGGTTAGTGTTTAGGGTTAGTGTTAGGAATAGGTTTAGGGTTAGGGTTATTGTTGGGGTTTTGGTTCGTGTTGGGGTTAGGGTTAGGGTCCGAATTAGGGTTAGAGTTTGAGTTAGGGTTAAGTTTAGGGTTAGGGTTTGGGTTAGGGTTAGGGTTAGGATTAGAGTTTGGGTTAGGGTTCGAGTTAGGCTTAGTTTTTGGGTTAGGGTTAGGGTTAGGATTAGATTAGTGTTAGGTTTAGGTTTAGGGTTTGGGTAAGGGTTAGGGTTAGGGTTAGGGTTAGGGTTTCGGTTAGGGTTAGGGTTAGCGTTAGGGTTATGTTTACAGTATTGGTTAGGGTTAGGGTTTAATGTTAGGTTTAGGAATAGGGTTGGGGTTAGGGTTAGGGTTAGGGTTAGGGTTAGTCTTAGGAATAGGGATAGGGTTAGGGTTATTGTTAGGGTTTGGGTTAGCATTTGAATTAGGGTTAGGTTTAGGTTTTGGTTTAGGGTTAGAATTAGGGTTAGAGTTTGAGTTAGGGTTAGGGTTAGGGTTAGGGATAGGGTTTGGGTTAGGGTTTGGGTTAGGGTTAGGGTTCGAGTTAGGGTTAGAGTTTGAGTTAGGGTTAGGGTTAGGGTTAGGGTTTGGTTTAAGTTTAGGTTTAGGGTTAGGGTTAGGAATAGGGTTAGGGTTAGGGTTTGGGTTAGGGTTAGGGTTAGGATTAGGCTTTGGGTTAGGGTTCGAGGTAGGGTTAGTTTTTGGGTTAGGGTTAGGGTTAGGATTAGGGTTAGGGTTAATGT
>JAJHUQ010000063.1:447500-500000 GCA_035773235.1 Eospalax fontanierii | reverse complement strand
TAGGGTTAGGGTTTGGGTTAGGGTTAGGGTTAGGATTAGAGTTTGGGTTACGGTTCGAGTTAGGCTTAGTTTTTGGGTTACGGTTAGGGTTAGGATTAGATTAGGGTTAGGTTTAGGTTTAGGATTTGGGTAAGGGTTAGGGTTAGGGTTAGGGTTTCGGTTAGGGTTAGGGTTAGCGTTAGGGTTATGTTTACAGTATTGGTTAGGGTTTGGGTTTAGTGTTAGGTTTAGGAATAGGGTTAGGGTTAGGGTTATGGTTAGGGTTATTCTTAGGAATAGGGATAGGGTTAGGGTTATTGTTAGGGTTTGGGTTAGCGTTTGAATTAGGGTTAGGTTTAGGTTTTGGTTTAGTGTTAGAATTAGGGTTAGAGTTTGAGTTAGGGTTAGGGTTAGGTTTAGGGATAGGGTTTGGGTTAGGGTTTGCGTTAGGGTCAGGGTTAGCGTGGAGGGTTATGTTTAGGGTATTGGTTAGGGTTAGGGTTTAATGTTAGGGTTAGGAATAGGGTTAGGGTTAGGGTTAGGGTTAGGTTTAGTCTTAGGAATAGGGTTAGGGTTAGGGTTATTGTTAGGGTTTGGGTTAGGGTTTGGATTAGGCTTAGGGTTAGGTTTTGGGTTAGGGTTAGAGATAGGGTTAGAGTTTGAGTTAGGGTTAGGTTTAGGGTTAGGGATAGGGTTTGGCTTAGGGTTTAGGGTTAGGGTTTGGGTCAGGGTTTGGGTTAAGGTTAGGTTTAGGGTTATGGTGAGGAATAGGGTTATGGTTAGGGTTTGGGTTAGAGTTAGGGTTAGGATTAGGGTTTGGGTTAAGGTTCGGGTTAGGGTTAGTTTTTGGGTTAGGGTTAGGGTTAGGATTAGGGTTAGGGTTAGGTGTAGGTATAGGGTTTGGTTAAGTGTTAGGGTTTGGCTTAGGGTTAGGGTTAGGGTTAGGGTTAGGGTTTGGTTTAGGGTTAGTGTTATATTTTGGGTTAATTTTCGCGTTAGGATAAGGGTTAGGGTTAGGGTAAGGGTTAGGGTTTGGGATAGGGTTAGGGTTAGGGTTTGAGTTAGGGTTAGGGTTAGGGTTAGGGTTAGGGTTAGGGTTAGGGTTAGGATTAGAGTTAGGGTTAGGGTTAGGTTTTGGGTTAGTGTTAGGGTTAGGATTTGGGTTAGTGTTAGTGTTAGGGTTAGTGTTAGGGTTTGGGTTTGGGTTAGGGTTAGGGTTAGGGTTAGATTTAGGTTTTTGGTTAGGTTTAGGGTTAGGGTTAGGGTTTGGGTTAGGGGTAGGGGTAGCGTGAAGGTTAGGCTTAGGGTATTGGTTAGGGTTAGGGTTTAGGGTTAGTGTTAGGAATAGGGTTAGGGTTAGGGTTAGTGTTAGGGTTGAGGTTAGTGTTAGGAATAGGGTTAGGGTTAGGGTTATTGTTAGGGTTTGGGTTAGTGTTTATGTTAGGGTTATGGTTCGAGTTAGGGTTAGAGTTTGAGTTAGGGTTAGGGTTAGGGTTAGGGTGTGGGTTAGGGTTTGGGTTAAGGTTACGTTTAGCTTTAGGGTTAGGAATAGGATTAGGGTTAGGGTTTGGGTTAGGGTTAGGGTTCGGATTAGGGTTTGGGTTAGGGTTCGAGTTAGGGTTAGTTTTTGGGTTAGGATTAGTGTTAGGATTAGGGTTAGGGTTAGGTTTAGGTTTAGGGTTTGGGTAAGGGTTAGGGTTTGGGTTAGGGTTAGGGTTAGGGTTAGGGTTAGGGTTAGGGTTAGGGTTTGGTTTAGGGTTAGTGTTATTTTTTGGGTTAGGTTTATGGTTAGGATAAGGGTTAGGGTTAGGTTTAGGGTTAGGGTTATGGTTAGGGTTAGGGTTAGGGTTAGGGTTTGGGTTATCGTTAGTGTTAGTTTCTGGGTTAGGGTTAGGGTTAGGATTAGGGTTAGGGTTGGGGTTAGGGTTAGGGTTAGGATTAGGGTTAGGGTTAGGGTTAGGTTTAGGTTTAGGGTTTGGGTAAGGGTTAGGGTTTCGTTTAGGTTTAGGTTTAGGGTTAGGGTTTGTTTTAGGGTTAGTGTTATTTTTTGTGTTAGGTTTAGGGTTAGGATAAGGGTTAGGGTTAGGTTTAGGGTTAGGGTTTGAGTTAGGCTTAGGGTTAGGGTTAGGGTTAGGGTTAGGGTTAGGGTTAGGATTAGAGAAAGGTTAGGGTTTTGGTTTGGTTTAGGGTTCGGGTTAGCGTTTGGGTTAGTGTTAGGCATAGTGTTAGTGTTAGTGTTAGGGTTTGGGTTAGGGTTAGGGTTAGGGTTAGGGTTAGGGTTAGGGGTTGGGTTTGTGTTAGGGTTAGGGTTAGGGTTAGGATTAGGGTTAGGGTTAGGGTTAGGATTAGGGTTAGGTTTAGGTTTTGGGTTAGGGTTAGGGTTAGGTTTAATGTCAGGGTTTTGATAAGGGTTAGGGTTAGGATTAGAGTTAGATTTAGGGCTTTGGTTTGGGTTAATGTTAGGGTTAGGATTTGGGTTAGTGTTAGGGTTAGGGTTAGTGTTAGGTTTTGGGTTTGGGTTAGGGTTAGGTTTATGGTTAGGTTTAGGTTTTTGGTTAGCTTTAGGGTTAGGGTTAGTGTTTGGCTTAGGGTTAGGGTTAGCGTGAAGGTTATGTTTAGGGTATTGGTTAGGGTTAGGCTTTAGGGTTAGTTTTAGGAATAGGGTTAGGGTTAGGGTTAGGGTTAAGGTTAAGTTTAGTGTTAGGAATAGGGTTAGGGTTAGGGTTATTGTTAGGGTTTGGGTTAGTGTTTGAGTATGGGTTAGGGTTCGAGTTAGGGTTAGAGTTTGAGTTAGGGTTAGGGTTAGGGTTAGGGTTTGGGTTAGGGTTTGGGTTAAGGTTAGGGTTAGGATTTGGGTTAGTGTTAGGGTTAGGGTTAGTGTTACGGTTTGGGTTTGGGTTACGGTTAGGGTTAGGGTTTAGGTTTAGGGTTAGGAATAGGGTTAGGGTTAGAATTAGGGTTTGGGTTAGGGTTCGAGTTAGGGTTAGTTTTTGGGTTAGGGTTAGGTTTAGGATTAGGGTTAGGGTTAGGTTTAGGTTTAGGGTTTGGGTAAGGGTTAGGGTTAGGGTTAGGGTTAGGGTTGGGTTAGGATTAGGGTTAGGTTTAGGTTTTGGGTTAGGGTTAGAGTTAGGGTTAGAGTTTGAGTTAGGGTTAGGTTTAGGGTTAGGGATAGGGTTTGGGTTAGGGTTTGGGTTAGGGTTAGGGTTCGAGTTAGGGTTAGAGTTTGATTTAGGGTTAGGGATAGGGTTAGGGTTTGGGTTAGGGTTTGGGTTAAGGTTAGGTTTAGGGTTAGGGTTAGGAATAGGTTTAGGGTTAGGGTTTGGGTTTAGTTACGGTTAGGATTAGGGTTTGGGTTAGGGTTCGAGTTAGGGTTAATTTTTGGGTTAGGGTTAGGGTTAGTATTAGGGTTAGGGTTAGGTTTAGGTTTAGGGTTTGGGTAAGGGTTAGGGTTTGGGTTAGGGTTAGGGTTTGGGTTAGGGTTTGGGTTAAGGTTAGGTTTAGGGTTAATGTTAGGAATAGGGTTAGGGTTAGGGTTTGGGTTAGAGTTAGGGTTAGGGTTAGGGTTTGGGTTTGGGTTAGGGTAAGGGTTAGGGTTTGTGTTAGGGTTAGGGTTAGCGCGGAGGGTTATGTTTAGGGTATTGGTTAGGGTTAGGGTTTAATGTTAGGGTTAGGTATAGGGTTAGGGTTAGCGTTAGGGTTAGGTTTAGTCTTAGGAATAGGGTTAGGGTTAGGGTTATTTTTACGGTTTGGGTTAGGCTTAGGTTTAGATTTTGGGTTAGGGTTAGGGTTAGGGTTAGAGTTTGAGTTAGGGTTAGGGTTAGGGTTAGGGATAGGGTTTGGGTTAGGGTTTAGGGTTAGGGTTTGGGTTAGGGTTTTGGTTAAGGTTAGGTTTAGGGTTATGTTTAGGAATAGGGTTATGGTTAGGGTTTGGGGTAGGGTTAGGGTTAGGATTAGGGTTTGGGTTAGGGTTAGGATTAGGATTTGGGTTAGGGTTAGGTTTTGGGTTAGGGTTAGGTTTAGGGTTAGGTTTACTTTTTGGGTTAGGGTTAGGGTTAGGTTTAGGATTACGGTTAGGGTTAGTGTTTGGGTTAGGGTTTGGGTTAGAGTTAGGGTTTGATTAGGGTTTGGGTTAGGGTTAGGTGTACGGTTAGGGTTTGGGTTAAGGTTAGGGTTAGGGTTAGGGTTAGGAATAGGGTTAGGGTTAGGGTTAGAGTTACGGTTAGGGTTAGGAATAGGTTTAGGGTTAGGGTTAGGATTAGAGTTAGGGTTAGGGTTTTGGTTTGGTTTAGGGTTAGGGTTAGGGTTTGGTTTAGTGTTAGGGTTAGTGTTAGTGTTAGTGTTAGGATTTGGGTTAGGGTTAGGGTTTGGGTTAGGGTTAGGGTTAGGATTAGAGTTTGGGTTAGGGTTCGAGTTAGGCTTAGTTTTTGGGTTAGGGTTTGGGTTAGGATTAGATTAGGGTTAGGTTTAGGTTTAGAGTTTGGGTAAGGGTTAGGGTTAGGGTTAGGGTGAGGGTTTCGGTTAGGGTTAGGATTAGCGTTAGGGTTATGTTTACAGTATTGGTTAGGGTTAGGGTTTAATGTTAGGTTTAGGAATAGGGTTAGGGTTAGGGTTAGGGTTAGGGTTATGGTTAGTCTTAGGAATAGGGATAGGGTTAGGGTTATTGTTAGGGTTTGGGTTAGCATTTGAATTAGGGTTAGGTTTAGGTTTTGGGTTAGGGTTAGAATTAGGGTTAGAGTTTGAGTTAGGGTTAGGGTTAGGGTTAGGGATAGGGTTTGGGTTAGGGTTTGGGTTAGGGTTAGGGTTCGAGTTAGGGTTAGAGTTTGAGTTAGGGTTAGGGTTAGGGTTAGGGTTTGGGTTAGGGTTTGGTTTAAGTTTAGGTTTAGGGTTAGGGTTAGGAATAGGGTTGGGGTTAGGGTTTGGGTTAGGGTTAGGGTTAGGATTAGGCTTTGGGTTAGGGTTCAAGTTAGGGTTAGTTTTTGGGTTAGGGTTAGGGTTAGGATTAGGGTTAGGGTTAGGTGTAGGTTTAGGGTTTGGGTAAGGGTTAGGGTTTGGGTTAGGGTTAGGGTTTGGGTTAGGGTTTGGGTTAAGGTTAGGTTTAGGGTTAATGTTAGGAATAGGGTTAGGGTTAGGGTTTGGGTTAGGGTTAGGGTTAGGTTTAGTCTTAGGAATAGGGTTAGGGTTAGGGTTATTGTTAGGGTTTGGGTTAGGGTTTGAATTAGGCTTAGGTTTAGGTTTTGGGTTAGGGTTAGAGTTAGGGTTAGAGTTTGAGTTAGGGTTAGGGATAGGGTTAGGGATAGGGTTTGGGTTAGGTTTTAGGGTTATGGTTTGGGTTAGGGTTTGGGTTAAGGTTAGGTTTAGGGTTATGGTTAGGAATAGGGCTATGGTTAGGGTTTGGGTTAGAGTTAGGGTTAGGATTAGGGTTTGGGTTAAGGTTCGGGTTAGGGTTAGTTTTAGGGTTAGGGTTAGGGTTAGGATTAGGGTTAGGGTTAGGTTTAGCTTTAGGGTTTGGGTAAGGGTTAGAGTTTGGGTTACGGTTAGGGTTAGGGTTAGGGTTAGGGTTACGGTTTGTTTTAGGGTTAGTGTTATTTTTTGTGTTAGGATTAGGGTTAGAATAAGGGTTAGGGTTAGGTTTAGGGTTAGGGTTTGAGTTAGGCTTAGGGTTAGGGTTAGGGTTAGGGTTAGGGTTAGGGTTAGGGTTAGGGTTAGGGTTAGGGTTAGGATTAGAGAAAGGTTAGGGTTTTGGTTTGGTTTAGGGTTCGGGTTAGGGTTTGGGTTAGTGTTAGGCTTAGTGTTAGTGTTAGTGTTAGGGTTTGTGTTAGGGTTAGGGTTAGGGTTAGGGTTAGGGGTTGGGTTTGTGTTAGGGTTAGGGTTAGGGTTAGGATTAGGGTTAGGGTTAGGGTTAGGATTAGGGTTAGGTTTAGGTTTTGGGTTAGGGTTAGGGTTAGGTTTAATGTTAGGGTTTTGATAAGGGTTAGGGTTAGGATTAGAGTTAGATTTAGGGCTTTGGTTTGGGTTAATGTTAGGGTTAGGATTTGGGTTAGTGTTAGGGTTAGGGTTAGTGTTAGGTTTTGGGTTTGGGTTAGGGTTAGGTTTAGGGTTAGGTTTAGGTTTTTGGTTAGGTTTAGGGTTAGGGTTAGGGTTTGGCTTAGGGTTAGGGTTAGCGTGAAGGTTATGTTTAGGGTATTGGTTAGGGTTAGGGTTTAGGGTTAGTGTTAGGAATAGGGTTAGGGTTAGGGTTAGGGTTAGGGTTAAGGTTAAGGTTAGTGTTAGGAATAGGGTTAGGGTTAGGGTTATTGTTAGGATTTGGGTTAGTGTTTGGGTTAGGGTTAGGGTTCGAGTTAGGGTTAGAGTTTGAGTTAGGGTTAGGGTTAGGGTTAGGGTTTGGGTTAGGGTTTGGGTTAAAGTTAGGTTTAGGTTTAGGGTTAGGAATAGGGTTAGGGTTAGAATTAGGGTTTGGGTTAGGGTTCGAGTTAGGGTTAGTTTTTGGGTTAGGGTTAGGTTTAGGATTAGGGTTAGGGTTAGGTTTAGGTTTAGGGTTTGGGTAAGGGTTAGGGTTAGGGTTAGGGTTAGGGTTGGGATTAGGATTAGGGTTAGGTTTAGGTTTTGGGTTAGGGTTAGAGTTAGGGTTAGAGTTTGAGTTAGGGTTAGGTTT
Source organism: Eospalax fontanierii (assembly GCA_035773235.1). Lineage (NCBI taxonomy): Eukaryota > Metazoa > Chordata > Mammalia > Rodentia > Spalacidae > Eospalax > Eospalax fontanierii. The sequence goes on along the minus strand of JAJHUQ010000063.1, from coordinate 493,369 downwards.
AGGCTTAGGGATAGGGTTTGGGTTAGGGTTTGGGTTAGGGTTAGGGTTCGAGTTAGGGTTAGAGTTTGATTTAGGGTTAGGGTTAGGGTTAGGGTTTGGGTTAGGGTTTGGGTTAAGGTTAGGTTTAGGGTTAGGGTTAGGAATAGGTTTAGGATTAGGGTTTGGGTTAGGGTTAGGGTTAGGATTAGGGTTTGGGTTAGGGTTCGAGTTAGGGTTAGTTTTTGGGTTAGGGTTAGTGTTAGAATTAGGGTTAGGGTTAGGTTTAGGTTTAGGGTTTGGGTAAGGGTTAGGGTTTGGGTTAGGGTTAGGGTTAGGGTTAGGGTTAGGGTTAGGGTTAGGGTTTGTGTTAGGGTTAGGGTTAGCGCGGAGAGTTATGTTTAGGGTATTGGTTAGGGTTAGGGTTTAATGTTAGGGTTAGGAATAGGGTTAGGGTTAGCGTTAGGGTTAGGTTTAGTCTTAGGAATAGGATTAGGGTTAGGCTTATTGTTAGGCTTTGTGTTAGGCTTAGGTTTAGGTTATGGGTTAGGGTTAGGGTTAGGGTTAGAGTTTGAGTTAGGGTTAGGGTTAGGGTTAGGGATAGGGTTTGGGTTAGGGTTTAGGGTTAGGGTTTGGGTTAGGGTTTGGGTTAAGTTTAGGTTTAGGCTTATGTTTAGGAATAGGGTTATGGTTAGGGTTTGGGTTAGGGTTAGGGTTAGGGTTAGGGTTTGGGTTAGGGTTAGGATTAGGATTTGGGTTAGGGTTAGGTTTTGGGTTAGGGTTAGGTTTAGGGTTGGGTTTACTTTTTGGGTTAGGGTTAGGGTTAGGTTTACTATTACGGTTAGGGTTAGTGTTAGGGTTAGGGTTTGGGTTAGAGTTAGGTTTTGATTAGGGTTTGGGTTAGGGTTAGGTTTACGGTTAGGGTTTGGGTTAAGGTTAGGTTTAGGGTTAGGATTAGGAATAGGGTTAGGGTTAGGGTTAGAGTTACGTTTAGGGTTAGGAATAGGTTTAGGGTTAGGGTTAGGTTTAGAGTTAGGTTTAGGGTTTTGATTTGGTTTAGGGTTAGGGTTAGGGTTAGGGTTTGGGTTAGTGTTAGGGTTAGTGTTAGTGTTAGTGTTAGGGTTTGGGTTAGGGTTAGGGTTAGGGTTAGGGTTTGGGTTGGGATTAGGATTAGGGTTAGGTTTAGGTTTTGGGTTAGGGTTAGAGTTAGGGTTAGAGTTTGAGTTAGGGTTAGGTTTAGGCTTAGGGATAGGGTTTGGGTTAGGGTTTGGGTTAGGGTTAGGGTTCGAGTTAGGGTTAGAGTTTGATTTAGGGTTAGGGTTAGGGTTAGGGTTTGGGTTAGGGTTTGGGTTAAGGTTAGGTTTAGGGTTAGGGTTAGGAATAGGTTTAGGATTAGGGTTTGGGTTAGGGTTAGGGTTAGGATTAGGGTTTGGGTTAGGGTTCGAGTTAGGGTTAGTTTTTGGGTTAGGGTTAGTGTTAGGATTAGGGTTAGGGTTAGGTTTAGGTTTAGGGTTTGGGTAAGGGTTAGGGTTTGGGTTAGGGTTAGGGTTAGGGTTAGGGTTAGGGTTAGGGTTAGGGTTTGTGTTAGGGTTAGGGTTAGCGCGGAGAGTTATGTTTAGGGTATTGGTTAGGGTTAGGGTTTAATGTTAGGGTTAGGAATAGGGTTAGGGTTAGCGTTAGGGTTAGGTTTAGTCTTAGGAATAGGATTAGGGTTAGGGTTATTGTTAGGGTTTGTGTTAGGCTTAGGTTTAGGTTATGGGTTAGGGTTAGGGTTAGGGTTAGAGTTTGAGTTAGGGTTAGGGTTAGGGTTAGGGATAGGGTTTGGGTTAGGGTTTAGGGTTAGGGTTTGGGTTAGGGTTTGGGTTAAGGTTAGGTTTAGGCTTATGTTTAGGAATAGGGTTATGGTTAGGGTTTGGGTTAGGGTTAGGGTTAGGATTAGGGTTTGGGTTAGGGTTAGGATTAGGATTTGGGTTAGGGTTAGGTTTTGGGTTAGGGTTAGGTTTAGGGTTGGGTTTACTTTTTGGGTTAGGCTGAGGGTTAGGTTTACTATTACGGTTAGGGCTAGTGTTAGGGTTAGGGTTTGGGTTAGAGTTAGGTTTTGATTAGGGTTTGGGTTAGGGTTAGGTTTACGGTTAGGGTTTGGGTTAAGGTTAGGTTTAGGGTTAGGATTAGGAATAGGGTTAGGGTTAGGGTTAGAGTTACGTTTAGGGTTAGGAATAGGTTTAGGGTTAGGGTTAGGTTTAGAGTTAGGTTTAGGGTTTTGATTTGGTTTAGGGTTAGGGTTAGGGTTAGGGTTTGGGTTAGTGTTAGGGTTAGTGTTAGTGTTAGTGTTAGGGTTTGGTTTAGGGTTAGGGTTAGGGTTAGGGTTTGGGTTATTGTTAGGGTTAGTTTTTGGGTTAGGGTTAGGGTTAGGATTAGGGTTAGGGTTAGATTTAGGGTTAGGGTTTGGGTTAGGGTTAGGGTTAGGGTTTGAGTTAGGGTTAGGTTTAGGGTTAGGGTTTGGGTTAGGGTTAGGGTTAGGGTTAGGGGTTGGATTTGTGTTAGGGTTAGAGTTAGGGTTAGGATTAGGGTTAGGTTTAGGGTTAGGATTAGGGTTAGGTTTAGGTTTTGGGTTAGGGTTAGGGTTAGGTTTAATGTTAGGGTTTTGATTAGGGTTAGGGTTAGGATTAGAGTTAGGTTTAGGGTTTGGTTTGGGTTAATGTTAGGGTTAGGATTTGGGTTAGTGTTAGGGTTAGGGTTAGTGTTAGGGTTAGGGTCTGGGTTACGGTTAGGGTTAGGGTTAGGTTTAGGTTTTTGGTTAGGTTTAGGGTTAGGGTTAGGGTTGGGGTTATGGTTAGGGTTAGCGTGAAGGTTTTGTTTAGGCTATTGGTTAGGGTTAGGGTTTAGGGTTAGTGTTAGGAATAGGTTTAGGGTTAGGGTTATTGTTAGGGTTTTGGTTCGTGTTTGGGTTAGGGTTAGGGTTCGAATTAGTGTTAGAGTTTGAGTTAGGGTTAAGTTTAGTGTTAGGGTTTGGGTTAGGGTTAGGGTTAGGATTAGAGTTTGGGTTAGGGTTCGAGTTAGGCTTAGTTTTTGGGTTAGGGTTAGGGTTAGGATTAGATTAGTGTTAGGTTTAGGTTTAGGGTTTGGGTAAGGGTTAGGGTTAGGGTTAGGGTTAGGGTTTCGGTTAGGGTTAGGGTTAGCGTTAGGGTTATGTTTACAGTATTGGTTAGGGTTAGGGTTTAATGTTAGGTTTAGGAATAGGGTTAGGGTTAGGGTTAGGGTTAGGGTTTGGGTTAGTCTTAGGAATAGGGATAGGGTTAGGGTTATTGTTAGGGTTTGGGTTAGCATTTGAATTAGGGTTAGGTTTAGGTTTTGGGTTAGGGTTAGAATTAGGGTTAGAGTTTGAGTTAGGGTTAGGGTTAGGGTTACGGTTTGGGTTAGGGTTTGGTTTAAGTTTAGGTTTAGGGTTAGGGTTAGGAATAGGGTTAGGGTTAGGGTTTGGGTTAGGGTTAGGGTTAGGATTAGGGTTTGGGTTAGGGTTAGGATTAGGATTTGGGTTAGGGTTAGGTTTTGGGTTAGGGTTAGGTTTAGGGTTAGGTTTACTTTTTGGGTTAGGGTTAGGGTTAGGTTTAGGATAGCGGTTAGGGTTAGTGAAAGGGTTAGGGTTTGGTTTAGAGTTAGGGTTTGATTAGGGTTTGGGTTAGGGTTAGGTTTACGGTTAGGGTTTGGGTTAAGGTTAGGGTTAGGGTTAGGGTTAGGAATAGGGTTAGGGTTAGGCTTAGAGTTACGGTTAGGGTTAGGAATAGGTTTAGGGTTAGGGTTAGGATTAGAGTTAGGGTTAGGGTTTTGGTTTGGTTTAGGGTTAGGGTTAGGGTTTGGGTTAGTGTTAAGGTTAGTGTTAGTCTTAGTGTTAGGGTTTGGGTTAGGGTTAGGGTTAGGGTTAGGGTTAGGGTTTGGGTTATTGTTAGGGTTAGTTTTTGGGTTAGGGTTAGGGTTAGTATTAGGGTTAGGGTTAGATTTAGGGTCAGGGTTTGGGTTAGGGTTAGGGTTAGGGTTAGGGTTTGAGTTAGGGTTAGGTTTAGGGTTAGGGTTTGGGTTAGGGTTAGGGTTAGGGTTAGGTTTAATGTTAGCGTTTTGATTAGGGTTAGGGTTAGGATTAGAGTTACGTTTAGGGTTTTGGTTTGGGTTAATGTTAGGGTTAGGATTTGGGTTAGTGTTAGGGTTAGGGTTAGTGTTAGGGTTAGGGTTTGGTTTACGGTTAGGGTTAGGGTTAGGTTTAGGTTTTTGGTTAGGTTTAGGGTTAGGGTTAGGGTTTGGGTTAGGGTTAGGGTTAAGGTTAAGGTTAGTGTTAGGAATAGGGTTAGGGTTAGGGTTATTGTTAGGATTTGGGTTAGTGTTTGGGTTAGGGTTAGTGTTCGAGTTAGGGTTAGAGTTTGAGTTAGGGTTAGGGTTAGGGTTAGGGTTTGGGTTAGGGTTTGGGTTAAAGTTAGGTTTAGGTTTAGGGTTAGGAATAGGGTTAGGGTTAGAATTAGGGTTTGGGTTAGGGTTCGAGTTAGGGTTAGTTTTTGGGTTAGGGTTAGGTTTAGGATTAGGGTTAGGGTTAGGTTTAGGTTTAGGGTTTGGGTAAGGGTTAGGGTTAGGGTTAGGGTTAGGGTTGTGGTTAGGATTAGGGTTAGGTTTAGGTTTTGGGTTAGGGTTAGAGTTAGGGTTAGAGTTTGAGTTAGGGTTAGGTTTAGGCTTAGGGATAGGGTTTGGGTTAGGGTTTGGGTTAGGGTTAGGGTTCGAGTTAGGGTTAGAGTTTGATTTAGGGTTAGGGTTAGGGTTAGGGTTTGGGTTAGGGTTTGGGTTAAGGTTAGGTTTAGGGTTAGGGTTAGGAATAGGTTTAGGATTAGGGTTTGGGTTAGGGTTAGGGTTAGGATTAGGGTTTGGGTTAGGGTCCGAGTTAGGGTTAGTTTTTGGGTTAGGGTTAGTGTTAGGATTAGGGGTAGGGTTAGGTTTAGGTTTAGGGTTTGGGTAAGGGTTAGGGTTTGGGTTAGGGTTAGGGTTAGGGTTAGGGTTAGGGTTAGGGTTAGGGTTTGTGTTAGGGTTAGGGTTAGCGCGGAGAGTTATGTTTAGGGTATTGGTTAGGGTTAGGGTTTAATGTTAGGGTTAGGAATAGGGTTAGGGTTAGCGTTAGGGTTAGGTTTAGTCTTAAGAATAGGGTTAGGGTTAGGGTTATTGTTAGGGTTTTGGTTAGGCTTAGGTTTAGGTTTTGGGTTAGGGTTAGGGTTAGGGTTAGAGTTTGAGTTAGGGTTAGGGTTAGGGTTAGGGATAGGGTTTGGGTTAGGGTTTAGAGTTAGGGTTTGGGTTAGGGTTTGGGTTAAGGTTAGGTTTAGGCTTATGTTTAGGAATAGGGTTATGGTTAGGGTTTGGGTTAGGGTTAGGGTTAGGATTAGGGTTTGGGTTAGGGTTAGGATTAGGATTTGGGTTAGGGTTAGATTTTGGGTTAGGGTTAGGTTTAGGGTTAGGTTTACTTTTTGGGTTAGGGTTAGGGTTAGGTTTAGGATTACGGTTAGGGTTAGTGTTAGGGTTAGGGTTTGGGTTAGAGTTAGGTTTTGAGTAGGGTTTGGGTTAGGGTTAGGTTTACGGTTAGGGTTTGGGTTAAGGTTAGGGTTAGGGTTAGGATTAGGAATAGGGTTAGGGTTAGGGTTAGATTTACGGGTAGGGTTAGGAATAGGTTTAGGGTTAGGGTTAGGTTTAGAGTTAGGGTTAGGGTTTTGGTTTGGTTTAGGGTTAGGGTTAGGGTTAGGGTTTGGGTTAGTGTTAGGGTTAGTGTTAGTGTTAGTGTTAGGGTTTGGGTTAGGGTTAGGGTTAGGGTTAGGGTTTGGGTTATTGTTAGGGTTAGTTTTTGGGTTAGGGTTAGGGTTAGGATTAGGGTTAGGGTTAGATTTAGGGTTAGGGTTTGGGTTAGGGTTAGGGTTAGGGTTTGAGTTAGGGTTAGGTTTAGGGTTAGGGTTTGGGTTAGGGTTAGGGTTAGGGTTAGGGTTTGGGTTTGTGTTATGGTTAGGGTTAGGGTTAGGATTACTGTTATATTTAGGGTTAGGATTAGGGTTAGGTTTAGGTTTTGGGTTAGGGTTAGGGTTAGGTTTAATGTTAGGGTTTTGATTAGGGTTAGGGTTAGGATTAGAGTTAGGTTTAGGGTTTGGTTTGGGTTAATGTTAGGGTTAGGATTTGGGTTAGTGTTAGGGTTAGGGTTAGTGTTAGGGTTAGGGTTTGGGTTACGGTTAGGGTTAGGGTTGGGTTTAGGTTTTTGGTTAGGTTTAGGGTTAGGGTTAGGGTTGGGGTTATGGTTAGGGTTAGCGTGAAGGTTATGTTTAGGCTATTGGTTTGGGTTAGGGTTTAGGGTTAGTGTTAGGAATAGGTTTAGGGTTAGGGTTATTGTTAGGGTTTTGTTTCGTGTTTGGGTTAGGGTTAGGGTTCGAATTAGTGTTAGAGTTTGAGTTAGGGTTAAGTTTAGTGTTAGGGTTTGGGTTAGGGTTAGGGTTAGGATTAGAGTTTGGGTTAGGGTTCGAGTTAGGCTTAGTTTTTGGGTTAGGGTTAGGGTTAGGATTAGATTAGTGTTAGGTTTAGGTTTAGGGTTTGGGTAAGGGTTAGGGTTAGGGTTAGGGTTAGGGTTTCGGTTAGGGTTAGGGTTAGCGTTAGGGTTATGTTTACAGTATTGGTTAGGGTTAGGGTTTAATGTTAGGTTTAGGAATAGGGTTAGGGTTAGGGTTAGGGTTAGGGTTTGGGTTAGTCTTAGGAATAGGGATAGGGTTAGGGTTATTGTTAGGGTGTGGGTTAGCATTTGAATTAGGGTTAGGTTTAGGTTTTGGGTTAGGGTTAGAATTAGGGTTAGAGTTTGAGTTAGGGTTAGGGTTAGGGTTAGGGTTTGGGTTAGGGTTTGGTTTAAGTTTAGGTTTAGGGTTAGGGTTAGGAATAGGGTTAGGGTTAGGGTTTGGGTTAGGGTTAGGGTTAGGATTAGGGTTTGGGTTAGGGTTAGGATTAGGATTTGGGTTAGGGTTAGGTTTTGGGTTAGGGTTAGGTTTAGGGTTAGGTTTACTTTTTGGGTTAGGGTTAGGGTTAGGTTTAGGATTACGGTTAGGGTTAGTGTTAGGGTTAGGGTTTGGGTTAGAGTTAGGGTTTGATTAGGGTTTGGGTTAGGGTTAGGTTTACGGTTAGGGTTTGGGTTAAGGTTAGGGTTAGGGTTAGGGTTAGGAATAGGGTTAGGGTTAGGGTTAGAGTTACGGTTAGGGTTAGGAATAGGTTTAGGGTTAGGGTTAGGATTAGAGTTAGGGTTAGGGTTTTGGTTTGGTTTAGGGTTAGGGTTAGGGTTTGGGTTAGTGTTAGGGTTAGTGTTAGTCTTAGTGTTAGGGTTTGGGTTAGGGTTAGGGTTAGGGTTAGGGTTTGGTTTATTGTTAGGGTTAGTTTTTGGGTTAGGGTTAGGGTTAGTATTAGGGTTAGGGTTAGATTTAGGGTCAGGGTTTGGGTTAGGGTTAGGGTTAGGGTTAGGGTTTGAGTTAGGGTTAGGTTTAGGGTTAGGGTTTGGGTTAGGGTTAGGGTTAGGGTTAGGTTTAATGTTAGGGTTTTGATTAGGGTTAGGGTTAGGATTAGAGTTACGTTTAGGGTTTTGGTTTGGGTAAATGTTAGGGTTAGGATTTGGGTTAGTGTTAGGGTTAGGGTTAGTGTTAGGGTTAGGGTTTGGTTTACGGTTAGGGTTAGGGTTAGGTTTAGGTTTTTGGTTAGGTTTAGGGTTGGGGTTAGGGTTTGGGTTAGGGTTAGGGTTAGAGTGAAGGTTATGTTTAGGCTATTGGTTAGGGCTAGGGCTTAGGGTTAGGGTTAGGAATAGGTTTAGGGTTAGGGTTAGGGTTAGAGTTAGTGTTAGGAATATTGTTAGGGTTAGGGTTATTGTTAGGGTTTGGGTTAGTGTTTGGGTTAGGGTTAGGGTTCGAATTAGGGTTAGAGTTTGAGTTAGGGTTAAGTTTAGGGTTAGGGTTTGGGTTAGGGTTAGGGTTAGGATTAGAGTTTGGGTTACGGTTCGAGTTAGGCTTAGTTTTTGGGTTACGGTTAGGGTTAGGATTAGATTAGGGTTAGGTTTAGGTTTAGGGTTTGGGTAAGGGTTAGGGTTAGGGTTAGGGTTAGGGTTTCGGTTAGGGTTAGGGTTAGCGTTAGGGTTATGTTTACAGTATTGGTTAGGGTTTGGGTTTAATGTTAGGTTTAGGAATAGGGTTAGGGTTAGGGTTAGGGGGAGGGTTATTCTTAGGAATAGGGATAGGGTTAGGGTTATTGTTAGGGTTTGGGTTAGCGTTTGAATTAGGGTTAGGTTTAGGTTTTGGTTTAGGGTTAGAATTAGGTTTAGAGTTTGAGTTAGGGTTAGGGTTAGGTTTAGGGATAGGGTTTGGGTTAGGATTTGCGTTAGGGTCAGGGTTAGCGTGGAGGGTTATGTTTAGGGTATTGGTTAGGGTTAGGGTTTAATGTTAGGGTTAGGAATAGGGTTAGGGTTAGGGTTAGGGTTAGGTTTAGTCTTAGGAATAGGGTTAGGGTTAGGGTTATTGTTAGGGTTTGGGTTAGGGTTTGGATTAGGCTTAGGTTTAGGTTTTGGGTTAGGGTTAGAGATAGGGTTAGAGTTTGAGTTAGGGTTAGGGTTAGGGTTAGGGATAGGGTTTGGGTTAGGGTTTAGGGTTAGGGTTTGGGTCAGGGTTTGGGTTAAGGTTAGGTTTAGCGTTATGGTGAGGAATAGTGTTATGGTTAGGGTCTGGGTTAGAGTTAGGGTTAGGATTAGGGTTTGGGTTAAGGTTCGGGTTAGGGTTAGTTTTTCGGTTAGGGTTAGGGTTAGGATTAGGGTTAGGGTTAGGTTTAGGTTTAGGGTTTGGGTAAGTGTTAGGGTTTGGCTTAGGGTTAGGGTTAGGGTTAGGGTTAGGGTTTGGTTTAGGGTTAGTGTTATATTTTGGGTTAATTTTCGCGTTAGGATAAGGGTTAGGGTTAGGGTAAGGGTTAGGGTTTGGGATAGGCTTAGGGTTTGAGTTAGGGTTAGGGTTAGGGTTAGGGTTAGGGTTAGGGTTAGGGTTAGGGTTAGGGTTAGGGTTAGGATTAGAGTTAGGGTTAGGGTTAGGTTTTGGGTTAGTGTTAGGGTTAGGATTTGGGTTAGTGTTAGTGTTAGGGTTAGGGTTAGGGTTAGGGATAGGTTTGGGGTTAGGGTTAGGGTTAGGGTTTGGGTTTGGGTTAGGGTTAGGGTTAGGTTTAGATTTAGGTTTTTGGTTAGGTTTAGGGTTAGGGTTAGGGTTTGGGTTAGGGTTAGGGTTAGCGTGAAGGTTATGTTTAGGGTATTGGTTAGGGTTAGGGTTTAGGGTTAGTGTTAGGAATAGGGTTAGGGTTAGGGTTAGTGTTAGGGTTGAGGTTAGTGTTAGGAATAGAGTTAGGGTTGGGGTTATTGTTAGGGTTTGGGTTAGTGTTTATGTTAGGGATATGGTTCGAGTTAGGGTTAGAGTTTGAGTTAGGGTTAGGGTTAGGGTTAGGGTGTGGGTTAGGGTTTGGGTTAAGGTTAGGTTTAGCTTTAGGGTTAGGAATAGGATTAGGGTTAGGGTTTGGGTTAGGGTTAGGGTTAGGATTAGGGTTTGGGTTAGGGTTCGAGTTAGGGTTAGTTTTTGGGTTAGGGTTAGTGTTAGGATTAGGGTTAGGGTTAGGTTTAGGTTTAGGGTTTGGGTAAGGGTTAGGGTTTGGGTTAGGGTTAGGGTTAGGGTTAGGGTTAGGGTTTGGTTTAGGGTTAGTGTTATTTTTTGGGTTAGGTTTATGGTTAGGATAAGGGTTAGGGTTAGGTTTAGGGTTAGGGTTATGGTTAGGGTTAGGGTTAGGGTTAGGGTTTGGGTTATCGTTAGTGTTAGTTTCTGGGTTAGGGTTAGGGTTAGGATTAGGGTTAAGGTTAGAGTTTGAGTTAGGGTTAGGGTTAGGGTTAGGGTTTGGGTTAGGGTTTGGGTTGGGGTTAGGGTTAGGGATAGGGTTTGAGTTAGGGTTAGGGTTAGTGTTAGGGTTAGGGTTTGGGTTACGGTTAGGGTTAGGGTTTAGGTTTAGGGTTAGGAATAGGGTTAGGGTTAGAATTAGGGTTTGGGTTAGGGTTCGAGTTAGGGTTAGTTTTTGCGTTAGGGTTAGGTTTAGGATTAGGGTTAGGGTTAGGTTTAGGTTTAGGGTTTGGGTAAGGGTTAGGGTTAGGGTTAGGGTTAGGGTTGGGTTAGGATTAGGGTTAGGTTTAGGTTTTGGGTTAGCGTTAGAGTTAGGGTTAGAGTTTGAGTTAGGGTTAGGTTTAGGGTTAGGAATAGGGTTTGGGTTAGGGTTTGGATTAGGGTTAGGGTTCGAGTTAGGGTTAGAGTTTGATTTAGGGTTAGGGTTAGGGTTAGGGTTTGGGTTAGGGTTTGGGTTAAGGTTAGGTTTAGGGTTAGGGTTAGGAATAGGTTTAGGGTTAGGGTTTGGATTTAGTTACGGTTAGGATTAGGGTTTGGGTTAGGGTTCGAGTTAGGGTTAATTTTTGGGTTAGGGTTAGGGTTAGTATTAGGGTTAGGGTTAGGTTTAGGTTTAGGGTTTGGGTAAGGGTTAGGGTTTGGGTTAGGGTTAGGGTTTGGGTGAGGGGTTGGGTTACGGTTAGGTTTAGGGGTAATGTTAGGAATAGGGGTAGGGGTAGGGTTGGGTTTAGAGTTAGGGTTAGGGTTAGGGTTTGGGTTAGGGTTAGGGTTAGGGTTAGGGTTTGTGTTAGGGTTAGGGTTAGCGCGGAGGGTTATGTTTAGGGTATTGGTTAGGGTTAGGGTTTAATGTTAGGGTTAGGAATAGGGTTAGGGTTAGCGTTAGGGTTAGGTTTAGTCTTAGGAATAGGGTTAGGGTTAGGGTTATTTTTACGGTTTGGGTTAGGCTTAGGTTTAGGTTTTGGGTTAGGGTTAGCGTTAGGGTTAGAGTTTGAGTTAGGCTTAGGGTTAGGGTTAGGGATAGGGTTTGGTTTAGGGTTTAGGGTTAGGGTTTGGGTTAGGGTTTTGGTTAAGGTTAGGTTTAGGGTTATGTTTAGGAATAGGGTTATGGTTAGGGTTTGGGTTAGGATTAGGGTTAGGATTAGTGTTTGGGTTAGGGTTAGGATTAGGATTTGGGTTAGGGTTAGGTTTTGGGTTAGGGTTAGGTTTAGGGTTAGGTTTACTTTTTGGGTTAGGGTTAGGGTTAGGTTTAGGATTACGGTTAGGATTAGTGTTAGGGTTAGGGTTTGGGTTAGAGTTAGGGTTTGATTAGGGTTTGGGTTAGGGTTAGGTTTACGGTTAGGGTTTGGGTTAAGGTTAGGGTTAGGGTTAGGGTTAGGAATAGGTTTAGGGTTAGGGTTAGGATTAGAGTTAGGGTTAGGGTTTTGGTTTTTTTTTAGGGTTAGGGTTAGGGTTAGGGTTTGGTTTAGTGTTAGGGTTAGTGTTAGTGTTAGTGTTAGGATTTGGGTTAGGGTTAGGGTTAGGGTTAGGGTTAGGGTTTGGGTTATTGTTAGGGTTAGTTTTTGGGTTAGGGTTAGGGTTAGGATTAGGGTTAGGGTTAGATTTAGGGTTAGGGTTTGGGTTAGGGTTAGGGTTAGGGTTAGGGTTAGGGTTAGGGTTTGGGTTATTGTTAGGGTTAGTTTTTGGGTTAGGGTTAGGGTTAGGATTAGGGTTAGGGTTAGATTTAGGGTTAGGGTTAGGGTTAGGGTTAGGGTTAGGGTTAGGGTTAGGGTTTGAGTTAGGGTTAGGTTTAGGGTTAGGGTTTGGGTTAGGGTTAGGGTTAGGGTTAGGGGTTGGGTTTGTGTTAGGGTTAGAGTTAGGGTTAGGATTAGGGTTAGGTTTAGGTTTAGGATTAGGGTTAGGTTTAGGTTTTGGGTTAGGGTTAGGGTTAGGTTTAATGTTAGGGTTTTGATTAGGGTTACGGTTAGGATTAGAGTTAGGTTTAGGGTTTTGGTTTGGGTTAATGTTAGGGTTAGGATTTGGGTTAGTGTTAGGGTTAGGGTTAGTGTTAGGGTTAGGGTTTGGGTTACGGTTAGGGTTAGGGTTAGGTTTAGGTTTTTGGTTAGGTTTAGGGTTAGGGTTAGGGTTTGGGTTAGGGTTAGGTTTAGCGTGAAGGTTATGTTTAGGCTATTGGTTAGGGTTAGGGTTTAGGGTTAGTATTAGGAATAGGTTTAGGGTTAGGGTTATTGTTAGGGTTTTGGTTCGTGTTTGGGTTAGGGTTAGGGTTCGAATTAGGGTAAGAGTTTGAGTTAGGGTTAAGTTTAGTGTTAGGGTTTGGGTTAGGGTTAGGGTTAGGATTAGAGTTTGGGTTAGGGTTCGAGTTAGGCTTAGTTTTTGGGTTAGGGTTAGGGTTAGGATTAGATTAGTGTTAGGTTTAGGTTTAGGGTTTGGGTAAGGGTTAGGGGTAGGGTTAGGGTTAGGGGTTCGGTTAGGGTTAGGGTTAGCGTTAGGGTTATGTTTACAGTATTGGTTAGGGTTAGGGTTTAATGTTAGGTTTAGGAGTAGGGTTAGGGTTAGGGTTAGGGTTAGGGTTATGGTTAGTCTTAGGAATAGGGATAGGGTTAGGGTTATTGTTAGGGTTTGGGTTACCATTTGAATTAGGGTTAGGTTTAGGTTTTGGGTTAGGGTTAGAATTAGGGTTAGAGTTTGAGTTAGGGTTAGGGTTAGGGTTAGGGATAGGGTTTGGGTTAGGGTTTGGGTTAGGGTTAGGGTTCGAGTTAGGGTTAGAGTTTGAGTTAGGGTTAGGGTTAGGGTTAGGGTTTGGGTTAGGGTTTGGTTTAAGTTTAGGTTTAGGGTTAGGGTTAGGAATAGGGTTAGGGTTAGGGTTTGGGTTAGGGTTAGGGTTAGGATTAGGCTTTGGGTTAGGGTTCGAGTTAGGGTTAGTTTTTGGGTTAGGGTTAGGGTTAGGATTAGGGTTAGGGTTAGGTTTAGGTTTAGGGTTTGGGTAAGGGTTAGGGTTTGGGTTAGGGTTAGGGTTTGGGTTAGGGTTTGGGTTAAGGTTAGGTTTAGGGTTAATGTTAGGAATAGGGTTAGGGTTAGGGTTTGGGTTAGGGTTAGGGTTAGGATTAGGGTTTGTGTTAGGGTTCGAGTTAGGGTTAGTTTTTGGGTTAGGTTTAGGTTTAGGGTTAGGGTTTTTGTTAGGGTTTGCGTTAGGGTTAGCGTTTGGGTTAGGGTTAGGATTAGGGTGAGGGTTATGTTTAGGGTATTCGTTAGGGTTAGGGTTTAGGGTTAGGGTTAGGAATAGAGTTAGGGTTAGGGATAGAGTTAGGGTTAGTGTTAGGAATAGGGTTAGGGTTAGGGTTATTGTTAGGGTTTGGGTTAGGGTTTGGATTAGGGTTAGGTTTAGGTTTTGGGTTAGGGTTAGAGTTAGGGTTAGAGTTTGAGTTAGGGTTAGGGTAAGGGTTAGGGATAGGGTTTGGGTTAGGGTTTAGGGTTAGGGTTTGGTTTAGGGTTTGGGTTAAGGTTAGGTTTAGGGTTATGGTTAGGAATAGGGTTAGGGTTAGGGTTTGGGTTAGGGTTAGGGTTAGGATTAGGGTTAGGGTTAGATTTAGGGTTAGGGTTTGAGTTAGGGTTAGGTTTAGGTTTAGGGTTTGAGTTAGGGTTAGGTTTAGGGTTAGGGTTTGGGTTATGGTTAGGGTTAGGGTTAGGGGTTGGGTTTGTGTTAGGGTTAGAGTTAGGGTTAGAGTTAGGGTTAGGATTAGGGTTTGGGTTAGGGTTAGGATTAGGGTTAGGTTTAGGTTTTGGGTTAGGGTTAGGGTTAGGTTTAATGTTAGGGTGTTGATTAGGGTTAGTGTTAGGATTAGAGTTAGGTTTAGGGTTTTGGTTTGGGTTAATGTTAGGGTTAGGATTTGGGTTAGTGTTAGGGTTAGGGTTAGTGTTAGGGTTAGGGTTTGGGTTAGGGTTAGGGTTAGGGTTAGGTGTAGGTTTTTGGTTAGGTTTAGGGTTAGGGTTAGGGTTTGGGTTAGGGTTAGGGTTAGCGTGAAGGTTATGTTTAGGGTATTGGTTAGGGTTAGGGTTTAGGGTTAGGGTTAGGAATAGGGTTAGGGTTAGGGTTACGGTTAGGTTTAGGGTTTTGGTTTGGGTTAGGGTTAGGGTTAGGGTTAGGGTTAGGGTTAAGTTTAGGGTTAGGATTTGGGTTAGTGTTAGGGTAATTGTTAGGGATTCGGTTAGTGTTTGGGTTAGGGTTAGGGTTCGAATTAGGGTTAGAGTTTGAGTTAGGGTTAAGTTTAGGGTTAGGGTTTGGGTTAGGGTTACGGTTAGGGTTAGTGTTAGGGTTTGGTTTAGGGTTAGTGTTATATTTTGGGTTAGGTTTAGGGTTAGGATAAGGGTTAGGGTTAGGGTTAAGGTTAGTTTAGGGTTAGGGTTAGGATTTGGGTTAGGGTTTGGGTTAGGGTTAGGGTTAGGGTTAGGGTTAGAGTTTGGGTTAGGGTTTGGGTTAAGGTTAGGTTTAGGGTTAATGTTAGGAATAGGGTTAGGGTTATTGTTCGGGTTTGGGTTAGTGTTTGGTTTAGGGTTAGGGTTCGAGTTAGGGTTAGAGTTTGAGTTAGGGTTAAGTTTAGGGTTAGGGTTAGGGTTAGGATTAGATTAGGGTTAAGTTTAGGTTTAGGGTTTCGGTAAGGGTTAGGGTTAGGGTTAGTGTTAGGGTTTGGTTTAGGGTTAGGGTTAGGATTAGGGTTTGGGTTAGGGTTCGAGTTAGGATTTGTTTTTGGGTTAGGGTTAGGGTTAGGGTTAGATTAGGGTTAGGATTAGGTTTAGTGTTATTTTTTTGGTTAGGTTTAGGGTTAGGATAAGGGTTAGGGTTAGGGTTAGGGTTAGGGTTAGGGTTAGGGTTAGGGTTAGGGTTAGGAATAGAGTTAGGGTTAGGGATAAAGTTAGGGTTAGTGTTAGGAATAGGGTTAGGGTTAGGGTTATTGTTAGGGTTTGGGTTAGGGTTTGGATTAGGGTTAGGTTTAGGTTTTGGGTTAGGGTTAGATTTAGGGTTAGAGTTTGACTTAGGGTTAGGGTAAGGGTTAGGGATAGGGTTTGGGTTAGGGTTTAGGGTTAGGGTTTGGTTTAGGGTTTGGGTTAAGGTTAGGTTTAGGGTTATGGTTAGGAATAGGGTTAGGGTTAGGGTTTGGGTTAGGGTTAGGGTTAGGGTTAGGGTTAGGGTTAGATTTAGGGTTAGGGTTTGAGTTAGGGTTAGGGTTAGGTTTAGGGTTTGAGTTAGGGTTAGGTTTAGGGTTAGGGTTTGGGTTATGGTTAGGGTTAGGGTTAGGGGTTGGGTTTGTGTTAGGGTTAGAGTTAGGGTTAGAGTTAGGGCTAGGATTAGGGTTTGGGTTAGGGTTAGGATTAGGGTTAGGTTTAGGTTTTGGGTTAGGGTTAGGGTTAGGTTTAATGTTAGGGTGTTGATTAGGGTTAGTGTTAGGATTAGAGTTAGGTTTAGGGTTTTGGTTTGGGTTAATGTTAGGGTTAGGATTTGGGTTAGTGTTAGGGTTAGGGTTAGTGTTAGGGTTAGGGTTTGGGTTAGGGTTAGGGTTAGTGTTTGAGTTAGGGTTAGGGTTAGGGTTAGGGTTAGGATTTGGGTTAGGATTTGGGTTAGGATTTGGGTTAGGGTTAGGGTTAGGGTTAGGGTTTGGTTAGGGTTAGGGTTAGGGTTAGGGTTTGGTTTAGGGTTTGGGTTAAGGTTAGGTTTAGGGTTAATGTTAGGAATAGGGTTAGGGTTATGGTTTGGGTTAGGGTTAGGGTTAGGATTAGGGTTAGGGTTAGGTTTAGGTTTAGGGTTTGGGTAAGGGTTAGCGTTGGGGTTAGGGTTAGGGTTAGGGTTAGGGTTTGGTTTAGGGTTAGTGTTATATTTTGGGTTAGGTTTAGGGTTAGGATAAGGTTTGGGTTAGGGTTAGGGTTAGGGTTTGGGTTAGGGTTAGGTTAGGGTTTGAGTTAGGGTTAGGGTTAGGGTTAGGGTTAGGGTTAGGATTAGGGTTAGGGTTAGGGTTAGGTTTAGGTTTAGCGTGTGGGTAAGGGTTAGTGTTTGGGTTAGGTTTAGTGTTAAGGTTAGGGTTAGGGTTTGGTTTAGGGTTAGTGTTATTTTTTGTGTTAGGTTTAGGGTTAGGATAAGGGTTAGGGTTAGGTTTAGGGATAGGGTTTGAGTTAGGGTTAGGGTTAGGTTTAGGGTTAGGGTTATGTTTAGGGTTAGGGTTAGGATTAGAGTCAGGGTTAGGGTTTTGGTTTGGTTTATGGTTAGGGTTAGGGTTTGGGTTAGTGTTAGGGTTAGTGTTAGTGTTAGTGTTAGGGTTTGGGTTAGGTTAGGGTTAGGGTTAGGGTTAGGGCTTGGGTTATTGTAGGGTTAGTTTTTGGGTTAGGGTTAGTGTTAGGATTATGGTTAGGGTTAGATTTAGGGTTAGGGTTTGGGTTAGGGTTCTGGTTAGGTTTTGAGTTAGGGTTAGGTTTAGGGATAGTGTTTGGGTTAGGATTAGGGTTAGGGTTAGAGGTTGGGTTTGTGTTAGGGTTAGGGTTAGGTTTAGGGTTAGGATTAGGGTTAGGGTTAGGGTTAGGATTAGGGTTAGGTTTAGGTTTTGGGTTAGGGTTAGGGTTAGGTTTAATGTTAGGGTTTTGATTAGGGTTAGGGTTAGGATTAGAGTTAGATTTAGGGTTTTGCTTTGGGTTAATGTTAGGGTTAGGATTTGGGTTAGTGTTAGGGTTAGGGTTAGGGTTAGGTTTAGGTTTTTGATTAGGTTTAGGGTTAGTGTTAGGGTTTGGGTTAGGGTTAGGGTTAGCGTGAAAGTTATGTTTAGGGTATTGGTTAGGGTTAGGGTTTAGGGTTAGTGTTAGGAATAGGGTTAGGGTTAAGGTTAGGGTTAGGGTTAGTGTTAGGAATAGGGTTAGGTTTCGGGTTTGGGTTAGGGTTAGGGTTAGGATTAGGGTTTGGGTTAGGGTTCGAGTTAGGTTTAGTTTTTGGGTTAGGGTTAGGGTTAGGGTTAGGGTTTGGGTTAGGGCTAAGTTTAGGGTTAGGGTTTGGGTTAGGGTTAGGGTTAGCGTGAGGGTTATGTTTAGGGTATTGTTTAGGGTTAGGGTTTAGGGTTAGGGTTAGGAATAGGGTTAGGGTTAGGGTTAGGGTTAGGGTTAGTGTTAGGAAAAGGGTTAGGGTTAGGGTTATTGTTAGGGTTTGGGTTAGCGTTTGGTTTAGGGTTAGGTTTAGGTTTAGGGTTAGGGTTTGTTTTAGGGTTAGTGTTATTTTTTGTGTTAGGTTTAGGGTTAGGATAAGGGTTAGGATTAGGGTTAGGGTTAGGGTTAGGATTAGAGAAAGGTTAGGGTTTTGGTTTGGTTTAGGGTTCGGGTTAGCGTTTGGGTTAGTGTTAGGCATAGTGTTAGTGTTAGTGTTAGGGTTTGGGTTAGGGTTAGGGTTAGGGTTAGGGTTAGGGGTTGGGTTTGTGTTAGGGTTAGGGTTAGGGTTAGGATTAGGGTTAGGGTTAGGGTTAGGATTAGGGTTAGGTTTAGGTTTTGGGTTAGGGTTAGGGTTAGGTTTAATGTTAGGGTTTTGATAAGGGTTAGGGTTAGGATTAGAGTTAGATTTAGGGCTTTGGTTTGGGTTAATGTTAGGGTTAGGATTTGGGTTAGTGTTAGGGTTAGGGTTAGTGTTAGGTTTTGGGTTTGGGTTAGGGTTAGGTTTATGGTTAGGTTTAGGTTTTTGGTTAGCTTTAGGGTTAGGGTTAGTGTTTGGCTTAGGGTTAGGGTTAGCGTGAAGGTTATGTTTAGGGTATTGGTTAGGGTTAGGCTTTAGGGTTAGTGTTAGGAATAGGGTTAGGGTTAGGGTTAGGGTTAAGGTTAAGTTTAGTGTTAGGAATAGGGTTAGTGTTAGGGTTATTGTTAGGGTTTGGGTTAGTGTTTGGGTTAGGGTTAGGGTTCGAGTTAGGGTTAGAGCTTGAGTTAGGGTTAGGGTTAGGGTTAGGGTTTGGGTTAGGGTTTGGGTTAAGGTTAGGGTTAGGATTTGGGTTAGTGTTAGGGTTAGGGTTAGTGTTAGGGTTAGGGTTTGGGTTACGGTTAGGGTTAGGGTTTAGGTTTAGGGTTAGGAAGAGGGTTAGGGTTAGAATTAGGGTTTGGGTTAGGGTTCGAGTTAGGGTTAGTTTTTGGGTTAGGGTTAGGTTTAGGATTAGGGTTAGGGTTAGGTTTAGGTTTAGGGTTTGGGTAAGGGTTAGGGTTAGGGTTAGGGTTAGGGTTGGGTTAGGATTAGGGTTAGGTTTAGGTTTTGGGTTAGGGTTAGAGTTAGGGTTAGAGTTTGAGTTAGGGTTAGGTTTAGGGTTAGGGATAGGGTTTGGGTTAGGGTTTGGGTTAGGGTTAGGGTACGAGTTAGGGTTAGAGTCTGATTTAGGGTTAGGGTTAGGGTTAGGGTTTGGGTTAGGGTTTGGGTTAAGGTTAGGTTTAGGGTTAGGGTTAGGAATAGGTTTAGGGTTAGGGTTTGGGTTTAGTTACGGTTAGGATTAGGGTTTGGGTTAGGGTTCGAGTTAGGGTTAATTTTTGGGTTAGGGTTAGGGTTAGTATTAGGGTTAGGGTTAGGTTTAGGTTTAGGGTTTGGGTAAGGGTTAGGGTTTGGGTTAGGGTTAGGGTTTGGGTTAGGGTTTGGGTTAAGGTTAGGTTTAGGGTTAATGTTAGGAATAGGGTTAGGGTTAGGGTTTGGGTTAGAGTTAGGGTTAGGGTTAGGGTTTGGGTTTGGGTTAGGGTTAGGGTTAGGGTTTGTGTTAGGGTTAGGGTTAGCGCGGAGGGTTATGTTTAGGGTATTGGTTAGGGTTAGGGTTTAATGTTAGGGTTAGGTATAGGGTTAGGGTTAGCGTTAGGGTTAGGTTTAGTCTTAGGAATAGGGTTAGGGTTAGGGTTATTTTTACGGTTTGGGTTAGGCTTAGGTTTAGATTTTGGGTTAGGGTTAGGGTTAGGGTTAGAGTTTGAGTTAGGGTTAGGGTTAGGGTTAGGGATAGGGTTTGGGTTAGGGTTTAGGGTTAGGGTTTGGGTTAGGGTTTTGGTTAAGGTTAGGTTTAGGGTTATGTTTAGAAATAGGGTTATGGTTAGGGTTTGGGGTAGGGTTAGGGTTAGGATTAGGGTTTGGGTTAGGGTTAGGATTAGGATTTGGGTTAGGGTTAGGTTTTGGGTTAGGGTTAGGTTTAGGGTGAGGTTTACTTTTTGGGTTAGGGTTAGGGTTAGGTTTAGGATTACGGTTAGGGTTAGTGTTAGGGTTAGGGTTTGGGTTAGAGTTAGGGTTTGATTAGGGTTTGGGTTAGGGTTAGGTTTACGGTTAGGGTTTGGGTTAAGGTTAGGGTTAGGGTTAGGGTTAGGAATAGGGTTAGGGTTAGGGTTAGAGTTACGGTTAGGGTTAGGAATAGGTTTAGGGTTAGGGTTAGGATTAGAGTTAGGGTTAGGGTTTTGGTTTGGTTTAGGGTTAGGGTTAGGGTTTGGTTTAGTGTTAGGGTTAGTGTTAGTGTTAGTGTTAGGATTTGGGTTAGGGTTAGGGTTTGGGTTAGGGTTAGGGTTAGGATTAGAGTTTGGGTTAGGGTTCGAGTTAGGCTTAGATTTTGGGTTAGGGTTAGGGTTAGGATTAGATTAGGGTTAGGTTTAGGTTTAGAGTTTGGGTAAGGGTTAGGGTTAGGGTTAGGGTTTCGGTTAGGGTTAGGATTAGCGTTAGGGTTATGTTTACAGTATTGGTTAGGGTTAGGGTTTAATGTTAGGTTTAGGAATAGGGTTAGGGTTAGGGTTAGGGTTAGGGTTATGGTTAGTCTTAGGAATAGGGATAGGGTTAGGGTTAGTGTTAGGGTTTGGTTTAGCATTTGAATTAGGGTTAGGTTTAGGTTTTGGGTTAGGGTTAGAATTAGGGTTAGAGTTTGAGTTAGGGTTAGGGTTAGGGTTGGGGATGGGGTTGGGGTTAGGGTTTGGGTTAGGGTTAGGGTTGGAGATAGGGTTAGAGTTTGAGTTAGGGTTAGGGTTAGGGTTAGGGTTTGGGTTAGGGTTTGGTTTAAGTTTAGGTTTAGGGTTAGGGTTAGGAATAGGGTTGAGGTTAGGGTTTGGGTTAGGGTTAGGGTTAGGATTAGGCTTTGGGTTAGGGTTCAAGTTAGGGTTAGTTTTTGGGTTGGGGTTAGGGTTAGGATTAGGGTTAGGGTTAGGTTTAGGTTTAGGGTTTGGGTAAGGGTTAGGGTTTGGGTTAGGGTTAGGGTTTGGGTTAGGGTTTGGGTTAAGGTTAGGTTTAGGGTTAATGTTAGGAATAGGGTTAGGGTTAGGGTTTGGGTTAGGGTTAGGGTTAGGTTTAGTCTTAGGAATAGGGTTAGGGTTAGGGTTATTGTTAGGGTTTGGGTTAGGGTTTGAATTAGGCTTAGGTTTAGGTTTTGGGTTAGGGTTAGAGTTAGGGTTAGAGTTTGAGTTAGGGTTAGGGATAGGGTTAGGGATAGGGTTTGGGTTAGGTTTTAGGGTTATGGTTTGGGTTAGGGTTTGGGTTAAGGTTAGGTTTAGGGTTATGGTTAGGAATAGGGCTATGGTTAGGGTTTGGGTTAGAGTTAGGTTTAGGATTAGGGTTTGGGTTAAGGTTCGGGTTAGGGTTAGTTTTAGGGTTAGGGTTAGGGTTAGGATTAGGGTTAGGGTTAGGTTTAGGTTTAGGGTTTGGGTAAGGGTTAGAGTTTGGGTTACGGTTAGGGTTAGGGTTAGGGTTAGGGTTACGGTTTGTTGTAGGGTTAGTGTTGTTTTTTGTGTTAGGTTTAGGGTTAGAATAAGGGTTAGGGTTAGGTTTAGGGTTAGGGTTTGAGTTAGGCTTAGGGTTAGGGTTAGGGTTAGGGTTAGGGTTAGGGTTAGGGTTAGGGTTAGGGTTAGGGTTAGGATTAGAGAAAGGTTAGGGTTTTGGTTTGGTTTAGGGTTCGGGTTAGGGTTTGGGTTAGTGTTAGGCTTAGTGTTAGTGTTAGTGTTAGGGTTTGTGTTAGGGTTAGGGTTAGGGTTAGGGTTAGGGGTTGGGTTTGTGTTAGGGTTAGGGTTAGGGTTAGGATTAGGGTTAGGGTTAGGGTTAGGATTAGGGTTAGGTTTATGTTTTGGGTTAGGGTTAGGGTTAGGTTTAATGTTAGGGTTTTGATAAGGGTTAGGGTTAGGATTAGAGTTAGATTTAGGGCTTTGGTTTGGGTTAATGTTAGGGTTAGGATTTGGGTTAGTGTTAGGGTTAGGGTTAGTGTTAGGTTTTGGGTTTGGGTTAGGGTTAGGTTTAGGGTTAGGTTTAGGTTTTTGGTTAGGTTTAGGGTTAGGGTTAGGGTTTGGCTTAGGGTTAGGGTTAGCGTGAAGGTTATGTTTAGGGTATTGGTTAGGGTTAGGGTTTAGTGTTAGTGTTAGGAATAGGGTTAGGGTTAGGGTTAGGGTTAGGGTTAAGGTTAAGGTTAGTGTTAGGAATAGGGTTAGGGTTAGGGTTATTGTTAGGATTTGGGTTAGTGTTTGGGTTAGGGTTAGGGTTCGAGTTAGGGTTAGAGTTTGAGTTAGGGTTAGGGTTAGGGTTAGGGTTTGGGTTAGGGTTTGGGTTAAAGTTAGGTTTAGGTTTAGGGTTAGGAATAGGGTTAGGGTTAGAATTAGGGTTTGGGTTAGGATTCGAGTTAGGGTTAGTTTTTGGGTTAGGGTTAGGTTTAGGATTAGGGTTAGGGTTAGGTTTAGGTTTAGGGTTTGGGTAAGGGTTAGGGTTAGGGTTAGGGTTAGGGTTGGGATTAGGATTAGGGTTAGGTTTAGGTTTTGGGTTAGGGTTAGTGTTAGGGTTAGAGTTTGAGTAAGCGTTAGGTTTAGGCTTAGGGATAGGGTTTGGGTTAGGGTTTGGGTTAGGGTTAGGGTTCGAGTTAGGGTTAGAGTTTGATTTAGGGTTAGGGTTAGGGTTAGGGTTTGGGTTAGGGTTTGGGTTAAGGTTAGGTTTAGGGGTAGGGTTAGGAATAGGTTTAGGATTAGGGTTTGGGTTAGGGTTAGGGTTAGGATTAGGGTTTGGGTTAGGGTTCGAGTTAGGGTTAGTTTTTGGGTTAGGGTTAGTGTTAGGATTAGGGTTAGGGTTAGGTTTAGGTTTAGGGTTTGGGTAAGGGTTAGGGTTTGGGTTAGGGTTAGGGTTAGGGTTAGGGTTAGGGTTAGGGTTAGGGTTTGTGTTAGGGTTAGGGTTAGCGAGGAGAGTTATGTTTAGGGTATTGGTTAGGGTTAGGGTTTAATGTTAGGGTTAGGAATAGGGTTAGGGTTAGCGTTAGGGTTAGGTTTAGTCTTAGGAATAGCATTAGGGTTAGGGTTATTGTTAGGGTTTGTGTTAGGCTTAGGTTTAGGTTATGGGTTAGGGTTAGGGTTAGGGTTAGAGTTTGAGTTAGGGTTAGGGTTAGGGTTAGGGATAGGGTTTGGGTTAGGGTTTAGGGTTAGGGTTTGGGTTAGGGTTTGGGTTAAGGTTAGGTTTAGGCTTATGTTTAGGAATAGGGTTATGGTTAGGGTTTGGGTTAGGGTTAGGGTTAGGATTAGGGTTTGGGTTAGGGTTAGGATTAGGATTTGGGTTAGGGTTAGGTTTTGGGTTAGGGTTAGGTTTAGGGTTGGGTTTACTTTTTGGGTTAGGGTTAGGGTTAGGTTTACTATTACGGTTAGGGTTAGTGTTAGGGTTAGGGTTTGGGTTAGAGTTAGGTTTTGATTAGGGTTTGGGTTAGGGTTAGGTTTACGGTTAGGGTTTGGGTTAAGATTAGGTTTAGGGTTAGGATTAGGAATAGGGTTAGGGTTAGGGTTAGAGTTACGTTTAGGGTTAGGAATAGGTTTAGGGTTAGGGTTAGGTTTAGAGTTAGGTTTAGGGTTTTGATTTGGTTTAGGGTTAGGGTTAGGGTTAGGGTTTGGGTTAGTGTTAGGGTTAGTGTTAGTGTTAGTGTTAGGGTTTGGGTTAGGGTTAGGGTTAGGGTTAGGGTTTGGGTTGGGATTAGGATTAGGGTTAGGTTTAGGTTTTGGGTTAGGGTTAGAGTTAGGGTTAGAGTTTGAGTTAGGGTTAGGTTTAGGCTTAGGGATAGGGTTTGGGTTAGGGTTTGGGTTAGGGTTAGGGTTCGAGTTAGGGTTAGAGTTTGATTTAGGGTTAGGGTTAGGGTTAGGGTTTGGGTTAGGGTTTGGGTTAAGGTTAGGTTTAGGGTTAGGGTTAGGAATAGGTTTAGGATTAGGGTTTGGGTTAGGGTTAGGGTTAGGATTAGGGTTTGGGTTAGGGTTCGAGTTAGGGTTAGTTTTTGGGTTAGGGTTAGTGTTAGGATTAGGGTTAGGGTTAGGTTTAGGTTTAGGGTTTGGGTAAGGGTTAGGGTTTGGGTTAGGGTTTGGGTTAGGGTTAGGGTTAGGGTTAGGGTTAGGGTTAGGGTTTGTGTTAGGGTTAGGGTTAGCGCTGAGAGTTATGTTTAGGGTATTGGTTAGGGTTAGGGTTTAATGTTAGGGTTAGGAATAGGGTTAGGGTTAGCGTTAGGGTTAGGTTTAGTCTTAGGAATAGGATTAGGGTTAGGGTTATTGTTAGGGTTTGTGTTAGGCTTAGGTTTAGGTTATGGGTTAGGGTTAGGGTTAGGGTTAGAGTTTGAGTTAGGGTTAGGGTTAGGGTTAGGGATAGGGTTTGGGTTAGGGTTTAGGGTTAGGGTTTGGGTTAGGGTTTGGGTTAAGGTTAGGTTTAGGCTTATGTTTAGGAATAGGGTTATGGTTAGGGTTTGGGTTAGGGTTAGGGTTAGGATTAGGGTTTGGGTTAGGGTTAGGATTAGGATTTGGGTTAGGGTTAGGTTTTGGGTTAGGGTTAGGTTTAGGGTTGGGTTTACTTTTTGGGTTAGGGTTAGGGTTAGGTTTACTATTACGGTTAGGGTTAGTGTTAGGGTTAGGGTTTGGGTTAGAGTTAGGTTTTGATTAGGGTTTGGGTTAGGGTTAGGTTTACGGTTAGGGTTTGGGTTAAGGTTAGGTTTAGGGTTAGGATTAGGAATAGGGTTAGGGTTAGGGTTAGAGTTACGTTTAGGGTTAGGAATAGGGTTAGGGTTAGGGTTAGGTTTAGAGTTAGGTTTAGGGTTTTGATTTGGTTTAGGGTTAGGGTTAGGGTTAGGGTTTGGGTTAGTGTTAGGGTTAGTGTTAGTGTTAGTGTTAGGGTTTGGGTTAGTGTTAGGGTTAGGGTTAGGGTTTGGGTTATTGTTAGGGTTAGTTTTTGGGTTAGGGTTAGGGTTAGGATTAGGGTTAGGGTTAGATTTAGGGTTAGGGTTTGGGTTAGGGTTAGGGTTGGGGTTTGAGTTAGGTTTGGGTTTGGGGTTGGGGTTTGGGTTAGGGTTGGGGTTAGGGTTAGGGGTTGGGTTTGTGTTAGGGTTAGAGTTAGGGTTAGGATTAGGGTTAGGTTTAGGGTTAGGATTAGGGTTAGGTTTAGGTTTTGGGTTAGGGTTAGGGTTAGGTTTAATGTTAGGGTTTTGATTAGGGTTAGGGTTAGGATTAGAGTTAGGTTTAGGGTTTGGTTTGGGTTAATGTTAGGGTTAGGATTTGGGTTAGTGTTAGGGTTAGGGTTAGTGTTAGGGTTAGGGTCTGGCTTACGGTTAGGGTTAGGGTTAGGTTTAGGTTTTTGGTTAGGTTTAGGGTTAGGGTTAGGGTTGGGGTTATGGTTAGGGTTAGCGTGAAGGTTATGTTTAGGCTATTGGTTAGGGTTAGGGTTTAGGGTTAGTGTTAGGAATAGGTTTAGGGTTAGGGTTATTGTTAGGGTTTTGGTTCGTGTTTGGGTTAGGGTTAGGGTTCGAATTAGTGTTAGAGTTTGAGTTAGGGTTAAGTTTAGTGTTAGGGTTTGGGTTAGGGTTAGGGTTAGGATTAGAGTTTGGGTTAGGGTTCGAGTTAGGCTTAGTTTTTGGGTTAGGGTTAGGGTTAGGATTAGATTAGTGTTAGGTTTAGGTTTAGGGTTTGGGTAAGGGTTAGGGTTAGGGTTAGGGTTAGGGTTTCGGTTAGGGTTAGGGTTAGCGTTAGGGTTATGTTTACAGTATTGGTTAGGGTTAGGGTTTAATGTTAGGTTTAGGAATAGGGTTAGGGTTAGGGTTAGGGTTAGGGTTTGGGTTAGTCTTAGGAATAGGGATAGGGTTAGGGTTATTGTTAGGGTTTGGGTTAGCATTTGAATTAGGGTTAGGTTTAGGTTTTGGGTTAGGGTTAGAATTAGGGTTAGAGTTTGAGTTAGGGTTAGGGTTAGGGTTACGGTTTGGGTTAGGGTTTGGTTTAAGTTTAGGTTTAGGGTTAGGGTTAGGAATAGGGTTAGGGTTAGGGTTTGGGTTAGGGTTAGGGTTAGGATTAGGGTTTGGGTTAGGGTTAGGATTAGGATTTGGGTTAGGGTTAGGTTTTGGGTTAGGGTTAGGTTTAGGGTTAGGTTTACTTTTTGGGTTAGGGTTAGGGTTAGGTTTAGGATTACGGTTAGGGTTAGTGTTAGGGTTAGGGTTTGGTTTAGAGTTAGGGTTTGATTAGGGTTTGGGTTAGGGTTAGGTTTACGGTTAGGGTTTGGGTTAAGGTTAGGGTTAGGGTTAGGGTTAGGAATAGGGTTAGGGTTAGGCTTAGAGTTACGGTTAGGGTTAGGAATAGGTTTAGGGTTAGGGTTAGGATTAGAGTTAGGGTTAGGGTTTTGGTTTGGTTTAGGGTTAGGGTTAGGGTTTGGGTTAGTGTTAAGGTTAGTGTTAGTCTTAGTGTTAGGGTTTGGGTTAGGGTTAGGGTTAGGGTTAGGGTTAGGGTTTGGGTTATTGTTAGGGTTAGTTTTTGGGTTAGGGTTAGGGTTAGTATTAGGGTTAGGGTTAGATTTAGGGTCAGGGTTTGGGTTAGGGTTAGGGTTAGGGTTAGGGTTTGAGTTAGGGTTAGGTTTAGGGTTAGGGTTTGGGTTAGGGTTAGGGCTAGGGTTAGGTTTAATGTTAGGGTTTTGATTAGGGTTAGGGTTAGGATTAGAGTTACGTTTAGGGTTTTGGTTTGGGTTAATGTTAGGGTTAGGATTTGGGTTAGTGTTAGGGTTAGGGTTAGTGTTAGGGTTAGGGTTTGGTTTACGGTTAGGGTTAGGGTTAGGTTTAGGTTTTTGGTTAGGTTTAGGGTTAGGGTTAGGGTTTGGGTTAGGGTTAGGGTTAAGGTTAAGGTTAGTGTTAGGAATAGGGTTAGGGTTAGGGTTATTGTTAGGATTTGGGTTAGTGTTTGGGTTAGGGTTAGTGTTCGAGTTAGGGTTAGAGTTTGAGTTAGGGTTAGGGTTAGGGTTAGGGTTTGGGTTAGGGTTTGGGTTAAAGTTAGGTTTAGGTTTAGGGTTAGGAATAGGGTTAGGGTTAGAATTAGGGTTTGGGTTAGGGTTCGAGTTAGGGTTAGTTTTTGGGTTAGGGTTAGGTTTAGGATTAGGGTTAGGGTTAGGTTTAGGTTTAGGGTTTGGGTAAGGGTTAGGGTTAGGGTTAGGGTTAGGGTTGTGGTTAGGATTAGGGTTAGGTTTAGGTTTTGGGTTAGGGTTAGTGTTAGGGTTAGAGTTTGAGTTAGCGTTAGGTTTAGGCTTAGGGATAGGGTTTGGGTTAGGGTTTGGGTTAGGGTTAGGGTTCGAGTTAGGGTTAGAGTTTGATTTAGGGTTAGGGTTAGGGTTAGGGTTTGGGTTAGGGTTTGGGTTAAGGTTAGGTTTAGGGTTAGGGTTAGGAATAGGTTTAGGATTAGGGTTTGGGTTAGGGTTAGGGTTAGGATTAGGGTTTGGGTTAGGGTCCGAGTTAGGGTTAGTTTTTGGGTTAGGGTTAGTGTTAGGATTAGGGGTAGGGTTAGGTTTAGGTTTAGGGTTTGGGTAAGGGTTAGGGTTTGGGTTAGGGTTAGGGTTAGGGTTAGGGTTAGGGTTAGGGTTAGGGTTTGTGTTAGGGTTAGGGTTAGCGCGGAGAGTTATGTTTAGGGTATTGGTTAGGGTTAGGGTTTAATGTTAGGGTTAGGAATAGGGTTAGGGTTAGCGTTAGGGTTAGGTTTAGTCTTAAGAATAGGGTTAGGGTTAGGGTTATTGTTAGGGTTTTGGTTAGGCTTAGGTTTAGGTTTTGGGTTAGGGTTAGGGTTAGGGTTAGAGTTTGAGTTAGGGTTAGGGTTAGGGTTAGGGATAGGGTTTGGGTTAGGGTTTAGGGTTAGGGTTTGGGTTAGGGTTTGGGTTAAGGTTAGGTTTAGGCTTATGTTTAGGAATAGGGTTATGGTTAGGGTTTGGGTTAGGGTTAGGGTTAGGATTAGGGTTTGGGTTAGGGTTAGGATTAGGATTTGGGTTAGGGTTAGATTTTGGGTTAGGGTTAGGTTTAGGGTTAGGTTTACTTTTTGGGTTAGGGTTAGGGTTAGGTTTAGCATTACGGTTAGGGTTAGTGTTAGGGTTAGGGTTTGGGTTAGAGTTAGGTTTTGATTAGGGTTTGGGTTAGGGTTAGGTTTACGGTTAGGGTTTGGGTTAAGGTTAGGTTTAGGGTTAGGATTAGGAATAGGGTTAGGGTTAGGGTTAGAGTTACGGTTAGGGTTAGGAATAGGTTTAGGGTTAGGGTTAGGTTTAGAGTTAGGGTTAGGGTTTTGGTTTGGTTTAGGGTTAGGGTTAGGGTTAGGGTTTGGGTTAGTGTTAGGGTTAGTGTTAGTGTTAGTGTTAGGGTTTGGGTTAGGGTTAGGGTTAGGGTTAGGGTTTGGGTTATTGTTAGGGTTAGTTTTTGGGTTAGGGTTAGGGTTAGGATTAGGGTTAGGGTTAGATTTAGGGTTAGGGTTTGGGTTAGGGTTAGGGTTAGGGTTTGAGTTAGGGTTAGGTTTAGGGTTAGGGTTTGGGTTAGGGTTAGGGTTAGGGTTAGGGGTTGGGTTTGTGTTAGGGTTAGAGTTAGGGTTAGGATTAGGGTTAGGTTTAGGGTTAGGATTAGGGTTAGGTTTAGGTTTTGGGTTAGGGTTAGGGTTAGGTTTAATGTTAGGGTTTTGATTAGGGTTAGGGTTAGGATTAGAGTTAGGTTTAGGGTTTGGTTTGGGTTAATGTTAGGGTTAGGATTTGGGTTAGTGTTAGGGTTAGGGTTAGTGTTAGGGTTAGGGTTTGGGTTACGGTTAGGGTTAGGGTTGGGTTTAGGTTTTTGGTTAGGTTTAGGGTTAGGGTTAGGGTTGGGGTTATGGTTAGGGTTAGCGTGAAGGTTATGTTTAGGCTATTGGTTTGGGTTAGGGTTTAGGGTTAGTGTTAGGAATAGGTTTAGGGTTAGGGTTATTGTTAGGGTTTTGTTTCGTGTTTGGGTTAGGGTTAGGGTTCGAATTAGTGTTAGAGTTTGAGTTAGGGTTAAGTTTAGTGTTAGGGTTTGGGTTAGGGTTAGGGTTAGGATTAGAGTTTGGGTTAGGGTTCGAGTTAGGCTTAGTTTTTGGGTTAGGGTTAGGGTTAGGATTAGATTAGTGTTAGGTTTAGGTTTAGGGTTTGGGTAAGGGTTAGGGTTAGGGTTAGGGTTAGGGTTTCGGTTAGGGTTAGGGTTAGCGTTAGGGTTATGTTTACAGTATTGGTTAGGGTTAGGGTTTAATGTTAGGTTTAGGAATAGGGTTAGGGTTAGGGTTAGGGTTAGGGTTTGGGTTAGTCTTAGGAATAGGGATAGGGTTAGGGTTATTGTTAGGGTTTGGGTTAGCATTTGAATTAGGGTTAGGTTTAGGTTTTGGGTTAGGGTTAGAATTAGGGTTAGAGTTTGAGTTAGGGTTAGGGTTAGGGTTAGGGTTTGGGTTAGGGTTTGGTTTAAGTTTAGGTTTAGGGTTAGGGTTAGGAATAGGGTTAGGGTTAGGGTTTGGGTTAGGGTTAGGGTTAGGATTAGGGTTTGGGTTAGGGTTAGGATTAGGATTTGGGTTAGGGTTAGGTTTTGGGTTGGGGTTAGGTTTAGGGTTAGGTTTACTTTTTGGGTTAGGGTTAGGGTTAGGTTTAGGATTACGGTTAGGGTTAGTGTTAGGGTTAGGGTTTGGGTTAGAGTTAGGGTTTGATTAGGGTTTGGGTTAGGGTTAGGTTTACGGTTAGGGTTTGGGTTAAGGTTAGGGTTAGGGTTAGGGTTAGGAATAGGGTTAGGGTTAGGGTTAGAGTTCCGGTTAGGGTTAGGAATAGGTTTAGGGTTAGGGTTAGGATTAGAGTTAGGGTTAGGGTTTTGGTTTGGTTTAGGGTTAGGGTTAGGGTTTGGGTTAGTGTTAGGGTTAGTGTTAGTCTTAGTGTTAGGGTTTGGGTTAGGGTTAGGGTTAGGGTTAGGGTTTGGTTTATTGTTAGGGTTAGTTTTTGGGTTAGGGTTAGGGTTAGTATTAGGGTTAGGGTTAGATTTAGGGTCAGGGTTTGGGTTAGGGTTAGGGTTAGGGTTAGGGTTTGAGTTAGGGTTAGGTTTAGGGTTAGGGTTTGGGTTAGGGTTAGGGTTAGGGTTAGGTTTAATGTTTTGGTTTTGATTAGGGTTAGGATTAGAGTTACGTTTAGGGTTTTGGTTTGGGTAAATGTTAGGGTTAGGATTTGGGTTAGTGTTAGGGTTAGGGTTAGTGTTAGGGTTAGGGTTTGGTTTACGGTTAGGGTTAGGGTTAGGTTTAGGTTTTTGGTTAGGTTTAGGGTTAGGGTTAGGGTTTGGGTTAGGGTTAGGGTTAGAGTGAAGGTTATGTTTAGGCTATTGGTTAGGGTTAGGGTTTAGGGTTAGGGTTAGGAATAGGTTTAGGGTTAGGGTTAGGGTTAGAGTTAGTGTTAGGAATAGTGTTAGGGTTAGGGTTATTGTTAGGGTTTGGGTTAGTGTTTGGGTTTGGGTTAGGGTTCGAATTAGGGTTAGAGTTTGAGTTAGGGTTAAGTTTAGGGCTAGGGTTTGGGTTAGGGTTAGGGTTAGGATTAGAGTTTGGGTTACGGTTCGAGTTAGGCTTAGTTTTTGGGTAACGGTTAGGGTTAGGATTAGATTAGGGTTAGGTTTAGGTTTAGGGTTTGGGTAAGGGTTAGGGTTAGGGTTAGGGTTAGGGTTTCGGTTAGGGTTAGGGTTAGCGTTAGGGTTATGTTTACAGTATTGGTTAGGGTTTGGGTTTAATGTTAGGTTTAGGAATAGGGTTAGGGTTAGGGTTAGGGTTAGGGTTATTCTTAGGAATAGGGATAGGGTTAGGGTTATTGTTAGGGTTTGGGTTAGCGTTTGAATTAGGGTTAGGTTTAGGTTTTGGTTTAGGGTTAGAATTAGGTTTAGAGTTTGAGTTAGGGTTAGGGTTAGGTTTAGGGATAGGGTTTGGGTTAGGATTTGCGTTAGGGTCAGGGTTAGCGAGGAGGGTTATGTTTAGGGTATTGGTTAGGGTTAGGGTTTAATGTTAGGGTTAGGAATAGGGTTAGGGTTAGGGTTAGGGTTAGGTTTAGTCTTAGGAATAGGGTTAGGGTTAGGGTTATTGTTAGGGTTTGGGTTAGGGTTTGGATTAGGCTTAGGTTTAGGTTTTGGGTTAGGGTTAGAGATAGGGTTAGAGTTTGAGTTAGGGTTAGGGTTAGGGTTAGGGATAGGGTTTGGGTTAGGGTTTAGGGTTAGGGTTTGGGTCAGGGTTTGGGTTAAGGTTAGGTTTAGCGTTATGGTGAGGAATAGTGTTATGGTTAGGGTTTGGGTTAGAGTTAGGGTTAGGATTAGGGTTTGGGTTAAGGTTCGGGTTAGGGTTAGTTTTTCGGTTAGGGTTAGGGTTAGGATTAGGGTTAGGGTTAGGTTTAGGTTTAGGGTTTGGGTAAGTGTTAGGGTTTGGCTTAGGGTTAGGGTTAGGGTTAGGGTTAGGGTTTGGTTTAGGGTTAGTGTTATATTTTGGGTTAATTTTCGCGTTAGGATAAGGGTTAGGGTTAGGGTAAGGGTTAGGGTTTGGGATATGCTTAGGGTTAGGGTTTGAGTTAGGGTTAGGGTTAGGGTTAGGGTTAGGGTTAGGGTTAGGGTTAGGGTTATGGTTAGGATTAGAGTTAGGGTTAGGGTTAGGTTTTGGGTTAGTGTTAGGGTTAGGATTTGGGTTAGTGTTAGTGTTAGGGTTAGGGTTAGGGTTAGGGATAGGTTTGGGGTTAGGGTTAGGGTTAGGGTTTGGGTTTGGGTTAGGGTTAGGGTTAGGTTTAGATTTAGGTTTTTGGTTAGGTTTAGGGTTAGGGTTAGGGTTTGGGTTAGGATTAGGGTTAGCGTGAAGGTTATGTTTAGGGTATTGGTTAGGGTTAGGGTTTAGGGTTAGTGTTAGGAATAGGGTTAGGGTTAGGGTTAGTGTTAGGGTTGAGGTTAGTGTTAGGAATAGGGTTAGGGTTGGGGTTATTGTTAGGGTTTGGGTTAGTGTTTATGTTAGGGATATGGTTCGAGTTAGGGTTAGAGTTTGAGTTAGGGTTAGGGTTAGGGTTAGGGTGTGGGTTAGGGTTTGGGTTAAGGTTAGGTTTAGCTTTAGGGTTAGGAATAGGATTAGGGTTAGGGTTTGGGTTAGGGTTAGGGTTAGGATTAGGGTTTGGGTTAGGGTTCGAGTTAGGGTTAGTTTTTGGGTTAGGGTTAGTGTTAGGATTAGGGTTAGGGTTAGGTTTAGGTTTAGGGTTTGGGTAAGGGTTAGGGTTTGGGTTAGGGTTAGGGTTAGGGTTAGGGTTAGGGTTAGGGTTAGGGTTT
Source organism: Eospalax fontanierii (assembly GCA_035773235.1). Classification (NCBI taxonomy): domain Eukaryota; kingdom Metazoa; phylum Chordata; class Mammalia; order Rodentia; family Spalacidae; genus Eospalax; species Eospalax fontanierii. Next base: position 461,919 of record JAJHUQ010000063.1, on the reverse strand, counting down.
GGTTTAGGGTTAGTGTTATTTTTTGGGTTAGGTTTATGGTTAGGATAAGGGTTAGGGTTAGGTTCAGGGTTAGGGTTATGGTTAGGGTTAGGGTTAGGGTTAGGGTTTGGGTTATCGTTAGTGTTAGTTTCTGGGTTAGGGTTAGGGTTAGGATCAGGGTTAAGGTTAGAGTTTGAGTTAGGGTTAGGGTTAGGGTTAGGGTTTGGGTTAGGGTTTGGGTTAAGGTTAGGGTTAGGATTTGGGTTAGTGTTAGGGTTAGGGTTAGTGTTAGGGTTAGGGTTTGGGTTGCGGTTAGGGTTAGGGTTTAGGTTTAGGGTTAGGAATAGGGTTAGGGTTAGAATTAGGGTTTGGGTTAGGGTTCGAGTTAGGGTTAGTTTTTGGGTTAGGGTTAGGTTTAGGATTAGGGTTAGGGTTAGGTTTAGGTTTAGGGTTTGGGTAAGGGTTAGGGTTAGGGTTAGGGTTAGGGTTGGGTTAGGATTAGGGTTAGGTTTAGGTTTTGGGTTAGGGTTAGAGTTAGGGTTAGAGTTTGAGTTAGGGTTAGGTTTAGGGTTAGGGATAGGGTTTGGGTTAGGGTTTGGATTAGGGTTAGGGTTCGAGTTAGGGTTAGAGTTTGATTTAGGGTTAGGGTTAGGGTTAGGGTTTGGGTTAGGGTTTGGGTTAAGGTTAGGTTTAGGGTTAGGGTTAGGAATAGGTTTAGGGTTAGGGTTTGGATTTAGTTACGGTTAGGATTAGGGTTTGGGTTAGGGTTCGAGTTAGGGTTAATTTTTGGGTTAGGGTTAGGGTTAGTATTAGGGTTAGGGTTAGGTTTAGGTTTAGGGTTTGGGTAAGGGTTAGGGTTTGGGTTAGGGTTAGGGTTTGGGTTAGGGTTTGGGTTAAGGTTAGGTTTAGGGTTAATGTTAGGAATAGGGTTAGGGTTAGGGTTTGGTTTAGAGTTAGGGTTAGGGTTAGGGTTTGGGTTAGGGTTAGGGTTAGGGTTCGGGTTTGTGTTAGGGTTAGGGTTAGCGCGGAGGGTTATGTTTAGGGTATTGGTTAGGGTTAGGGTTTAATGTTAGGGTTAGGAATAGGGTTAGGGTTAGCGTTAGGGTTAGGTTTAGTCTTAGGAATAGGGTTAGGGTTAGGGTTATTTTTACGGTTTGGGTTAGGCTTAGGTTTAGGTTTTGGGTTAGGGTTAGGGTTAGGGTTAGAGTTTGAGTTAGGCTTAGGGTTAGGGTTAGGGATAGGGTTTGGTTTAGGGTTTAGGGTTAGGGTTTGGGTTAGGGTTTTGGTTAAGGTTAGGTTTAGGGTTATGTTTAGGAATAGGGTTATGGTTAGGGTTTGGGTTAGGATTAGGGTTAGGATTAGTGTTTGGGTTAGGGTTAGGATTAGGATTTGGGTTAGGGTTAGGTTTTGGGTTAGGGTTAGGTTTAGGGTTAGGTTTACTTTTTGGGTTAGGGTTAGGGTTAGGTTTAGGATTACGGTTATGATTAGTGTTAGGGTTAGGGTTTGGGTTAGAGTTAGGGTTTGATTAGGGTTTGGGTTAGGGTTAGGTTTACGGTTAGGGTTTGGGTTAAGGTTAGGGTTAGGGTTAGGGTTAGGAATAGGTTTAGGGTTAGGGTTAGGATTAGAGTTAGGGTTAGGGTTTTGGTTTTTTTTTAGGGTTAGGGTTAGGGTTAGGGTTTGGTTTAGTGTTAGGGTTAGTGTTAGTGTTAGTGTTAGGATTTGGGTTAGGGTTAGGGTTAGGGTTAGGGTTAGGGTTTGGGTTATTGTTAGGGTTAGTTTTTGGGTTAGGGTTAGGGTTAGGATTAGGGTTAGGGTTAGATTTAGGGTTATGGTTTGGGTTAGGGTTAGGGTTAGGGTTAGGGTTAGGGTTAGGGTTTGGGTTATTGTTAGGGTTAGTTTTTGGGTTAGGGTTAGGGTTAGGATTAGGGTTAGGGTTAGATTTAGGGTTAGGGTTGGGGTTAGGGTTAGGGTTAGGGTTAGGGTTAGGGTTTGAGTTAGGGTTAGGTTTAGGGTTAGGGTTTGGGGTTAGGGTTAGGGTTAGGGTTAGGGGTTGGGTTTGTTGTTAGGGTTAGAGTTAGGGTTAGGATTAGGGTTAGGTTTAGGGTTAGGATTAGGGTTAGGTTTAGGTTTTGGGTTAGGGTTAGGGTTAGGTTTAATGTTAGGGTTTTGATTAGGGTTAGGGTTAGGATTAGAGTTAGGTTTAGGGTTTTGGTTTGGGTTAATGTTAGGGTTAGGATTTGGGTTAGTGTTAGGGTTAGGGTTAGTGTTAGGGTTAGGGTTTGGGTTACGGTTAGGGTTAGGGTTAGGTTTAGGTTTTTGGTTAGGTTTAGGGTTAGGGTTAGGGTTTGGGTTAGGGTTAGGTTTAGCGTGAAGGTTATGTTTAGGCTATTGGGTAGGGTTAGGGTTTAGGGTTAGTATTAGGAATAGGTTTAGGGTTAGGGTTATTGTTAGGGTTTTGGTTCGTGTTTGGGTTAGGGTTAGGGTTCGAATTATGGTTAGAGTTTGAGTTAGGGTTAAGTTTAGTGTTAGGGTTTGGGTTAGGGTTAGGGTTAGGATTAGAGTTTGGGTTAGGGTTCGAGTTAGGCTTAGTTTTTGGGTTAGGGTTAGGGTTAGGATTAGATTAGTGTTAGGTTTAGGTTTAGGGTTTGGGTAAGGGTTAGGGTTAGGGTTAGGGTTAGGGTTTCGGTTAGGGTTAGGGTTAGCGTTAGGGTTATGTTTACAGTATTGGTTAGGGTTAGGGTTTAATGTTAGGTTTAGGAATAGGGTTAGGGTTAGGGTTAGGGTTAGGGTTATGGTTAGTCTTCGGAATAGGGATAGGGTTAGGGTTATTGTTAGGGTTTGGGTTACCATTTGAATTAGGGTTAGGTTTAGGTTTTGGGTTAGGGTTAGAATTAGGGTTAGAGTTTGAGTTAGGGTTAGGGTTAGGGTTAGGGATAGGGTTTGGGTTAGGGTTTGGGTTAGGGTTAGGGTTCGAGTTAGGGTTAGAGTTTGAGTTAGGGTTAGGGTTAGGGTTAGGGTTTGGGTTAGGGTTTGGTTTAAGTTTAGGTTTAGGGTTAGGGTTAGGAATAGGGTTAGGGTTAGGGTTTGGGTTAGGGTTAGGGTTAGGATTAGGCTTTGGGTTAGGGTTCGAGTTAGGGTTAGTTTTTTGGGTAGGGTTAGGGTTAGGATTAGGGTTAGGGTTAGGTTTAGGTTTAGGGTTTGGGTAAGGGTTAGGGTTTGGGTTAGGGTTAGGGTTTGGGTTAGGGTTTGGGTTAAGGTTAGGTTTAGGGTTAATGTTAGGAATAGGGTTAGGGTTAGGGTTTGGGTTAGGGTTAGGGTTAGGATTAGGGTTTGTGTTAGGGTTCGAGTTAGGGTTAGTTTTTGGGTTAGGTTTAGGTTTAGGGTTAGGGTTTTTGTTAGGGTTTGCGTTAGGGTTAGCGTTTGGGTTAGGGTTAGGATTAGGGTGAGGGTTATGTTTAGGGTATTCGTTAGGGTTAGGGTTTAGGGTTAGGGTTAGGAATAGAGTTAGGGTTAGGGATAGAGTTAGGGTTAGTGTTAGGAATAGGGTTAGGGTTAGGGTTATTGTTAGGGTTTGGGTTAGGGTTTGGATTAGGGTTAGGTTTAGGTTTTGGGTTAGGGTTAGAGTTAGGGTTAGAGTTTGAGTTAGGGTTAGGGTAAGGGTTAGGGATAGGGTTTGGGTTAGGGTTTAGGGTTAGGGTTTGGTTTAGGGTTTGGGTTAAGGTTAGGTTTAGGGTTATGGTTAGGAATAGGGTTAGGGTTAGGGTTTGGGTTAGGGTTAGGGTTAGGATTAGGGTTAGGGTTAGATTTAGGGTTAGGGTTTGAGTTAGGGTTAGGTTTAGGTTTAGGTTTGAGTTAGGGTTAGGTTTAGGGTTAGGGTTTGGGTTATGGTTAGGGTTAGGGTTAGGGGTTGGGTTTGTGTTAGGGTTAGAGTTAGGGTTAGAGTTAGGGTTAGGATTAGGGTTTGGGTTAGGGTTAGGATTAGGGTTAGGTTTAGGTTTTGGGTTAGGGTTAGGGTTAGGTTTAATGTTAGGGTGTTGATTAGGGTTAGTGTTAGGATTAGAGTTAGGTTTAGGGTTTTGGTTTGGGTTAATGTTAGGGTTAGGATTTGGGTTAGTGTTAGGGTTAGGGTTAGTGTTAGCGTTAGGGTTTGGGTTAGGGTTAGGGTTAGGGTTAGGTGTAGGTTTTTGGTTAGGTTTAGGGTTAGGGTTAGGGTTTGGGTTAGGGTTAGGGTTAGCGTGAAGGTTATGTTTAGGGTATTGGTTAGGGTTGGGGTTTAGGGTTAGGGTTAGGAATAGGGTTAGGGTTAGGGTTACGGTTAGGTTTAGGGTTTTGGTTTGGGTTAGGGTTAGGGTTAGGGTTAGGGTTAGGGTTAAGTTTAGGGTTAGGATTTGGGTTAGTGTTAGGGTTATTGTTAGGGGTTTCGGTTAGTGTTTGGGTTAGGGTTAGGGTTCGAATTAGGGTTAGAGTTTGAGTTAGGGTTAAGTTTAGGGTTAGGGTTTGGGTTAGGGTTACGGTTAGGGTTAGTGTTAGGGTTTGGTTTAGGGTTAGTGTTATATTTTGGGTTAGGTTTAGGGTTAGGATAAGGGTTAGGGTTAGGGTTAAGGTTAGTTTAGGGTTAGGGTTAGGATTTGGGTTAGGGTTTGGGTTAGGGTTAGGGTTAGGGTTAGGGTTAGAGTTTGGGTTAGGGTTTGGGTTAAGGTTAGGTTTAGGGTTAATGTTAGGAATAGGGTTAGGGTTATTGTTCGGGTTTGGGTTAGTGTTTGGTTTAGGGTTAGGGTTCGAGTTAGGGTTAGAGTTTGAGTTAGGGTTAAGTTTAGGGTTAGGGTTAGGGTTAGGATTAGATTAGGGTTAAGTTTAGGTTTAGGGTTTCGGTAAGGGTTAGGGTTAGGGTTAGTGTTAGGGTTTGGTTTAGGGTTAGGGTTAGGATTAGGGTTTGGGTTAGGGTTCGAGTTAGGATTTGTTTTTGGGTTAGGGTTAGGGTTAGGGTTAGATTAGGGTTAGGATTAGGTTTAGTGTTATTTTTTTGGTTAGGTTTAGGGTTAGGATAAGGGTTAGGGTTAGGGTTAGGGTTAGGGTTAGGGTTAGGGTTAGGGTTAGGAATAGAGTTAGGGTTAGGGATAAAGTTAGGGTTAGTGTTAGGAATAGGGTTAGGGTTAGGGTTATTGTTAGGGTTTGGGTTAGGGTTTGGATTAGGGTTAGGTTTAGGGTTTCCGTTTGGGTTAGGGTTAGATTTAGGGTTAGAGTTTGACTTAGGGTTAGGGTAAGGGTTAGGGATAGGGTTTGGGTTAGGGTTTAGGGTTAGGGTTTGGTTTAGGGTTTGGGTTAAGGTTAGGTTTAGGGTTATGGTTAGGAATAGGGTTAGGGTTAGGGTTTGGGTTAGGGTTAGGGTTAGGGTTAGGGTTAGGGTTAGATTTAGGGTTAGGGTTTGAGTTAGGGTTAGGGTTAGGTTTAGGGTTTGAGTTAGGGTTAGGTTTAGGGTTAGGGTTTGGGTTATGGTTAGGGTTAGGGTTAGGGGTTGGGTTTGTGTTAGGGTTAGAGTTAGGGTTAGAGTTAGGGTTAGGATTAGGGTTTGGGTTAGGGTTAGGATTAGGGTTAGGTTTAGGTTTTGGGTTAGGGTTAGGGTTAGGTTTAATGTTAGGGTGTTGATTAGGGTTAGTGTTAGGATTAGAGTTAGGTTTAGGGTTTTGGTTTGGGTTAATGTTAGGGTTAGGATTTGGGTTAGTGTTAGGGTTAGGGTTAGTGTTAGGGTTAGGGTTTGGGTTAGGGTTAGGGTTAGTGTTTGAGTTAGGGTTAGGGTTAGGGTTAGGGTTAGGATTTGGGTTAGGATTTGGGTTAGGATTTGGGTTAGGGTTAGGGTTAGGGTTAGGGTTTGGTTAGGGTTAGGGTTAGGGTTAGGGTTTGGTTTAGGGTTTGGGTTAAGGTTAGGTTTAGGGTTAATGTTAGGAATAGGGTTAGGGTTATGGTTTGGGTTAGGGTTAGGGTTAGGATTAGGGTTAGGGTTAGGTTTAGGTTTAGGGTTTGGGTAAGGGTTAGCGTTGGGGTTAGGGTTAGGGTTAGGGTTAGGGTTTGGTTTAGGGTTAGTGTTATATTTTGGGTTAGGTTTAGGGTTAGGATAAGGTTTGGGTTAGGGTTAGGGTTAGGGTTTGGGTTAGGGTTAGGTTAGGGTTTGAGTTAGGGTTAGGGTTAGGGTTAGGGTTAGGATTAGGGTTAGGGTTAGGGTTAGGTTTAGGTTTAGCGTGTGGGTAAGGGTTAGTGTTTGGGTTAGGTTTAGTGTTAAGGTTAGGGTTAGGGTTTGGTTTAGGGTTAGTGTTATTTTTTGTGTTAGGTTTAGGGTTAGGATAAGGGTTAGGGTTAGGTTTAGGGATAGGGTTTGAGTTAGGGTTAGGGTTAGGTTTAGGGTTAGGGTTATGGTTAGGGTTAGGGTTAGGATTAGAGTCAGGGTTAGGGTTTTGGTTTGGTTTATGGTTAGGGTTAGGGTTTGGGTTAGTGTTAGGGTTAGTGTTAGTGTTAGTGTTAGGGTTTGGGTTAGGGTTAGGGTTAGGGTTAGGGTTAGGGTTTGGGTTATTGTTAGGGTTAGTTTTTGGGTTAGGGTTAGGGTTAGTATTAGGGTTAGGGTTAGATTTAGGGTCAGGGTTTGGGTTAGGGTTAGGGTTAGGGTTAGGGTTTGAGTTAGGGTTAGGTTTAGGGTTAGGGTTTGGGTTAGGGTTAGGGTTAGGTTTAATGTTAGGGTTTTGATTAGGGTTAGGGTTAGGATTAGAGTTACGTTTAGGGTTTTGGTTTGGGTTAATGTTAGGGTTAGGATTTGGGTTAGTGTTAGGGTTAGGGTTAGTGTTAGGGTTAGGGTTTGGTTTACGGTTAGGGTTAGGGTTAGGTTTAGGTTTTTGGTTAGGTTTAGGGTTAGGGTTAGGGTTTGGGTTAGGGTTAGGGTTAAGGTTAAGGTTAGTGTTAGGAATAGGGTTAGGGTTAGGGTTATTGTTAGGATTTGGGTTAGTGTTTGGGTTAGGGTTAGTGTTCGAGTTAGGGTTAGAGTTTGAGTTAGGGTTAGGGTTAGGGTTAGGGTTTGGCTTAGGGTTTGGGTTAAAGGTAGGTGTAGGTTTAGGGTTAGGAATAGGGTTAGGGTTAGAATTAGGGTTTGGGTTAGGGTTCGAGTTAGGGTTAGTTTTTGGGTTAGGGTTAGGTTTAGGATTAGGGTTAGGGTTAGGTTTAGGTTTAGGGTTTGGGTAAGGGTTAGGGTTAGGGTTAGGGTTAGGGTTGTGGTTAGGATTAGGGTTAGGTTTAGGTTTTGGGTTAGGGTTAGAGTTAGGGTTAGAGTTTGAGTTAGGGTTAGGTTTAGGCTTAGGGATAGGGTTTGGGTTAGGGTTTGGGTTAGGGTTAGGGTTCGAGTTAGGGTTAGAGTTTGATTTAGGGTTAGGGTTAGGGTTAGGGTTTGGGTTAGGGTTTGGGTTAAGGTTAGGTTTAGGGTTAGGGTTAGGAATAGGTTTAGGATTAGGGTTTGGGTTAGGGTTAGGGTTAGGATTAGGGTTAGGTTTAGGGTTAGGATTAGGGTTAGGTTTAGGTTTTGGGTTAGGGTTAGGGTTAGGTTTAATGTTAGGGTTTTGATTAGGGTTAGGGTTAGGATTAGAGTTAGGTTTAGGGTTTGGTTTGGGTTAATGTTAGGGTGAGGATTTGGGTTAGTGTTAGGGTTAGGGTTAGTGTTAGGGTTAGGGTTTGGGTTACGGTTAGGGTTAGGGTTGGGTTTAGGTTTTTGGTTAGGTTTAGGGTTAGGGTTAGGGTTGGGGTTATGGTTAGGGTTAGCGTGAAGGTTATGTTTAGGCTATTGGTTTGGGTTAGGGTTTAGGGTTAGTGTTAGGAATAGGTTTAGGGTTAGGGTTATTGTTAGGGTTTTGTTTCGTGTTTGGGTTAGGGTTAGGGTTCGAATTAGTGTTAGAGTTTGAGTTAGGGTTAAGTTTAGTGTTAGGGTTTGGGTTAGGGTTAGGGTTAGGATTAGAGTTTGGGTTAGGGTTCGAGTTAGGCTTAGTTTTTGGGTTAGGGTTAGGGTTAGGATTAGATTAGTGTTAGGTTTAGGTTTAGGGTTTGGGTAAGGGTTAGGGTTAGGGTTAGGGTTAGGGTTTCGGTTAGGGTTAGGGTTAGCGTTAGGGTTATGTTTACAGTATTGGTTAGGGTTAGGGTTTAATGTTAGGTTTAGGAATAGGGTTAGGGTTAGGGTTAGGGTTAGGGTTTGGGTTAGTCCTAGGAATAGGGATAGGGTTAGGGTTATTGTTAGGGTTTGGGTTAGCATTTGAATTAGGGTTAGGTTTAGGTTTTGGGTTAGGGTTAGAATTAGGGTTAGAGTTTGAGTTAGGGTTAGGGTTAGGGTTAGGGTTTGGGTTAGGGTTTGGTTTAAGTTTAGGTTTAGGGTTAGGTTTAGGAATAGGGTTAGGGTTAGGGTTTGGGTTAGGGTTAGGGTTAGGATTAGGGTTTGGTTTAGGGTTAGGATTAGGATTTGGGTTAGGGTTAGGTTTTGGGTTAGGGTTAGGTTTAGGGTTAGGTTTACTTGTTGGGGTAGGGTTAGGGTTAGGTTTAGGATTACGGTTAGGGTTAGTGTTAGGGTTAGGGTTTGGGTTAGAGTTAGGGTTTGATTAGGGTTTGGGTTAGGGTTAGGTTTACGGTTAGGGTTTGGGTTAAGGTTAGGGTTAGGGTTAGGGTTAGGAATAGGGTTAGGGTTAGGGTTAGAGTTACGGTTAGGGTTAGGAATAGGTTTAGGGTTAGGGTTAGGATTAGAGTTAGGGTTAGGGTTTTGGTTTGGTTTAGGGTTAGGGTTAGGGTTTGGGTTAGTGTTAGGGTTAGTGTTAGTCTTAGTGTTAGGGTTTGGGTTAGGGTTAGGGTTAGGGTTAGGGTTTGGTTTATTGTTAGGGTTAGTTTTTGGGTTAGGGTTAGGGTTAGTATTAGGGTTAGGGTTAGATTTAGGGTCAGGGTTTGGGTTAGGGTTAGGGTTAGGGTTAGGGTTTGAGTTAGGGTTAGGTTTAGGGTTAGGGTTTGGGTTAGGGTTAGGGTTAGGGTTAGGTTTAATGTTAGGGTTTTGATTAGGGTTAGGGTTAGGATTAGAGTTACGTTTAGGGTTTTGGTTTGGGTAAATGTTAGCGTTAGGATTTGGGTTAGTGTTAGGGTTAGGGTTAGTGTTAGGGTTAGGGTTTGGTTTACGGTTAGGGTCAGGGTTAGGTTTAGGTTTTTGGTTAGGTTTAGGGTTAGGGTTAGGGTTTGGGTTAGGGTTAGGGTTAGAGTGAAGGTTATGTTTAGGCTATTGGTTAGGGTTAGGGTTTAGGGTTAGGGTTAGGAATAGGTTTAGGGTTAGGGTTAGGTTTAGAGTTAGTGTTAGGAATAGTGTTAGGGTTAGGGTTATTGTTAGGGTTTGGGTTAGTGTTTGGGTTAGGGTTAGGGTTCGAATTAGGGTTAGAGTTTGAGTTAGGGTTAAGTTTAGGGTTAGGGTTTGGGTTAGGGTTAGGGTTAGGATTAGAGTTTGGGTTACGGTTCGAGTTAGGCTTAGTTTTTGGGTTACGGTTAGGGTTAGGATTAGATTAGGGTTAGGTTTAGGTTTAGGGTTTGGGTAAGGGTTAGGGTTAGGGTTAGGGTTAGGGTTTCGGTTAGGGTTAGGGTTAGCGTTAGGGTTATGTTTACAGTATTGGTTAGGGTTTGGGTTTAATGTTAGGTTTAGGAATAGGGTTAGGGTTAGGGTTAGGGTTAGGGTTATTCTTAGGAATAGGGATAGGGTTAGGGTTATTGTTAGGGTTTGGGTTAGCGTTTGAATTAGGGTTAGGTTTAGGTTTTGGTTTAGGGTTAGAATTAGGTTTAGAGTTTGAGTTAGGGTTAGGGTTAGGTTTAGGGATAGGGTTTGGGTTAGGATTTGCGTTAGGGTCAGGGTTAGCGTGGAGGGTTATGTTTAGGGTATTGGTTAGGGTTAGGGTTTAATGTTAGGGTTAGGAATAGGGTTAGGGTTAGGGTTAGGGTTAGGTTTAGTCTTAGGAATAGGGTTAGGGTTAGGGTTATTGTTAGGGTTTGGGTTAGGGTTTGGATTAGGCTTAGGTTTAGGTTTTGGGTTAGGGTTAGAGATAGGGTTAGAGTTTGAGTTAGGGTTAGGGTTAGGGTTAGGGATAGGGTTTGGGTTAGGGTTTAGGGTTAGGGTTTGGGTCAGGGTTTGGGTTAAGGTTAGGTTTAGCGTTATGGTGAGGAATAGTGTTATGGTTAGGGTTTGGGTTAGAGTTAGGGTTAGGATTACGGTTTGGGTTAAGGTTCGGGTTAGGGTTAGTTTTTCGGTTAGGGTTAGGGTTAGGATTAGGGTTAGGGTTAGGTTTAGGTTTAGGGTTTGGGTAAGTGTTAGGGTTTGGCTTAGGGTTAGGGTTAGGGTTAGGGTTAGGGTTTGGTTTAGGGTTAGTGTTATATTTTGGGTTAATTTTCGCGTTAGGATAAGGGTTAGGGTTAGGGTAAGGGTTAGGGTTTGGGATAGGCTTAGGGTTAGGGTTTGAGTTAGGGTTAGGGTTAGGGTTAGGGTTAGGGTTAGGGTTAGGGTTAGGGTTAGGGTTAGGATTAGAGTTAGGGTTAGGGTTAGGTTTTGGGTTAGTGTTAGGGTTAGGATTTGGGTTAGTGTTAGTGTTAGGGTTAGGGTTAGGGTTAGGGATAGGTTTAGGGTTAGGGTTAGGGTTAGGGTTTGGGTTTGGGTTAGGGTTAGGGTTAGGTTTAGATTTAGGTTTTTGGTTAGGTTTAGGGTTAGGGTTAGGGTTTGGGTTAGGGTTAGGGTTAGCGTGAAGGTTATGTTTAGGGTATTGGTTAGGGTTAGGGTTTAGGGTTAGTGTTAGGAATAGGGTTAGGGTTAGGGTTACTGTTAGGGTTGAGGTTAGTGTTAGGAATAGGGTTAGGGTTGGGGTTATTGTTAGGGTTTGGGTTAGTGTTTATGTTAGGGATATGGTTCGAGTTAGGGTTAGAGTTTGAGTTAGGGTTAGGGTTAGGGTTAGGGTGTGGGTTAGGGTTTGGGATAAGGTTAGGTTTAGCTTTAGGGTTAGGAATAGGATTAGGGTTAGGGTTTGGGTTAGGGTTAGGGTTAGGAGGAGGGTTTGGGTTAGGGTTCGAGTTAGGGTTAGTTTTTGGGTTAGGGTTAGTGTTAGGATTAGGGTTAGGGTTAGGTTTAGGTTTAGGGTTTGGGTAAGGGTTAGGGTTTGGGTTAGGGTTAGGGTTAGGGTTAGGGTTAGGGTTAGGGTTTGGTTTAGGGTTAGTGTTATTTTTTGGGTTAGGTTTATGGTTAGGATAAGGGTTAGGGTTAGGTTTAGGGTTAGGGTTATGGTTAGGGTTAGGGTTAGGGTTAGGGTTTGGGTTATCGTTAGTGTTAGTTTCTGGGTTAGGGTTAGGGTTAGGATTAGGGTTAAGGTTAGAGTTTGAGTTAGGGTTAGGGTTAGGGTTAGGGTTTGGGTTAGGGTTTGGGTTAAGGTTAGGGTTAGGATTTGGGTTAGTGTTAGGGTTAGGGTTAGTGTTAGGGTTAGGGTTAGGTTAAGGTTAGGGTTAGGGTTTAGGTTTAGGGTTAGGAATAGGGTTAGGGTTAGAATTAGGGTTTGGGTTAGGGTTCGAGTTAGGGTTAGTTTTTGGGTTAGGGTTAGGTTTAGGATTAGGGTTAGGGTTAGGTTTAGGTTTAGGGTTTGGGTAAGGGTTAGGGTTAGGGTTAGGGTTAGGGTTGGGTTAGGATTAGGGTTAGGTTTAGGTTTAGGGTTAGGGTTAGGGTTATTTTTTGGGTTAGGTTTATGGTTAGGATAAGGGTTAGGGTTAGGTTCAGGGTTAGGGTTATGGTTAGGGTTAGGGTTAGGGTTAGGGTTTGGGTTATCGTTAGTGTTAGTTTCTGGGTTAGGGTTAGGGTTAGGATTAGGGTTAAGGTTAGAGTTTGAGTTAGGGTTAGGGTTAGGGTTAGGGTTTGGGTTAGGGTTTGGGTTAAGGTTAGGGTTAGGATTTGGGTTAGTGTTAGGGTTAGGGTTAGTGTTAGGGTTAGGGTTTGGGTTACGGTTAGGGTTAGGGTTTAGGTTTAGGGTTAGGAATAGGGTTAGGGTTAGAATTAGGGTTTGGGTTAGGGTTCGAGTTAGGGTTAGTTTTTGGGTTAGGGTTAGGTTTAGGATTAGGGTTAGGGTTAGGTTTAGGTTTAGGGTTTGGGTAAGGGTTAGGGTTAGGGTTAGGGTTAGGGTTGGGTTAGGATTAGGGTTAGGTTTAGGTTTTGGGTTAGGGTTAGAGTTAGGGTTAGAGTTTGAGTTAGGGTTAGGTTTAGGGTTAGGGATAGGGTTTGGGTTAGGGTTTGGATTAGGGTTAGGGTTCGAGTTAGGGTTAGAGTTTGATTTAGGGTTAGGGTTAGGGTTAGGGTTTGGGTTAGGGTTTGGGTTAAGGTTAGGTTTAGGGTTAGGGTTAGGAATAGGTTTAGGGTTAGGGTTTGGATTTAGTTACGGTTAGGATTAGGGTTTGGGTTAGGGTTCGAGTTAGGGTTAATTTTTGGGTTAGGGTTAGGGTTAGTATTAGGGTTAGGGTTAGTTTTAGGTTTAGGGTTTGGGTAAGGGTTAGGGTTTGGGTTAGGGTTAGGGTTTGGGTTAGGGTTTGGGTTAAGGTTAGGTTTAGGGTTAATGTTAGGAATAGGGTTAGGGTTAGGGTTTGGTTTAGAGTTAGGGTTAGGGTTAGGGTTTGGGTTAGGGTTAGGGTTAGGGTTAGGGTTTGTGTTAGGGTTAGGGTTAGCGCGGAGGGTTATGTTTAGGGTATTGGTTAGGGTTAGGGTTTAATGTTAGGGTTAGGAATAGGGTTAGGGTTAGCGTTAGGGTTAGGTTTAGTCTTAGGAATAGGGTTAGGGTTAGGGTTATTTTTACGGTTTGGGTTAGGCTTAGGTTTAGGTTTTGCGTTAGGGTTAGGGTTAGGGTTAGAGTTTGAGTTAGGCTTAGGGTTAGGGTTAGGGATAGGGTTTGGTTTAGGGTTTAGGGTTAGGGTTTGGGTTAGGGTTTTGGTTAAGGTTAGGTTTAGGGTTATGTTTAGGAATAGGGTCATGGTTAGGGTTTGGGTTAGGATTAGGGTTAGGATTAGTGTTTGGGTTAGGGTTAGGATTAGGATTTGGGTTAGGGTTAGGTTTTGGGTTAGGGTTAGGTTTAGGGTTAGGTTTACTTTTTGGGTTAGGGTTAGGGTTAGGTTTAGGCTTACGGTTAGGATTAGTGTTAGGGTTAGGGTTTGGGTTAGAGTTAGGGTTTGATTAGGGTTTGGGTTAGGGTTAGGTTTACGGTTAGGGTTTGGGTTAAGGTTAGGGTTAGGGTTAGGGTTAGGAATAGGTTTAGGGTTAGGGTTAGGATTAGAGTTAGGGTTAGGGTTTTGGTTTTTTTTTAGGGTTAGGGTTAGGGTTAGGGTTTGGTTTAGTGTTAGGGTTAGTGTTAGTGTTAGTGTTAGGATTTGGGTTAGGGTTAGGGTTAGGGTTAGGGTTAGGGTTTGGGTTATTGTTAGGGTTAGTTTTTGGGTTAGGGTTAGGGTTAGGATTAGGGTTAGGGTTAGATTTAGGGTTAGGGTTTGGGTTAGGGTTAGGGTTAGGGTTAGGGTTAGGGTTAGGGTTTGGGTTATTGTTAGGGTTAGTTTTTGGGTTAGGGTTAGGGTTAGGATTAGGGTTAGGGTTAGATTTAGGGTTAGGGTTGGGGTTAGGGTTAGGGTTAGGGTTAGGGTTAGGGTTTGAGTTAGGGTTAGGTTTAGGGTTAGGGTTTGGGTTAGGGTTAGGGTTAGGGTTAGGCGTTGGGTTTGTGTTAGGGTTAGAGTTAGGGTTAGGATTAGGGTTAGGTTTAGGGGTAGGATTAGGGTTAGGTTTAGGTTTTGGGTTAGGGTTAGGGTTAGGTTTAATGTTAGGGTTTTGATTAGGGTTAGGGTTAGGATTAGAGTTAGGTTTAGGGTTTTGGTTTGGGTTAATGTTAGGGTTAGGATTTGGGTTAGTGTTAGGGTTAGGGTTAGTGTTAGGGTTAGGGTTTGGGTTACGGTTAGGGTTAGGGTTAGGTTTAGGTTTTTGGTTAGGTTTAGGGTTAGGGTTAGGGTTTGGGTTAGGGTTAGGTTTAGCGTGAAGGTTATGTTTAGGCTATTGGTTAGGGTTAGGGTTTAGGGTTAGTATTAGGAATAGGTTTAGGGTTAGGGTTATTGTTAGGGTTTTGGTTGGTGTTTGGGTTAGGGTTAGGGTTCGAATTAGGGTTAGAGTTTGAGTTAGGGTTAAGTTTAGTGTTAGGGTTTGGGTTAGGGTTAGGGTTAGGATTAGAGTTTGGGTTAGGGTTCGAGTTAGGCTTAGTTTATGGGTTAGGGTTAGGGTTAGGATTAGATTAGTGTTAGGTTTAGGTTTAGGGTTTGGGTAAGGGTTAGGGTTAGGGTTAGGGTTAGGGTTTCGGTTAGGGTTAGGGTTAGCGTTAGGGTTATGTTTACAGTATTGGTTAGGGTT